>CM064522.1:35424545-35567045 GCA_032716605.1 Paralithodes platypus
TGCTAATCTGGCAACCTCTGCGTCATAAATGCGTGAAAGGGTTAAAAGAAAACATTACACAGTTAGCTATAATGGACCAGGTCTGCGTGGGCATTTTTTATTTATTTTTTAGTTTGAAGGAAGTCTGGGAAGGCGTTCTTGTTAAGGGGAGATGTCCACTTGAGGGATTTTTTTCTTGACTCCTTTCTCCCTCATGTTTAGCCTCATTGTTTTTCTAATTTTAAGACGTTTGCCCCATTATTTTGAAGATTTTAAGAACTTTCAACCCATTTCTGTCAATTTTAAGACCTTTCGTGCCATTTAAGTGTCGATTTTATCCTGGCGAGCGATAGCGAGCCTGTAATTTTAGAGGAACCGGCCTTCGGCCGGGACATTTTTCTACCGAAAAATTAACAAATTTATCTTGAAAGGGACTGAAAGGGGTGTAATTTTAAGCTTGATGGAAGTCTAGGGAACAAACTAAATGCCTCCCCTTGACGGGACAAACTAAAATAAATGGCTGAAAAATGCCAAAATCAAGTAAAATCCTTAATAATAATAAAACCAAATATACCAATAACCCTGAAGGGTCGGACCACCTAGTGTTAACCCGGCCTAAGCTGAATATACCCCGAGGGATCGAGAAGCGTCCGGTAGAGGTGAGGAGGAGAAGGGAAGTGGAGGAAACCTGACCTGGGTAAAACAGTACTCCCCCTGGGCCGGGCTACCTCGGGGGAAATAATATAATGCCAAAAAAAAAAACCCCGGTAGAGCTTGTGTTACCCCTTTCACCGTTAAACCTCTATACTATAAATGCTAGAAGTAAATATATATGTATGTATGTAATGTATGTATGTACTTTGGCAGGCACCTACCCCCATTTTTTTTTTTTTTTTTTTTTTTTTTTTTTTTTTTTTTAAAGGGTGTGGCCGACTCGAGACAGAGCCCGAACAGGGACATCACAACACATCACAAAACAAAACAAAACACAACACCAAACACATCTAGGTCGTCCAGGAGAAATACCCAGAGATCCAGGCTCATTTGGGGTCTGGATATGTACAGCCAATTTGTTGAGGCCCTTTTTGACTTACAGAGAGGTCAAGTTCAAGGTCAAGTTGGTTGGCATTAAAGGTAGCGCCAACGAACTTGACAACAATCTCGATCCCTGACCTCTTTGTAACTCCTGAAGGCCTATAGAGCAAACGGGCTGTAAATATCCACACCTATTTCCAGGCATCTCAATTTATCTTGGATGTAGAATTATGTGTTTTGTATCTATCAGTTGTCTACTTTATTGTATCTTGCTTTAGTTATGTCTACCTATTATCTATCTATCTACCTACCTACCTATGTATGTATGTATCTATCTATCTATCTACCTATGTATGTATGTATGTATGTATGTATGTATGTATGTATGTATGTATGTATGTATGTATGTATGTATGTATGTATGTATGTATGTATGTATGTATGTATGTATGTATGTATGTATGTATCTCTCTCTCTCTCTCTCTCTCTCTCTCTATCTATCTATCTATCTATCTATCTATCTTCTATCATATATATATATATACTGTATATATTGTTTATCTATCTATCTGTCTATTTATTTATCTATTTATCTATATCGTTTATCTATCTATATATCTATATATCTATCTATCTATCTATATCTATCTATATCTATTTATATATCTATACCATCCGTCTATATATCTATCTACCTATCTGTCTATACCTATCTTTGACACCTGATCCTGGGGTGGGGGGGAGCTGGAGAAACAAACAGAGCTATTTTTCTTAACCCCTTCGGTACTTAGGTATTTACAAGGATCTCCAATCTGTCTAGGGTGTATACATTATGTTTATGCTTTGGTTTATCTCTTATCAGTTATCTACTTTATGTGTTATCTTGCTTTTATATAGGTTTGTTTATGTGTGTATCTACGTATATCTACCTATCTATATATAGCGTCTGTCTATCTATCTATCTACCTATCTACCTATCTATCTATCTATCTATCTATCTGTGTATTTACAAGGATCTCAAAATTGGGCCGTGGTGGTCAAGTGGTGAGCACGCTCGCGTGTGAATCTGAAAGACCCGGGATCGAATCCCTGCCACGGCGGACATTTAGTGGGTGCGGTAGTACGTCCTAGCATGTTTCACATACTTGCACCCAGTCAGGGGATATCCTGACGACGTATACAGACAAAACACACATAACAAAGCCACTCCAACACCTTCCTCTCTCTCCAACACCCCTTCTCCCCTCTCAACACTCTTCTCTGAGCTATTGCCGATAAAAAATGGCATGTTCAGTCCTGTACAGAATCGTAAGATTCAGAGTCGTAAAGATTCCAGGACGAGCTCATCAGCGGCGGATCCCCAGATCGACCGTGGTGATTGTCACCTAAACATCTACAAAACAAACAAAGGGTGTGTCATTTGCAGCTGTCTCTTGCCTGTCTGTTATCTGTTTTATATATTTGATCTTCCTTTATATCTATCTATATATTATCTATCTGCGTATTACCGTCTATCTATATACATGCCCCTGGTAAGCCAAAGAAATCCCCCCCCCCCCCCCCACGCCCCTTCCTGGGCCTGGGTTTCTCTGGGGAGAGTATTTTGGTAACCCTTTCGTCTTCTTTATTGTAATGGTCCATTCCCTGCCTTCTGAGTTGCTCTCTCTCTCTCTCTCTCTCTCTCTCTCTCTCTCTCTCTCTCTCTCTCTCTCTCTCTCTCTCTCTCTCTCTCTCTCTCTCTCTCTCTCTCTCTCTCTCTCTCTCTCTCTCTCTCTCTCTCACACACACACAAACATATTGTACAGATACCCAGTCAACGAGAGAGAGAGAGAGAGGGGGGGGGGGATGTAATAATAAAGCACCTGTAATAGTAACGTCCACACACAGCATAATATTGGTGTAATAAGCACCTGTAATAGTAACGTCCACACACAGCATAATATTGGTGTAATAAGCACCTGTAATAGTAACGTCCACACACAGCATAATATTGGTGTAATAAGCACCTGTAATAGTAACGTCCACACACAGCATAATATTGGGTGTAATAAGCACCTGTAATAGTAACGTCCACACACAGCATAATATTGGTGTAATAAGCACCTGTAATAGTAACGTCCACACACAGCATAATATTGGTGTAATAAGCACCTGTAATAGTAACGTCCACACACAGCATAATATTGGTGTAATAAGCACCTGTAATAGTAACGTCCACACACAGCATAATATTGGTGTAATAAGCACCTGTAATAGTAACGTCCACACACAGCATAATATTGGTGTAATAAGCACCTGTAATAGTAACGTCCACACACAGCATAATATTGGTGTAATAAGCACCTGTAATAGTAACGTCCACACACAGCATAATATTGGTGTAATAAGCACCTGTAATAGTAACGTCCACACACAGCATAATATTGGTGTAATAAGCACCTGTAATAGTAACGTCCACACACAGCATAATATTGGTGTAATAAGCACCTGTAATAGTAACGTCCACACACAGCATAATATTGGTGTAATAAGCACCTGTAATAGTAACATCCACACACAGCATAATATTGGTGTAATAAGCACCTGTAATAGTAACGTCCACACACAGCATAATATTGGTGTAATAAGCACCTGTAATAGTAACGTCCACACACAGCATAATATTGGTGTAATAAGCACCTGTAATAGTAACGTCCACACACAGCATAATATTGGTGTAATAAGCACCTGTAATAGTAACGTCCACACACAGAATAATATTGGTGTAATAAGCACCTGTAATAGTAACGTCCACACACAGCATAATATTGGTGTAATAAGCACCTGTAATAGTAACGTCCACACACAGCATAATATTGGTGTAATAAGCACCTGTAATAGTAACGTCCACACACAGCATAATATTGGTGTAATAAGCACCTGTAATAGTAACGTCCACACACAGCATAATATTGGTGTAATAAGCACCTGTAATAGTAACGTCCACACACAGCATAATATTGGTGTAATAAGCACCTGTAATAGTAACGTCCACACACAGCATAATATTGGTGTAATAAGCACCTGTAATAGTAACGTCCACACACAGCATAATATTGGTGTAATAAGCACCTGTAATAGTAACGTCCACACACAGCATAATATTGGTGTAATAAGCACCTGTAATAGTAACGTCCACACACAGCATAATATTGGTGTAATAAGCACCTGTAATAGTAACGTCCACACACAGCATAATATTGGTGTAATTTCACGTTTATTTAAAGATTCTACGGGATAATCACGACATATTTCAGGTTCCTAGGGGGAGGTTTTTAGTTTGTTCCCTAGACCTCCATTAAGCTTTAAAAATATCACCAAGATCCCCGAGTTAAATGTGTACATTTTTCGGTAGAAAAGTGTCCGATGGCCGGTACCTCCTAAACAACAGGCTCGCTATAGCTCGCTAAGAAAAAATCGACACCGAAATGGCACGAAAGGTCTTAATTAAAATTGACAGAAATTGGGCGAAAGGTCTTAAAATCGCCCAAAACGAATGGAGTGCTTGTGTTAAAATTTCAAAAATATTGGGGCTAAGCATGAGGGAGAAAAGGGCAAAAAAAAAAAAAAACAAAAAAAACAAAAAAAAAACACTCAAGTTAAAATCTCCGCTTAACCCCTTCTGTACCGGCGCCGTTATGTTAATTTGATTCTAGCTATAGTTAGACGGTCTTGTGTAGTTTAAGAAGGATCTGTGGTAGCAAAAAGGGTCAAGTTAGACAGTTCGAAACCTGTTAATTGTTGGAGGCCCTTTTTGAGGAATAAAACCGTCTGATGGTAGCCAGAATTAAGTTAAAAGGACGGCACTGGTACTGAGAGGAGTGATATAACAGTTTGTGTACAGGAATAGATTGTACACCACTTTGTAACTGTCGTCTTAATAATCTGGTGCTCGCTCCTGTATTGGCAACATTTTTCCGTCTGTGTACTCATACCTCATGCTTCCCAGTACCCTGGAAAGAAGCAAACATCCATCCACTTCCTAACAAAGGTGCCTCTTCAGATCCATCAAACTACAGACCAATAGCTATAACTTCCACTCTTGGCACAAGTCTTTGAAATTATATTAAATAATCACATAATTAAGCATCTTGAGAATAATAAATTAATCAGTGATAGGCAATATGGTTTTAGACGATGTCGATCAACTGCAGACATTCTTTGCCTTCTTACGCATCAAATCAACCAAGCTACAGACCAACATGGTGAAACACATACAATAGCACTGGATATATCAAAGGCATTTGATAGAGTCTGGCATCAATCCTTATTGTCGAAGATGTCACACTACGGCCTTGCATCATTAGTTCCACTAATTTCTTCTTATCTTCATAACAGAAAAATACGTGTAATGGTAGATGGCCTTTATTCTCAATTTCACTCAATAAATGCTGGTGTTCCCCAGGGATCAGTTTTGGCCCCAACTCTGTTCCTCATTCATATCAATGATCTCATATCTACCACTCATAATCCAATACATTCCTACGCAGATGACTCAACACTCCACAGTTCCTTCACATTTACCAATTCTTTCACCCAACCCGATCTTATAAATTCAAAAATAAACACTGCAATTTCTCTGAACCAGTACCTTTCTAGAATTAATGAATGGGGATAAGAGAATCTAGTTTCCTTTAATGCACAGAAAACCAAGTACATTCAATTTTCTAACCGACAGAATCTCACTGACTCCCATATATTTTTTAATGATGTAAATATTCCCACTTCCCCTAGTATTGACATTCTCGGTGTAACATTAACTACTAACTTGAGCTGGACACATTATGTTAGAAGCATTGCTAAGAATGCCTCTAAAAAACTGGGACTCCTGTACAGAGTTCGAGAATTCTTCACTGACGAGCAGTTGGCCGTAATATATAAACGTCATGTGCGTTCTCAGATGGATTACTGTTCACCTCTGTGGGTGGAAGTGGAGTGGTTGCATTGAGGCAGTTGGACAAAATTCAAAATAAAGCTATTAGATTAATCAATAACCCTGCAATCACACAGGACCTTCCTACATTAGCCATACGAAGAAACGTTGCATCCCTTGCATTATTCTACAGATATTTTCACAGCAATTGTTCCGAGGAACTTGCTTCAATTGTGCCGCCTCTCCACATCTTCCCCGTAGAACTAGGGCAGCTGAGAGCGCCCATGAATTTACACTTTCTCCTCCACAATGCAGAACTTCTGCTTATCAGAATTCATTTATCCCCAGAGCTACTACTCTTTGGAATTCACTTCCCTCGAATTGCTTTCCACAAACTTACAATCTACAAATGTTTAAATCCAGTTGTTACAAACATTTTATGAATGGAGGATGCCTTTAGGCACATGGACCTTTTTGTTTTATCTGTGTTTTTCCTTCCTCCGTTCATTGTCTCTTTAAAAAAAAAAAAAAAAAAAAAAACGGGTCTATCACGACGAATTTCAGGTTCTTGCTTTTAGGTCTATGTACTGTATATAATTATTTACTGATTTTTTAGTTTTTCGCTAGACCTCCATCAAGCTTAAAAAAACACCCCTTAGACTCCCTCTCAAGATAAATGTGTACATATCCTTCTAAAATTACAGGCTCGGTAGGAAAATATTGACACATAAATGGTACGAAAGGTCTTAATATTGACAAAAAAATGGGGCAAAAGTTCTCAAAATCAGTAAACTAATGGAACGAATGTCTTAGAATCTCAAAACTAATATGCTAAACATGAGGAAGAAGGGGAACCAGAAAAACCGTGTGTGTGTGTGTGTGTGTGTGTGTGTGTGTGTGTGTGTGAGGGTGAGAGAGAGGTATAGAGGTAAGAGGTATAGAGTTCCCCCCCCCCCCATATCTAGGCCTTCCCCCACCCCCATGAAGGGAGCCATTGTGAGGGGCTAAGTGCTGCTACTGGCCCAGGGGAATTGCTGAGAGAGAGTGAGTGAGAGAGAGTGAGAATGAGAGAGTGAGAGAGAGAGAGAAGGGGGGGGGGGGGGAATGTGTGCGTGTGTGAGTGTGTGTGTGTGTGTGAGTGTGTGTGTGAGAGAGAGAGAGAGAAGCACCATTTCTACATTTCTAGTACATATATTATACAGGTGCTATATTATACAGGTGCTATATTATACAGGTGCTATATTATACAGGTGCTATATTATACAGGTGCTATATTATACAGGTGCTATATTATACAGGTGCTATATTATACAGGTGCTATATTATACAGGTGCTATATTATACAGGTGCTATATTATACAGGTGCTATATTATACAGGTGCTATATTATACAGGTGCTATATTATACAATCAGCAAAGTTAGTTGATCCACAGCGAATGGAAAACTTGACAAAGGCATTATTAATACAGGAAAAAACTAGAAAATCAGTCGGTAGAGCGCATACCTCCACCGACGCTGGCATTGTTACAAAATATACTTAAATACACAACAATGCCACCAGTGTGACATATGATCCGGATCGCCTCCTAAATTGAATATAGCTTCTTTGGAGCGTATCTTATTTATCCACCAAATTTCGTGAAAATCTGTTCATATCTTACGGATCGCCTCCTAAATTGAATCACTTCTTTCTTGGCGCATATCCTATCTGCCCACCAAATTTCGTGAAAATCGGTTTATAACTTTTTTATATATGTTGTTCACAGACAGACAATCAAACAAAGGCGAAAACATAACCTCCGTCCAACTTCGTTAGTGGAGATAATAAACCCACTGGATAACATAGGTCCTTCTTAAGCTTGATGGAGGTCTAGGGAGGAAACTTTAAAAATAATTAAAATATATATAAATGAGCAAATAAATACAGACTTCCCTTTAAGTGTCACTATAAGTCTACATATTATAACGTGGGACAGAAGCTATAGGCTGTGAGAGAGAGGAAGCTGAAAACAAGGGAATGTATTGGTAAAAAGGTGGGTGAGGTGCTATTGTTCCCTAATACTGACTGACTCTGTGTGTGTGTGTGTGTGTGTGTGTGTGTGTGTGTGTGTGTACTGTATATGTTTTGAGTGTGTGTTTGTTGTGCTGTGTTATGTATGTGTGTGTGTTGTGTTGTGTATGTTTGTGTGTGTTATTTGTGTGTTTGTGTGTGTACTGTGTATGTTTCGAGTGTGTGTGTGTGTTGTGCTGTATTATGGGTGTATGTATGGATGTGTATGTGTGTGTGGATGGGTTTGTGAGTATGTGGGTGTTCATGGATTTGTGTGTTTGTGTGACTGGGTAGGTGTGTTTGTGAGTGTGTTTCTTTATGTGTTGTTTTTCTACTTATCAGTATTTGAGAATTTCCTTGTACCTTTTTGTAGAGAATAATGCTTGTTTGTGTGTGTGTGTGTGTAAAAGATTTCGTGTGTGTGTATTTACTGTTGTGTGTAATTTTATGGGATGAACGTGTGTTTGTGTGTGTGCATGTATGTGAGAGAGAGAGAGAGAGAGAGAGAGAGAGAGAGAGAGAGAGAGCGAGCGAGCGAGCGGATGAGGGGATTTTTAACATTCCCTTATTGTTGCCTACTCACGTCTCTCTCTCTCTCTCTCTCTCTCTCTCTCTCTCAGCAAAACGTGTTATATACAGTTAACCCTCTCACGTTCTTGACGCAATTTTGAGCCTATTAGGGATACTTTAAAGCCTTTGTTACCATCAGGGGTATTTAGAAACCTTTAGTTTAGTTCCTTCAACCTCTGCAGTTGTCTTTGAGTTAGCTGTGGGCAGAAAACTAATTTTGGAGAGGTAATTATAAGAGTGAGGGAACTCTATTTATTATTGCTAATCTGGCAACCTCTGCGTCATAAAAACGTGAAAGGGTTTAAATATTAAACATTCAATAGACTAGATTAAAATCTTGAAAATACATATATTATAACTAGAACTTGAATATTGCATTTTAATGTACTTGTATATTATTATATTTATTTAGTTCTATGTGTTTATTATATAGTCTGTTTGTTTGTTATTAGATGCATGGATAGATAGATGTATAGACAGTTTGACAGATAATTGTATAGATAGATAGTTGTATTCAGAGAGAGAGAGAAAGAGAGAGATTATAGATAGATAGTTACAGAGATAGAGAGAGAGAGAGAGAGTGAGTGAGAGTGAGAGCAAGAGCAAGAGAGAGAAAGTATAAAAGGTGGCACCCAGTCCATATCATTTTTTCCCCATGTTTTTTCTTCACCCGTTTCTCTACCCCCCTGTAAATAAGGAAGGAATGTGTGTGTTTATATAGACGGGTGTGATAAAGCTGTTTAGGAGTTACTTTATATATATTGTATTATATGTGTGGGGCTGCCTTTTTACTATTGGATGTGCCATTCTGTCATTCAGTATTCAATAATTCTATACATGTATTTATGTATCTAAATAATACCTCTATCTATCCATGTAACTATCTATTCAGTTATATATTTATCTATATCTATCTTATCTATCTACCTACATCTTTTCTTCTTTTGTGTATGCTGGGTGTCCTCCATATTAAAGCTACCATGAATATTCTTGCTTGTAGAATGAACTTCCTTCACAGAAAAATAAGAAAGATTGTTGTCATTGAACTTAAGAACTTTGACTTCTTATTTGAGTTGATAAAGTCCCTCACATCAGGAGTGGCTGCCTCGAACATAGCTACTCCAAAGCGGTGACTAAAAACTTACCTCATGATAGTAGGTTGACACACACACACACACACACACACACACATTTTGGCTCGACTGTTCCTTGATTTTGGCCCTGTCGCTCTTTCAACTCTTGGGGAGGCACTCGTCACAGGCAGTTTTGCCTTTTGCCTCCCTCATCCACATAGAAAATAACCCACATACAAAGAGAGAGAGAGAGAGAGAGAGAGAGAGAGAGAGAGAGAGAGAGAGAGAGAGAGTATATAGTGAGGGTAAGAAGACCAATAAGACCTCTTAATACCTTAGCATGATAGTAGTGTGTGTTGTGTGTGTGTGTATGTGTGTGTGTAAATAACCTAGTGAGTGTAAACAGTATAGTGAGGGTAAGGTGACCAATAAGACCTCTTCGCACCTCACCCTGATAGGATTATGTCACTCGTTAATCCCGGGTCGGGTTACGGCGGGAGTGTGGGGTCGTGTTGTGGCTGTTTGTTTACATCTGTACAGCTCCTTTATATCCAGTTTTTGTCTCAATCGATCTATCTTTCTGTGTCTATTAATATCTATCTATCAATTTATCTCTAGCTATCTACCTATCTATCCATCCATCTATCTATCTATCTATCTATCTATATCTATCTATCTATCTACTATATATCTATCTATCTATCTATCTATCTATCTATCTATCTATCTATCTATCTATCTATCTATCTATCTATCTATCTATCTATCTATCTGTCTATCTATCTATCTATCTATCTATCAGATTTGAAAACTAATGATATAAATGCTATCAAGTCAAGAATTATGTTTGTACAAAACCATGAACCTAGAATGCGGTAATGTATGATGTTATCTCTATTGTATATATGTAAAAAGTTAATTGTGTTGCCTTTTATGAAATAAAGATTTGAGTCTGAATCTATCTATATATGTAAAATGTTACCATGTAACCTTTTATGAAATAAAGAATTAACTAACTAACTAACTATCTATCTATCTATTTATCTATCTATCGATCTATCTCTCTGACTATCTATCTACCTCTCTATCTATCTTTATGTATGTATATGTTTATATATCTATCTAGTTATTTTGTTATGTTCTTTGTGTTTTTCTCTATCGATCTATCTATGGTATCTCTCTCTGTTATAGTGCCTCTCTCTCTCTCTCTCTCTCTCTCTCTCTCTCTCGTCTCCTCTCTTCCTTTTACCTGGTCTCTCTCTTCATCTCTCTCTCTCTCATTCTACGGTCAACTTTCAATCTAGGAGAGAGAGGTGAGTTCATGCACCAGAGAGAGAGAGAGAGAGAGAGAGAGAGAGAGAGAGAGAGAGAGAGAGAGAGAGAGAGAGAGAGAGAGAGAGATAATTAGGTCAGTTTGTATTTGCTTTATACATAATATCTAATTGGTTTATGCCAGTATTTAAAAGGACATTGACACACGGGCAACTTATTAATTGCTATAATACTTCACCACCACCTAAAACCATGTACAGTACCTACATATAGTCTAGTAGCACATACCAATACGGAAAAGGGTAATGTTTTCGTTCACACTATCTGGCTTATCGCTCACCAGGAAAAAATCGACACCTAAATGGCACGAAAGGCATCAACATTTACATAGAAATATGGTGAAAAGTCCTGAAATATGGTGAAAAGTCCTGAAATCGCCAAACCAATGTGACGAATGTCTCAAAATGTCAAAACTAGTGGGACTAAACATGAGATAGAAGGGGGTCTATACCCCCCCCCCCCCTCCTTAAACAAATGGATTATAAAGGATAAACTAAGTCAAAATTAAGAATGAAATAAGATATCAATGGACCTTTCATGAAGTCCACAACACAATCAAAGACACATGATAAACTGTGAATGATAACCCTCTTCAAGCCCCTGGTAATCCATCCATTGGATTCACTAAGTTTGCTAACATCTCTCCACAAAGGAGAATGAAGAAGTGAGTTGGTGTTCAAAGAAGCTTCACATCACATATCAGCTTGGTTAAACATCTTCACTACTGGGATCGGCTGAAGCCACTTTATTGCTTATTCATTGGAGCGAAGGAGAGAAATATTAAATTATGTATATATACTGTACTGTATATACTGTCATTGATTTCATTGGAAGGTGGTTGGTGTTTGGAGTGAAATTAATTAACTAAATTATTATATTATATATATATATATATATATATATATATATATATATATATACCGTAGATATATATATAATATTTATATATATATATATATATATTATAGAATAATACCGTTATATATATTATATATATTGTAATATATATATATATATTGTATATATATATATATATATACCGTATTATATATATATTGTATATATATATATATATATTATATATATATAATAATTCTACCGTAGATATATATATATATATGTATATATATAATATATATATATATATATATATATATATATGTATATATATATATATTGTATATATATATGTATATATAATATATATATACCGTATAATATATATATGTATATATATATATATACCGTAATATATATATATGTATTTATATAGATATATATATATATATAGATATATTATATATCTATATATAGATATATATATTGTATATATATATATAGCGTATATATATATATATATATTGTATATATATATATATATATATATATATATATATATATATATATATATATATATATATAGTTAGAGTACTTCCAGCAGTAGATTTTGGGCACTTTAAACCTCCATATCAAAAGGAAAAGAATTGACAGGGCGCCAGGCAACATCTTTATTTTTCAAATTTTCGGCTAACCTTAAGCCATCATCAGGAACAACATTCCCTAAAAATAAGTAATATACTATTAGAACAACGCAATTTGTAAAAAATAGGGTAATGATTATCGAATCTATAAAAGGTTAAACTTACTAAATATAAACAATCCTATATTAATGTCTCACTATATATAAAATTAAAATTCATACACTAACCATGTAAAACCAGTGAAGATACCGAAAAGCAAAATAAAGACCATCACAATTGAACCATAACACATATTTTAACCTTTGAATACAAACATTGTTTCCATAAACTCAAAACAAAGTCACAACACAGGCTAATACCATACAACGGATCAAGAAACGATCTCCCAATTTATCTAACACCATTGATTTATCAGTAAGGATAACTAGTAATTAACTTACATAACCCCTGACCAAAAATCCAAACACAAATAATACTCTTAGTCAAAAACATGAAAACACTAATAAACTAAGCCTAAATCAATCTATATATCATAGCAATACGAGACTGAAATTCAACCCAATCTAGAGATTTAACACAAAAAACACATCACTCCCAATGACAAAAGCAAAAATATTTATGTTTAAACCCATCATTATACTTGACTTACCCAGAAAAGAGTTCTCATCAGCACCAGGAACAAGAGAGAACTGAGGAACCTGAACCGAGAAGCGGCTAAAATAAACTCCCATGAAACAATTTCCCAAACAAATGAACCACTAACCATGTTGAACAAACCCTTGAAATTTGACCAAAACATATATCTATGAACCACTATTTGCAAGATTGATTTCAGGATTCAGTTTACTAATTAACAACTTCTCACCAATCAATGCGTCAGACTGGCTACCCAACCTAGAGACTATCTCAAAATCACCCACACTAAAGAGATGATCCTCTTCACGCGAATGATTTCGAATAGCCGAAAACGCCATAGCCTGTAAAAACTTTCCCGATCGGTAGCTCCTACCCAGGTGTTCAAATATCCTAATTTTGAAGGAACGACTAGTGCATCCCAAATACCTAGCCTCACAGCTAGGACAAGTAAATTTGTATACAATATTTGAAACACAGAAAGTCAGGCACGCGATCTTTGAAGCTAAAAAATGACCCAATTCTAAACTTATTGGTGAAAACAAATCTAAAGCTCACAGCAGGAAAACTATTTTTCAGAACATTTAGTGCAATTTTACGAAATTCATTGCTAATAGATCCATAGTAAGGCATTTTAACATAAATTATCTTCTTTTTTACATCAAAATTTGATTGAACACCCTGAGCTTGTTTTACATACAAAAAATGTCTAAGTATACCATTGAATATATCTTCCTTATAGTTATTAAGCATAAAATATTTCCTTAATTTTTCAATTTCAACATGTAGCGAAACATAGCTGGAGCAAACAGCATAGGCTCTTTCTAATAGTGTCTTTATTGAATTAATCTTAAAAATCTTAGGGCAGTAGCTAAGCCAGTTTAAACCTAATCCTGTATGAGTGGGCTTTCTATAAACCTCAGTAGCTAATCCCTGATCTGTCTTTATCACTTTAACATCCAAAAATGATAGTGACCCATTCACTTCATTATCACATGTAAATTTAATATTTTGATGTTGCTTGTTCATATATTCAAAAAAACTTATATTATCTTCTACATCTCGAAATATTAAAAATGTATCATCCACATATCTCCTATAAAATATAGGTTGAATGATAGGGGACACTCATCAAGCCACTTAACCTCTTTATTGCACAAAAATGAACCCGCAAACAATGGACCTAGACTTGACCCCATTGAAACTCCATCAATTTGACTATACAATACTTTGTTAAACAAAAAACAAGATTCTGTAGTTACAAACAAGAACAATTTCTTACTATATCCTTACTAATATTGAAAAAGTTGTCAGAATCATATTCATCCAAAATAATCTCTAAAGTCTCACTCAGAGGAACGTTTGTGAAAAGTGACTCTACATCATAACTGGCAAGAACAAAATGTTTAGGCAACACAAGATTTGAAAATTTTCCCTCACAAAACTACTAGAATTGAGTACTGTATATTCATTAGTTGTAAGAGGAGCAACTATGGGTTGAAGAAATTTTGCTAAATTATACCCCGCTGTCTTTATAGATGAAACAATTGGCCTGAGTGGAATTCCTGGTTTATGCACCTTTGGTAACCCATATACTACTCCCGGAGCGGAGCCAGACGCATATAAGAAGTTGAAGCTGTCAATACCTATCCTGTCCTTAATAGATCGTAGAATCCTATTTAATTTATCCTCACCTCTGATAATTACATCAAACAATTCACCTTTTATTAGTTTAAATCTGTTTCGGTCACTCAGAATAGTTTCCATTTTTTGCAAATAATCAACTTTATCCATAAATTAGAAAGACTATTAGAAAGAGCCTATGCTGTTTGCTCCAGCTATGTTTCGCTACATGTTGAAATTGAAAAATTAAGGAAATATTTTATGCTTAATAACTATAAGGAAGATATATTCAATGGTATACTTAGACATTTTTTGTATGTAAAACAAGCTCAGGGTGTTCAATCAAATTTTGATGTAAAAAAGAAGATAATTTATGTTAAAATGCCTTACTATGGATCTATTAGCAATGAATTTCGTAAAATTGCACTAAATGTTCTGAAAAATAGTTTTCCTGCTGTGAGCTTTAGATTTGTTTTCACCAATAAGTTTAGAATTGGGTCATTTTTTAGCTTCAAAGATCGCGTGCCTGACTTTCTGTGTTCAAATATTGTATACAAATTTACTTGTCCTAGCTGTGAGGCTAGGTATTTGGGATGCACTAGTCGTTCCTTCAAAATTAGGATATTTGAACACCTGGGTAGGAGCTACCGATCGGGAAAGTTTTTACAGGCTATGGCGTATTCGGCTATTCGAAATCATTCGCGTGAAGAGGATCATCTCTTTAGTGTGGGTGATTTTGAGATAGTCTCTAGGTTGGGTAGCCAGTCTGACGCATTGATTGGTGAGAAGTTGTTAATTAGTAAACTGAATCCTGAAATCAATCTTGCAAATAGTGGTTCATAGATATATGTTTGGTCAAATTTCAAGGGTTTGTTCAACATGGTTAGTGGTTCATTTGTTTGGGAAATTGTTTTCATGGGAGTTTATTTTAGCCGCTTCTCGGTTCAGGTTCCTCAGTTCTCTCTTGTTCCTGGTGCTGATGAGAACTCTTTTCTGGGTAAGTCAAGTATAATGATGGGTTTTAAACATAAATATTTTTGCTTTTGTCATTGGGAGTGATGTGTTTTTTGTGTTAAATCTCTAGATTGGGTTGAATTTCAGTCTCGTATTGCTATGATATATAAGATTGATTTAGGCTTAGTTTATTAGTGTTTTCATGTTTTTGACTAAGAGTATTATTTGTGTTTGGATTTTTGGTCAGGGGTTATGTAAGTTAATTACTAGTTACTATCCTTACTGATAAATCAATGGTGTTAGATAAATTGGGAGATCGTTTCTTGATCCGTTGTATGGTATTAGCCTGTGTTGTGACTTTGTTTTGAGTTTATGGAAACAATGTTTGTATTCAAAGGTTAAAATATGTGTTATGGTTCAATTGTGATGGTCTTTATTTTGCTTTTCGGTATCTTCACTGGTTTTACATGGTTAGTGTATGAATTTTAATTTTATATATAGTGAGACATTAATATAGGATTGTTTATATTTAGTAAGTTTAACCTTTTATAGATTCGATAATCATTACCCTATTTTTTACAAATTGCGTTGTTCTAATAGTATATTACTTATTTTTAGGGAATGTTGTTCCTGATGATGGCTTAAGGTTAGCCGAAAATTTGAAAAATAAAGATGTTGCCTGGCGCCCTGTCATTCTATCCTTTTTATATATATATATATATATATATATAGAGAGAGAGAGAGAGAGAGAGAGAGAGAGAGAGAGAGAGTTGTGGTGGTGATAATGACAATAATGGTGCTGGGCTAAAATAATGACAAAATACCGAGTAATTAGTTCTCCAATACATAATAGTAGGTGTGTTGCCACAATAGTACTTTTAATATGTGTTGATAGAGATAATAGAGATGATATGACTCCAAGGATCAGATCAAGCAGTGAGGTATACTTGGTTAGAAGATTATGGGTTGTGGTGATGGTGGTGGACTTGTTGTGATGCGAATAGTGGTGATGGTGATAATGGGAGTGGTGATGGTGTTAGTGGTGATGGTGGTTGTGGTAGTGGTGGTAATAGTGATGGTGGCTGCTATGGTGTTAGTGGTGATGATAGTAGTGGTGATGGTGGTAGTGGTGACGATAGTGGTGGTGGTGGTATCGGTGAAGGTATCAGTGATGGTGGTGGTAATGGTGGTTGTGGTGATGGTGATAGTGATTGTAGTGACGGTGTTGGTGTTGATGGTGGTAGTGGTGACGATAGTGGTGGTGGTGGTATGGGTAGTGGTGATGAAGGTATCAGTGATGGTGGTGGTAATGGTGGTTGTGGTGATGGTGATAGTGATTGTAGTGACGGTGTTGGTGTTGATGGTGGTAGTGGTGATGATAGTGGTTATGGTAGTGGTTTTGGTGGTAGTAGTGGTAGTGATAGTGGTATTCATAATAGTTCTAGTAGTATGACATTCGTGATTAACCCAGTTTAGAATGTTTAATGTGCTTTTAGAGATAACATGGAGATAAGCCTTCAAGACAACATAGGCATTGGTGGGTTAGCATTGAGTGGTAGTGGTGGTGGTGTGTGGTAGTTATGTAGTTATTGTGGTAGTAGTAGTAGTAGTAGTAGTAGTAGTAGTAGTAGTAGTAGTAGTTTTTGTCACAGTATGATAGTAGTCTAGGCAATAAGAGTTTTGGTTATGGTAGTTGTGAGAATAGTAATGGTGGTAGTGGTGATGGTGGTGGTGGTAGTGTTGGTGGTAATGGTGGTAGTAGTAGTGTTGGTGGTAATGGTGGTAGTACTAGTGGTGGTGGTAGTGAGGTTAAGTACAGTACAAGCAGATTAGTCATGGTGAAGTACTTAACACTTATGTTCACGAGTACTTAGTTTTATGTAGGTTATATGATAGATATTACTTTCATTCACACACACACACACACACACACACACACACACACACACACACACACACACATCTTTATTAATACGATGCAAGGTAGCTAATATATACTGGTCTCTCTTTCTCTCTCTCTATCTATCTATCTGTCTATCTATATATCTATCTATCTATATCTGAGAGAGAGAGAGAGAAGAGAGGTGGACATGTTTGCAAACACAGAGAGTGAGAGAGAGCACACACTTCATTGTTTGTGGGGGTTTACATTACACATCTCTCCTCACTACACATACATACTCACTCTCACTCTTTCTCTCACACACACACACACACACACACACACACACACACACACACACACACACTCACACACACACACACACACTCACTCACTCACTCACTCACTCACTCACTCACTCACTCACTCACTCACTCACTCTATCTATCTGCATATCTGCCAATCAATCTATCTCGCGATTTGTGTTATATAAGTCGACGAGAAAACAACCTGTTCAAATATATAAAACAAATGCGTTTTGTGTTAAATTTCAAACAAAGGTAATCATTCCTGCTTCAGAGATCGTTGGGTGTGAAGCTATAAGATGGTAGTAGTTTCCTTTGGCTGCTACTATAGTCCAGTCATCCTAGTTAGGCCAATAATCTTCACCACAAACCTCTATAACTCATAAACAAGTAGAGTAATCCAGCTAATATTTCTGCCATTTAGGAAAAAGAAAAGAAAAGAAAATAGGAAAAGTGGGGATTGTGCCTGAGTAAATAGATAGATAGATAGATAGGAAGGGTCAGCCAGGGAATAGGCGTGGAAATGTACAGCCAATTTGCTCTAGCCCTTTTTGAGTTACAGAGGTTAATGGTGAGGATTTCCGGCCTACCTATAATGAATGGACTATAGATGGCAGCAGGTTGTTTATACACGTCACTTTATACTGCCATGTTAATTACAAATGTGTTGACAATATCACCCAAACAAAATTTGAAATACGGTCAGATATTTGGAGCGTGTGGTTGGAATTCCTTACATTCAGTAGATTTTGAGGGACTAGAGTTCTCGATAAGGGGCTCTAGTTCTGAAGCTATTTTTGATTTACAGTGTGCTGGCTTACTAATCCAGTAGGGTTGATAGCCTCTGAAGTCCTATTTTAACTTACTAACTTCAGTAGATTGACCTCGAATATATAGAAGAACGACACTAACAGAGAGATTCCACTAAAGTTGTTTTGTGCTTCTGTGGTCCACCTCGCCCAGGTGGAAGAAGGATGTTGTTTGGAAAAATAAATAAATAAATAGGACTGCGACTTGACAGTCAAGTACTGAGATTTGGGTATTGTCTTCGAGTAGTAGTGTTGGAGGAACACTTATTAACATCGGAGAACTGTATGAACTTGAAAATCACCTTGTAAAAATCTCAGGGTTGTATTTTCTGTGATATATATATACAGTATATATATTAATATTGTTTTTAGACTTGATTATTCCTAAGAGAGACTGTACCGCGCCTGACCTGCCGACCTTGTGTAGCTAACCCAGACCCCCTTGTTGTACTGTGGAGGGGAACAGGTTTGGGACAATATGGTGCGGGTCTGTCTCTGTGTTGGTCGCGTTGTCTTGTTTATGCTTTCCTTGTTATTGCTGGGTCGAGTTGTGGTTCAGACGTTTTACAGGGGGAGGAGGGTTTTGTAATTATATATTAATTATATTGTTAGGTCTTTATTTGTGTTGTTTTTGTTGTTGTAGCGGATGGTCTTGTTGCTATTGTTTTAGGTGGTGGTGATTGTCGTTGCTATTGTTGATGGTGGTGGTAGTGATTTGTTGTTATTCTTCAACAAGGACCTACGTCACAGGATCTGGTTGCCATGGTAACCAGAGACGCTTGGACAGGTTTGGTGTTTGTCAGAAGGCACCATCAAAACAACAATAACAACAGCATAAAATGAACGATTCAACATTAGAGACATCTGGTGTTGAAATTGACGGAATTGGTTGTGGTGGTAAGGGTCCCTTTGTTTCATTGTTTATTGTGATTGTTGTTGTATTTATGTGTTTATATTTGTGTGTGATATGTTTTTGTGATTGTTGTTGTTGTGATGATTATGCTTTCGTTAGTGTTGGGTACGAAGATGTTTTTAGAGTTCAAAGATGCCTGTTGCCGTTAACATTCGTGTTGTCAATTGTTAATGTCCTCCTCATCCAACCATATATATATATATATATATATATATATATATATATATATATATATATATATATATATATATATATATATATATAAACACATACTGTACACACACGTTGCAATAACAATATGATTTTCCTTGATTCGTATGCGTGTTTTGATGAATATCTGGGTATGATCAGGTTTACGTGTGTGTGTGTGTGTTTGTGTGTGTCTTCATCCATCATACCCCGAAGTGACCAATCAGTGTATGTGCATCAGTATGTGCGTATGTGCGTGTGTGTGTACTACTCTACTATACTCACTACACAGCCACCCAACCAAGGAACCAACCAATCGCCATCGATCACCTCCCTGAACCGACCAATCACACACCAGGCACTTCCCTTGTCACCAATCACAGGGCGTACTGCTTGGCGGGTGGTCTGGCCAATCGCAGAGTAGGAGAGAGAGAGAGAGAAAGAGAGAGGAGATATTTTCAATGATGTAAAATTTACTGATCAGATATTTATTCTAGCCCAGTTGTCCATTTGTATAATACTGATAGCCATATGTCTATAATATCCAGTTTACTCCATTTACTAAACAAAATTAATATGTTTTTCTTCCTGGGTTACCGTACTAATAATTAAAACTTCTTGTTGATATGAGGCAGAGAAACAGGCCTTCGGCTGAGACATTTTTCTATCGAAAAATTACAAATTTATCTTGAAGGAGGGTCTTGGGGGGGGGGGGGGTTCTTAAGCTTGATGGAGGTCGAGGGAGAAAACTAACAAAATATAAAAAAGATACTTATATGAAGAAATAAATACGCCCATCCCACCCATAAGGAAAAAAAAAAAAAAAAAAAAAAAAAAACATAGGGGGTCCAGGAATTTGTGTGAGTTACTGTACATTTATCTCCCGGCTTGTCGACTTACGGTAATGGCGTTGATGGATCACAGGTACAGTCATGAACAATAGAGAGCTTCAAGATAAAATACAAGAATAATACAAAAATAATCACAAAATAATCGATAAAATACAAGAATAATAAAAAAGATAACAAAATAATCGATAAAATACAAGAATAATAAAAAATATAACAAAATAATCGATAAAATACATGAATAAGAAAATAATCACAAAATAATCGATAAAATACAAGAATAATAAAAAAGATAACAAAATAATCGATAAAATACATGAATAATAAGAAAATAATCACAAAATAATCGATAAAATACAAGAATAATAAAAAGATAACAAAATAATCGATAAAATACATGAATAATAAGAAAATAATCACAAAATAATCGATAAAATACAAGAATAATAAAAAAGATAACAAAATAATCGATAAAATACATGAATAATAAGAAAATAATCACAAAATAATCGATAAAATACAAGAATAATAAAAAAGATAACAAAATAATCGATACAATACATGAATAATAAGAAAATAATCACAAAATAATCGATAAAATACAAGAATAATAAAAAAGATAACAAAATAATCGATAAAATACATGAATAATAAGAAAATAATCACAAAATAATCGATAAAATACAAGAATAATAAAAAAGATAACAAAATAATCGATAAAATACATGAATAATAAGAAAATAATCGATAAAATACAAGAATAATAAAAAAGATAAAATAATCGATAAAATACATGAATAATAAGAAAATAATCACAAAATAATCGATAAAATACAAGAATAATAAAAAAGATAACAAAATAATCGATAAAATACAAGAATAATAAGAAAATAATGTATTTACTATTTACTGAGGCCCATTCCCTTGCGGTGTGGGTTCGATGCCAGGTAAATGAAGGCTTGGCGGTGTTCGATAAGGTAATTGTAACCATAGTACCTTGATCACGCCGCTTGTCGACTTATGGTAATGGTGCTGATGGATTACATACACATATACATACATACACATATATACATACACTCACATACACACACAAATACACTCACACTCACACACACACACACACACACACACACACACACACACATATATATACACACTCACATACACTCACACTCACACACACACACACACACACACACACACACACACACACACACACACACACACACATTCAGGCATCTACACTTTTTCTATTTGTTTAATTCTTTCTTTATATATTTTATCTATATCTAGGTTGACCCATTCCCCCTATTTATAACTATGGCTTGAAAGGGTTAATGTGAGCAAGGGGGAGGGTATACAATCACTTATAAAAATTCGTGGACCCTCTATATTTGTCTGTGTGCAATTATAACTCAATTATAACTGTCAATTATAACTGTCAATTATAACTGTCTGAATTCAGTTTTGGGTGGAATTTGCATTTCAATAAATAGTGTATATAGTTTGGTAGTTTAGTGTATAAACAGTCATATTCATACATTGGTTTTCAGAGATGTTATGTACGGTCGCGCTAATAAGTCATGTCCCAGCTGTCATTACGTTTGGCTTGCTCTGTGCTGTATTAATGTCTGTCAGATGTTGAATAGGGTGGGTAAGTGTAGGAACATGTTTGTATATTTCACTCGATATAAAGAAATGAAGCTTAGATATTGCTGATACCAATTATTGATCAAAACATACTTGGTGCCGAGACATCACTTATTAGCGCGACTGTACTTCTATAGCCTAATTAGAAATAGGTGAGGTCCTCGAATTATTAAGAGTGACTGTACGGTGGCGCTAATAAGTTATGTCTCAGCTGTCTATGCTGTATTAATGTCTGTCAGATGTTGAATAGGGTGCGTAAAGATAGGAACATGTTTGTATATCTCACTCGAAACTATGAATTAAAGCTTAGATAGTGTTGATAACCAGTTATTGATCGAAATATACTTGGTGCCGCGACATCACTTATTTGTCCGACTGTACCTCAAATGGATGATGTTTAGGTATGTCAGTCGTGGTTGAGGGGCGACATTATTGGTGAGTTTTACATAATCCAGTTATTTAGTTATTTTCAGAGTGCTCCTTCGATCCCCTTCAAGCTAAAAGAGGCGCCTCCCAGATCCCTTTGACGCAAAAGAGAAAGAAAGAAAGAAAAACAAAAAAACTATCTATCTATTTATTTTTACTATCGCTATCGCTCGTCTCAACTATTTCGACACCTGCATGAGGTGAAACGTCTTATAATTGTCAATCTATTCCAAAGTAAAATAAAAAGTCAAAATATTGGGACATACCGCCTCAAAATATCTACAGTAGACTAATGGGACAAAACCGTGCGTGTGTGTGTGTGTGTGTGTGTGTGTGTGTGTGTGTGTGTGTGTGTGTGTGTGTGTGTGTGTGTGTGTGTGTGTGTGTGTGTGTGTGTGTCGATGGGAGAGGGGGGGGGGGATCGTCTTTGTATTAGAAGAGTTGACGTGAACCAGGAAGATTGTGTTACTTAAATGGATGATTTATGGCTGCGTCAGTCTTTGTTAAGACTCACATTATGGGGAAAGAAACCGTATGGCTAATTTCAATGGAGGGGTTTATATATATAAGTGTGTATGTATGTATATATTTATCTATATCTATCTATCTATCTATATATCTATCTATCTATCTATCTATCCCTCCTTCCCCCCTCCCTCATGTTCAAAACACTAGGCCTCCCCAACCCACTCTCTCTCTCTCTAAGTTAGGCCTATGCCCCCCCCCCCCCCCCCGACTTAATTCTCCCCACTACCCCTCTCATTTAAGGCGCCTTAACCACTAACACCCTTTAAGTGGAGGGGCCTTAAACCTTTAAATATTGTACTTGGCACTAAAAGCCATTTCTCTCGCTCCTAAAGTGTGTGTGTGTGTGTGTGTGAGAGAGAGTGAGACTGAGAGTGTGTGTGTGTGTTTGTGTGTGTGTGTGAGAGAGAGAGAGAGTCAGAGTGAATGTGAGAGAGAGAGCGTGTGTGTGTGTGTTTTTGGGATTTAAGAGTGTTTGTGTGTGTGTGTTTGGGATTTGAGAGTGTTTACGTGTGTGTGTGTGAGAGAGAGAGAGAGAGAGAGAGAGAGAGAGAGCGAGAGGGGAGAGAGAGAGTCCAAATAATGATACATATGACAGTCTCCAGTCCTAAATCTCTCTACCCTTTAGAATTAGTCAGTCCCTTTCACAACACACTTAACAGGAACTAATGGGCTACTCAATGTTAATGTTCGCTGCTATTTTCCTACTTCTTCTATAGTCCGTTCATTCTAGGTGGGGCAGAAATCCTAACCTCCAACCTCTGTAACTCAAAAAGGGCTAGAGCAAATGAACCGTCAATTTATACACATATATTTCCTAGCCAAGTCTTCCTATTTGGTAGAAACATTAGCTGGATTACGCTA
The DNA here is from genome assembly GCA_032716605.1 of Paralithodes platypus. Lineage (NCBI taxonomy): Eukaryota > Metazoa > Arthropoda > Malacostraca > Decapoda > Lithodidae > Paralithodes > Paralithodes platypus. The sequence continues at coordinate 35,448,603 of CM064522.1, forward strand.
GTCCTTCTTGAGTTGTGAGAGGTTAGGGGTTAGGATTTCTGCCCAACCTAGAATGGACGAACTATAGTATATATTTATTGTTAGTTTTGTGTTCACGAGAGAGAGAGAGAGAGAGAGAGAGAGAGAGAGAGAGAGAGAGAGAGAGAGAGAGAGAGAGAGAGATAAATAAGTACTGTAGATGGATAAATTGATCTCTATCTCTCTCTCTCAATATATATATATATATATATATATATCTCTGTTCACCGATCTATATATATTGTATATATCTACCCACCTACCTACCCACCTATCTATCTATCTATCTAACTATCTATCTATCTATCCATCTATCCATCTATCTATCTATCTATCCATATAATATATTTATCTGTCTATCTATGTCTATATCCGTATTTGCCCCTACCACTTTCCCTAGGACCAAATCCGTGACGGGGTGAGCTGGGCACGACTTATGGGCCAGGGTATGACAAACGGCCGTGTTCTGGTTCATCCCCCAGTCTCAATGTTCCCCCTTTTTTTTTTTTTTTTTTTTTAATCTAGATATCTAACTATCTATTTGCCTGTCTATCTATCTATCTATCTACCTGTATATCTAATTGCCTGTTTATTTATCTATCTATATAATTATCTATATATTTATATCTTTCTCTCTCTCTCTCTCTCTCTCTCTCTATATATATATATATATATATATATATATATATATATATATATATATATATCCGTATCCTGCCCATGTCTGTAGGCTATCGAAAAATGTACAACTTTATCTTGAAGGAGAGTCTGTGGGTTGATAATTATTTCTTTCTTATTTCTTATTATAATTATTATACAAAATTATAATGCTTAACAATTGTCAGTGGAATATTGTTAATTAACCCCCTCTGTACCGGCGACGTCCTTTTTGTTACATTCTGGAAACTATTAGATAGTTTTATTCAGCTTAGGAAAGACCTCGAGCCATTAACAGGCTTCGAACTATCTCACTTAACCCCTTTTACTACCACAGATCCTTCTTAAACGGCATTAAATCGTCTGAATAATCTCCCAACACAGCCCACTACTAACATAGACTGTATCTTACACACCAGTACCGGTACAGTGCCACCTGGTGCCAATATTGTGACCACCATACCGGTCAGAGCCTTCCCTGGACAGTACTGATATTATGGTGCTTGACCCTCCCCATGGGTCCCAACACAGCCCACTACTAACATAGACTGTATCTTACACACCAGTACCGGTACAGTGCCACCTGGTGCCAATATTGTGACCACCATACCGGTCAGAGCCTTCCCTGGACAGTACTGATATTATGGTGCTAGACCCTCCCCATGGGTCCCAACACAGCCCACTACTGACATAGACTGTATCTTACACACCAGTACCGTTACAGTGCCACCTGGTGCCAATATTGTGAGCACCATACCGGTCAGAGCCTTCCCTGGATAGTACTGATATTATGGTGCTAGACCCTCCCCATGGGTCCCAAGTGGCCATTGAATATAGAATATAATTAAGAAGACCGCCGTTACGGAAGGGGTTAAGCAGGGAGTACATTGAGTCCAAGGGGTGATCTCAGCCTTGTACCTTTAGGACTACGCTATTCAATACCATATCAATTGAACCTCACTGAGGCTATAATGAAAGGGTTATATACATTGCTAGCTTTAATTCTAACTCACTCTCTCTCTCTCTCGCTAACTCTCTTTCTCACACACACCAGTCGATATGCAACACAATATAGATAAATTGTCATGTTGGGCCCAAATTTGGCAAATGAGTTTCAATGCGGATAAAAGTAAAGTACTACATATCGGATACCTAAATGAGAAAGCAAACTATTCGATGAATGGCACTCAGCTTAAGAATGTAAACAGAGAAACCGATCTGGGAGTAATAATATCGAGTAACCTAAAACCGAGTCAACAATGTTCAGAAGTTGTTAAGAAGGCAAACAAAATAATTGGCTTTATAGGCAGATCATTTGAGCATAAATCCAAAGACGTAATCCTAACCCTTTGCAATTCCTTAGTCCGCCCTCTTCTGGAATACTGCGTTCAATGCTGGTGCCCTTATTACCAAAAAGACATAAACAAGCTAGAACGAGTTCAACGTAGAGTTACCAAAATGATACCTAGCCTAAAGAACAAACCATACGAAGAGCGTCTTAGAGAATTAAATCTATGATTAAGAGGTGACTTAATTCAAGTGTTCAAAATCATCAAAGGCATCGACAATATGAAGTGTAGTAAGTACTTCACTATCGACCAATCTAATTACACGCGGGGAAACGGTTGCAAAATTATTGGTAACTCTTTTAACTCACACGAATCTAAGAATTTCTTCTTCAATCGAGTTGTCAACTTGTGGAATGGGCTTCCCCGAGACGTTATAGACTGCAGCACCGTTGATTCATTTAAATTCCGCCTAGACAAATATTTCGCATCAAACCCGCGACTGACTGCGTTTGTAAATGAATAACTTTATTTTATCCTCCCTCAGTTACTAACCCATATGTCCCCTACTAACTTCCTAGTCCTGCCACGTTAGTGGCAGGGCAGTAGTTCCCTTTCCAATGTTCCCTTACCCACTCTAAACCACTGTTTGGACACTTGATCCTCAGTGTTTTGGAGGACAAGCAGCCTAGAAGGGTCACTAGATCTGCTGTTGCTTGATTTCCTTTGTACTCCTTTGTACACACACACACACACACACACACACACACACACACACACACACACACACACACACACACATCACGCTCGCTCTCTCTCTCTCTCTCACACACACACACACACACACACACACACACACACACCGTTACATAAGTTATGATATGTTAGTCCAAAATACTGGGAACTGGGAATATCCATTACGATACTTGTCTAAGTAAAATGGATTGATTATAAAGTAACTAAGACAGGACAACACGAGCGCTGCTCAATTCCTGTAAACTACAAATAGGTAAATACAAATAGGTAAATACACACACACACACATACATCACTCTCTCTCTCTCTCTCTCACAAATAGGTAAATACAAATAGGTAAATACACACACACACACACACATACATCACTCTCTCTCTCTCTCTCACTTACAAGACTTTAGGACTACGCTATTCAATACCCTATCAATTTAACCTGACTGATGCTATAAGGAAAGGGTTATTTACATTGCTACCTCTAAATCTAACTCTCTCTCTCTCTCGCTAAATCTAACTCTCTCTTTTTCGCTAAATCTAACTCTAACTAATTCTCTCTCTCTCTCTCTCTCTCTCTCTCTCTCTCTCTCTCTCTCTCTCTCTCTCTCTCTCTCTCTCTCTCTCTATTATATTACTAACAACTGTCCCCTACTAATATCCTAATCCTGCCACAGACATTTGTCCCAGGGCAGTCTTCCCTTTCCATTTTTCCCTAATCTACTCTAAACTACTGTTTGGACACTTGACCATCAGTGGTTTTGAGGGCAAGCAGCCTTTAGGGGTAGCTGGACCTGTTGTTGCTTGATTTCCTTTGTACTCTCTGTCATACAATACTTTAGGGCTAGTAGCATCAATACCCTATCCATTGAACCCGACTGACTGCTGCTATAGGGAGGGGATATTTATACAGACGTGTAAAGGAATTCCTATATTTGCTAAGAAGGGATTTGGTTACGAAACGAGTGTATAGAGGCTTAGTACGTGGATTTGTATAGATATGTTAATTTATGTAGGCTGATGTGTACATGATTACATACACATACCGCGAGATCTGAAGGATTTATTTACTTGAGACTTCTAGATAGCTCGTGATTGGCGGGATTAATGTAGTTTTATGTAGGCCTAGGATTACATACGGGTACATAATTATACTAGTAAATGTACATGGTTATGTATGTAGATAGCTGTGAATATTTACTTACGTTGAACATGATATGTATGTATTGTATATTGAATATAAATTTGTTTACTAAAAGCGTTTACTATTATTCAAAAAGAAGCTTATCGATCAACGAAGGCCATCCAAAAGACGATTTACGTTTTGCGTATCTTCTTATGTTGTAGATTTTTGTATCTGTGTATAATCAGTCTGTCTATTTATATCCATATACCCATCTAACTTCTTTATATCTAACTAACTCCCTTGATTCTTCTCCCTCTGGTCAAGTGTTCTACTAAGACCTATACTGAACCAACGAAGACCCCCAGAAGAACGACATAAGCTAGTTAGGCTACTGTAAATGTTTCTATCTAACTATTTATCTATGTATTAACTTTAACTAACTCCCTTCATTCTTCTCCCTCAGGTCAAGTATTCTACCAAGACCTACTGAACCGACAAGAGACCCTATCCACCAACGAAGGATGACATGAGCTACTTAGGCTACTGTATGAACTTTAACTAACTCCCTGCATTCTTCTCCCTCAAGTCAAGTGTTCTACCAAGACCTACTGAACCGACAAGAGGCCCTATCCACCAACGAGGGCCCCCAGAAGGATGACATGAGCTACCTGGGTTACTCCATATGTATCTATTTAACTATTTATCTATGAACCTTAACTAACTCTCTTCATTCTTCTCCCCCAGGTCAAGTGTTCTACCAGGACCTACTGAACCGACAAGAGGCCCTATCTACCAACGAGGGGCCCCAGAAAGACGACATGAGCTACCTGGGCTACTCCATAACCTCTGGGGACTTTACGGGTGACGGGGTGGATGACGTGGCTGTAGGGATGCCCCGGGGTAATGATCTGCGGGGGCAGGTGGTGGTGATGGACGACCGGCTGGGGGTCATCTACAATATTTCCGGGGAACAGGTTAGTATAGTCAAGTAGATTTCTTCCCTTAAGGGAGTAGTGATTGCTTTTTGGTCTATGCATTTATGTATTGAATTATTTGTTTAGTTTCCTTGCTAGACCTCCATCAAACTTAGAAAACCACCCCTAGACCCCCTTTCAAGATAAATTTGTACATTTTTCGGTAGAAAAATGTCCCGCCCAAAGGCCGATTCCTTCTAAAATTAGAGGCTCGCTATCGCTTGCCAGGGAAAAATCGACACCTATAGGGCACGAAAGGTCCTAATATTGATAAAGAAATGGGGCGAAAGGTTATAAAGGTTATAAAGTCAAGCAGATGTATTCCCTTACTGGCTACGTTTACTTTCATCCTATCGCATCTATAAAATTACCATATTAGTCTGGAAGTTTGTCATTGTTCTTGAGCTAATTACTGAAATTGGAGGTATATTTCACATAATTAAATCTTCCTTACCAAACCACTTATTGCCAGTATCTGTGAGTATCCTAGGTTCGAGTCCTTGGAGTACCACATGTATTGCCAGTATCTGTGAGTATCCTAGGTTCGAGTCCTTGGAGTACCACATGTATTGCCAGTATCTGTGAGTATCCTAGGTTCGAGTCCTTGGAGTACCACATGTATTGCCAGTATCTGTGAGTATCCTAGGTTCGAATCCTTGGAGTACCACATGTATTGCCAGTATCTGTGAGTATCCTAGGTTCGAGTCCTTGGAGTACCACATGTATTGCCAGTATCTGTGAGTATCCTAGGTTCGAGTCCTTGGAGTACCACATGTATTGCCAGTATCTGTGAGTATCCTAGGTTCGAGTCCTTGGAGTACCACATGTATTGCCAGTATCTGTGAGTATCATAGGTTCGAGTCCTTGGAGTACCACATGTATTGCCAGTATCTGTGAGTATCCTAGGTTCGAGTCCTTGGAGTACCACATGTATTGCCATTATCTGTGAGTATCCTAGGTTCGAGTCCTTGGAGAACCACATGTATTCATTACTTTCATTGATTTCATTAGTTGGGTTTATTTGTAAATTAATTGGTGGGTTGGTGAAAACAAATATGAATATACCGGTAGCAAATTATATTTGATTTCAAACGGTTTCTGGAAAATGTATCCAGTAGATCTCAGGTAATGCCAATACCACCGGGGATAGTTAAGTCAGTGTCAACTTTCTGTCCTAACATAATATCAATAGGAACACCTTATGAGGAAGAGCACTTTATTGACAAAGTTTTGCAATATAGTTTCTTCAGGCCTGGTTGAGTTGTTGGTGGCTGAGATGTAATGCTCTCTAACCATTCCACCAGAAAGTCTTCCTCCACTAACAGAACTCTATACTATCAGGCTCTCTCAATCCTTTACCAACCATTTCCTACTCTCCTTTCCGCTCTTCTTCCACCTACCATCCATAACTTTCTTCCTCTTCTAATCTTACCAGGCCATGGATTTCTTTTGTCCTCCAATCATACCCTAGCTTTCTGTTATCTCTGCTCATGCCACCATGCTGTACCCTCCTCTCCTCCTCCTCCTACTACTACTACTACTACTAAAGGTAGTGCCAACAAACTTGACAATAATCTTGATCCCTGACCTCTTTGTAACTCAAAAAGTCCTTGAGCAAACTGGCTGTAAATATCCACACCTATTTCCTGGTGGACTCTTCCCAAATAATAATAATGTCAGCCTGATAGCTTTCATTCATTTTGAGTTATAAGAAGTTAAGGAGTCAAGATTATTGTCAAGATTATTGTCAAGTTCGTTGGCGCTACATATACTACTACTACTACCATCCTCTCCATTTTTTTTCCCGCAGCTGGGTTCGTACTTCGGCTACAGCGTGGTGGCTGGGGACGTAGACAGTGACGGCCTGGACGATATTCTGGTGGGGGCGCCTTGGTCATCCACGTCTTCTGCGGCACTCTACGAGGTCGGCGTTGTTATGCTATTCACGCAGACCCCACAGGTGAGCTTTTTTGTTTTGGATATGTGTTATTATTATTGCTCTTTTTCTTCTGCTTCTTCTTCTTCTTAATGATAGCTAGATTAATGATAGCTAGAATAAACTGTCAAAATGCAGCATAATCTTTAAAGGATCAACCTAACTTCTCCTGCCCTCCTCCCACAGCACAACTTCCAGCGCAGCACTGTCTTAGAGGGTGATACGTCCAGGGGCCACTTCGGTGTGGCCCTGGCCTGGCTGGGGGACCTGGACCGGGACGGGTTTGGGGACGTGGCCATCGGTGCGCCCTATGGTGGACCAGCAGGCAGTGGAGCAGTCTATATTTACCTGGGCACCGCGGAGGGTCTGGCCGATACTCCGTCACAGGTAAAAAGTGTGGTAGTATGGTGGTGGGGATAGTATTAAAGAGCCTCCATGTGCTTGAAGTGGGTTAAGCAGTTTCCAGTTTACTAGTTTGCCTTTACCTACTATGCCTACTCTAACTCAAATGCCACTATATACCTCTGGGTACTACTGTTGGAGGTGCTGATACAGGGTATAGTAGTGACCTTTAAAATGTGTCTGGGTAACTGGAATAGGTTATAAAGATGGAAGAGGTTGACTTGGTTCTAATATACTTCCATATGTTTCAGGTTTTGCTATCCGAGGTGCTAACGCAGGGTCGGGTGGGTACGTTCGGTTGGTCGCTGGCGGGGGGAGAGGACCTGGACGGGAACGAGTACCCTGACCTGGTGGTGGGGGCGTACCAGGACAACGCTGCCGTGGTCTTCCGCACCAGGCCCGTCGTTACGGCCGAGGCATCCTTGAAGTAAGTTGGAGACGTATCAACCCTTCGAATACGAGGGCGTCTTTTAACCCTTTCAGTACACTGTTTATTCATCTAGTTGTTGTTGTTGTTCCCCAGACTGTCTGGCCGAGCAGTCTGGTAGACCGAAGCCATCCAGATGCTCGGGCCTCCGAAGGGGCCAGGGTGAGATGAGATCTGTCTCTGAGAGGGCAGCGGGGAGGGGATCATCAGCCCACGGGCTTGCTCCCACCGGGCCAATGCCCCCACCGTCCACAGCCCCCCTTGCAGTGCCACCCAATCGAGCGATCTCGCCAGCACCTAGAAGGAAAAGTAGTACAGGAAAAGAGACAGACAGAAACGGTTAAGGTTGGGTAGAGTATGCCAAACCTCACTCTGGATAGGACCAGCCCTTACCCTTTATTCATCTAGATAATTCTTTCAGTATTCCTTTCTTAGTTTTATTCTAGTTATCATTTAGTTTAGGGAGGAGTTGTGGTTGGATGGGATAATTTTGACCTCTTTCATTCCCAGAGATCTTTTCTACGCTGTTTATATCGTATAATGTTAGCTGAAAATGAACATAATAATACAATGTCAACATTTACTGAAGGAGTTAATTTTAAATATTCATCACAGGAAATTAGTATCACAGAATAACGGCCGTTTTCTGCTGTACCAGGCCCGTTGTTCAAGTTGAGCTATTGTTAATAAATTAGTGGAGTACCAGGTATGTTTCTGTGTACTAGATAGTCGGCACTCAATCACGGTATCCCTGAGTGGGGCAAGAAAAGAGGTGAACTCAATCTTGCCAAGAACAGTCAACACATCACTCAGCAACCACTCACTATCTATCTATCTATCTATCTATCTACTCAGGCACATTCCCCATTTTTATTTTTATTTTTTTAGCTGGGGATGGCCGACTCGAGAAAGAGCTACTCACCCATCATCAAAATATATTGCACAGATTTAATGATTTTGTTGTACGTCCTCAGGTTTAAGAGCGAGAGTGGGATCGTGGATTTGGACGACTTAGGGTGTTCGCTGCAGGATGGTAGTGAGGTGGCCTGCGTCTCTCTCCAGTACTGTCTCAAGTATACCGGACACAGGGTACCTCATAGATTATGTGAGTACTTTATATGATTGGTTTGTTCTCTCCCTCCCAAGGGCTGCTATGCTGTCCTTGCTTTCCACTTTTGTAGTTTCTAAGAATCATGGCTGTTTTACATGGTTAGGATTGCAATGTTTTATATATATATATGTAGCTCATTCTTTACAATGTTTTGAGTAATTGAGTGTAGAAATGATATAATTATATATGTTTATTAAAATGACACAACATTTTCGGCTCTCTCTGGGGTTCTTCATAGAGAATTGAGTTGATAATTTAGATTATATGTCTTGTCTTTACAATAAGCCTATTTTTTTGTTCATGTGCAGGAAGTTTTCCCCAACAAAGAGAGGGCTGCAACCCTTTTATACCCCCACTGTTTATAATCCACCTTCACATGTGAACTGCAACCCTTTTATACCCCCACTGTTTATAATCCACCTTCACATGTGAACTGCAACCCTTTTATACCCCCACTGTTTATAATCCACCTTCACATGTGAGCTGCAACCCTTTTATACCCCCACTGTTTATAATCCACCTTCACATGTGAGCTGCAACCCTTTTATACCCCCACTGTTTATAATCCACCTTCACATGTGAGCTGCAACCCTTTTATACCCCCACTGTTTATAATCCACCTTCACATGTGAGCTGCAACCCTTTTATACCCCCACTGTTTATAATCCACCTTCACATGTGAGCTGCAACCCTTTTATACCCCCACTGTTTATAATCCACCTTCACATGTGAGCTGCAACCCTTTTATACCCCCACTGTTTATAATCCACCTTCACATGTGAGCTGCAACCCTTTTATACCCCCACTGTTTATAATCCACCTTCACATGTGAGCTGCAACCCTTTTATACCCCCACTGTTTATAATCCACCTTCACATGTGAGCTGCAACCCTTTTATACCCCCACTGTTTATAATCCACCTTCACATGTGAGCTGCAACCCTTTTATACCCCCACTGTTTATAATCCACCTTCACATGTGAGCTTCTTGGTCTATGGTCAATGAAGTTAAGGGGACATTTCCACTTTAGGCTACATATTTTTTTCTGGACCCCTTTCTCCCTCATGTTAGGCCCCATTGCTTTTGAGATTTTATCGAAACAATTACAAATATATCTTGAAAGGGGGTCTCGGGGGTGTAATTTTAAGCTTGATGGAGGTCTAGGGAACTAACTAAAAACCTTCCCTTAAGCATTACTGGGTCTGGTCAGTGGTTGGATGAATTCCCACTTAACACTATGCAGGGCGAGGTGCCACCAAACCAACCACCGGATCTTAAGAGGGGCGGACAAATTGTTTATCTGTTGCTTCATACTATTTATTACAAATTCGAAGGAGACCTTGGATGTACAATCAACTGGTGGTTTGATTACGTTCCTGATTATATTTAATTGCCTATATCCTTCCTTATTAAATATTTGTTCATATCAAATTCTCAAGTGTATTTAATTGCGTATATGTTTCCTTTTTAAATATTTGTTCATATCTAATACCCAAGATAAGTAGCTTGGGTCAACCCCAGACTCCTATCTTACTTTCTGAAATTCACTTCCTCAACCTTTACTTCTTTTGTATCCGTTCCTTCTGTGAGACCTTGTGGAAGCAAATATTATGTATTGGTCGTTGTTGTTGTTGTTGTTGTTGTATTGCTCGTCTCTTTCCTTTCTGAATATTTGTCTTTATTGTCTCCCCTCCCAACAGTAATGGAGGTGTCTTTAAAAGTGGACGCTGGTACCGAACTCTCCCCGCGTATGTTCTTCCTGCTACGGGAGGGCCACAACACACTCAACACCACCGTACAGCTTAGGAAGGAGGTAGAGAACTGCACCACCATCTACACTTATATATTGGTAAGTATCTTGTATATTTGTTTTCTTATATTACAGGTCTCCCTCGATATAAGCTTGGGTTACATTCTTGAAAACCTGATTTAAATAGAAAAATCGTATAGCGAACCCAAAAATTAATGGGGTAAATGGGGGTATGTACTGGGACCAGCCAAAACCAAAACACACACACCTAAAAACCTATAATAATATCGTAAACCGGGCCATTGGATAGTGAGGGAGACCAGTGCTGAGTTGTGTACATACATGATACTTCTCTATCAAATGTGTTGGTAGTGAATGGTGGTATATATAAAAATGTAATATTATGGAAACTATACCCTGTTCTAAGTAGGCAGGCCAGAAATTGTGACCCCTATCTGTAACTCAAAAAGGGCTAGAGCAAATGGGCTGTAAATCTCCACCATATGAGGTCAGTCACTCAGTTGCCTTTTCCAGAATGCCATAAAAGGGAGTAAGCCGAATAATCAATCTACAATATAACAAAGAAGAATGAAGTCAGAAATAAGGCCTGGATAAGAGATGATATCTGCCTTTAACTCAGTCAGTCAATATGTATTCTGCAGCTCTGAAATTATTGTCTTGAAGCCCAGTGCTGTAGAAAGAGAATGAAAGTGAGAGTGTGTGTGTGAGAGAAAGAGGGAAAATGTGTGTGTGGGTACAGAAAGTATAGAGAGAGAGAGAGTGGGTGGATATGTGTAAGTGAATACTGTATGTGAGTGTGTGTGTCTGTGTGAGAGAGAGAGAGAGAGAGTGTGTGTGTGTGTGTGTGTGTGTGTGTGTGTGTGTGTGTGTGTGTGTAAAGAGAGTAGAGAGAGAGAGAGAGAGAGTGGGTGAATGTGTGTAAATGAGTGTGTCTGAGAGAGAGAGCCTGTGCGGAGAGAGAGAGAGAGAGAGAGTAGAGTAGAAATTACAACATATTAAACAAGCACCCTAAAATCAACGATAGTAATCACCCTGAGTTAGCCAAGGACCCTAACCAATTTACTAGAGGCTTGAGGCACAATCCTGGTCAGCTCTCGCGGACATTAACCCTTTCACATAAACACACTCACACACATACACACACACCCTTACACATACACACCCATACATACAAACACAACCCCATACACACACTGTCACTCTCTCTCTCTCTCTCTCTCTCTCTCTCACACACACACACACACACACACACAAACACACACACACACCCTTACACATACACACCCAAACATGCAAACACAACCCCATACACACACTGTCACTCTCTCTCTCTCTCTCACACACACACACACACACAGACACAAACACACACTCACTCACTCTCTCTCTCTCTCTCTCTCTCTCTCTCTCTCTCTCTCTCTCTCTCTCTCTCTCTCTCTCTCTCTCTCTCTCTCTCTCTCTCCACCACCACCACCACCACCACCACCCCCACCCCAACATCCTAATCCCACATCTACCCCCCCCCCCCCCCTTCCATTCACGGATCCTGTTTGGCAATCACGAGAATGTAGCTTAATAGTATCCAATCCCGTACAAGGAGGTTCGAACCCAAGTTGGACTACTCTGATCTATATTTAAAAGGATCGCTGGTACTTTTGAAGGTAGGGTTATATATATATATATATATGGAGAGAGAGAGAGATATTTATGTCGATACACTGATCACGCAGACCTTACGATCCAAGTGAGTTGATCAGGATTTCAATGTAGGTAAGATATACAAAAATAAACAAATTTGTAACAGAGTGAGTAAGAGGAGAGTGTACGTGTGGGTGAGTTTGTGTATGTGTGTGTATGAGAGAAAGATAGCGCGTGTGTGTATGTGTGTGTGTGAGAGAGAGGGAGTGTGTGTGTGTGTGAGTGAGAGGGAGTGTGTTTTGAGAGAGAGAGTGCGTGTGTGTTTTAGAGAGAGAGAAAGAGAGCGCGTTTGTGTATGTGTGTGTGTGAGAGAGGGCGTGTGTGTGTGTATGTTGAGAGAGAGTATGAGAGTATGTTTGTGTGTGTGGGTGAGTGTTTGTGTGTATGTGTGGGAGAGGAAATAGGTGAGAGCTTGTGTGTGTGTGTGTGTGTGTGTGTGTGTGGGGGTGTGAATCTAGACCGTCTTTCATTGATAACCAACTAATAATAACTTTCCTTTTAACACCCTTCAGTTACAATAGCGTTTGATAAGTGAAGCATTTAACCTTATCTCTCCGCAAACAGTTATTAGCCCATTATACCTTCCTTATCTTAATAGGTCAGATTGGGATCTTATCTTTGTCCAGTCTTTTAACACTCTAATCTTATCTTTTGTGGGTTATTATGATACTTGGTTTAATTGTTATTGAGGATTTTGCTTGTTTTTGACATTTTCGAGCATTGCATTTTAGTTTGCCCCCTAGGCTAAGAAAAACGCTTTCCTAGCCTTCCTTCAAACTAAAAACAATTGCCCACCCATACCCCCTTCAAGCTGAATTTGTACATTTTTCGATAGAGAAATTCACCAGGCCGAAAATCGATTTTCTTCTAAGTTACAGGCTTGCTATTGCTCGTCCAGAAGAAATTCGACCCCTGAATGGGGCGGAGTATCTTTTATTTGCCAATTTTATCGGGTGAAACGTCTTATTTATATAAAGGTATATATAAATTTTGCCACTATACTATTGATTTATGTTACTTAAATACTTGAGTTATACATAGGTTATGATTGGTGAACAAAGTAGAGAGAACTGGTACCCTGGAGGACACCACGGGGGATCTCCCACCTCACAATAGGGACGTTATATGCTAGGTGTGTGGGGTGTGTTATGGACCATGACAGTGATTAATGGACAGGTGAAGAACAACTCACCTGTAGACTTTAGTGTGGTGTAATTAGTGTTTCGAGTTGGGTATACAATGTGACACTAACAGATGAACTATTGGGGCAGAGTTAAGAGCAGAACATAAGTAAGGTGGTATGTACGGTCAGGCTGCGGTGGTTTGGCCATATAGAGAACGTCGGTGGGGTGGGGTGAAGTGTCTTACGTCTTTGCAAGTGGAATGAGAAACAGTTGTGAGTATACCAAAGAATTTCCATAACTAGATTCTGGCCATAAGGAAGTTGGAGCTGTAGACATCGATTTTTAGAAGATTTACCAGCTTAATCCTCTAAGGCACTGAATACGATATGCGTGCTTTGTATCATATTTTAAATCTTGAAAAACCCCAGATGCACCTTGAAAATCTTAATTTAGTTACCCCAAACCGTTTCAGTTGTCTTTCAATGGTGGTTTATAGAAAACCACTTTAAGATGAGTAACTTAATTATATTTTCCTAAGTGTACATCATTAAATAAATAAATAATACTGGCAGCCATGCACCTCAAGGGGTTAATACAGTTGTAGTCATTTTATATACACATAAAGCCAAATTTAACATACTTCCCATCTATCAAAAATGTATCTTATTATTTACTTTCCATCAATCAGAAACCTACATTATTATTTCATGCTTGTTTAATATCGATACTTACGTCTCTAACTTCCCTAAAGTCTGAAGCTTGCAAGGGGTCAATTCCTGTATCGGGATTTTGAAATGTGATCTCAGGGTTGGGGGGGGGGGGGGATACATCGATACGATACATCGCTCCCTAGACAAGATAAATTTGTAGGCCTACATTTTTCGGTTAAATTACAGGCTCACTCTCGGATGCCAGGACAAAAAATTTACACCTACAGTAAATGGCACGAAAGATCTTAAAATTAACAAAGAAATTGGGTGAAAGGTTTTAAAATCGCCAAGCTAGTGGGGCGAATGTCACCTCCCCCCGGGGGTGAGGGGACAAACAGAAATTCGCTTAAAACTTACTTTGGCATCCCCTTAGTATGCATGCCAAGTATGGGCTCTTCATCTTGAAAACTGAGGGAGTAGTTCGTTATAACAATTTATGTATATGCTGTATTTATTTTGTAATTATTTTGCAGCCCGATGTTCGTGACAAGCTTTCTCCCCTGGTGGCGGAACTGAGTAGCGGGTTGGAGGCGGAGACGGAGGCGGGTGGGGTGTTCTACAGGCGGAGGGGGGAACTGCGCCCTATCCTAGCCCCCTCCGCCCCAGGGACCGCCGCCCCCTACACCAAGCGAGCCACCGTCTACATCAAGAACAACTGCGGTGATGATAACGTCTGTGTACCGGACCTACAACTACGTGTACACTCGTAAGTGCCGTGTGTTGTACCTTATACTAACAAAAACACCTTACCAGATAGATAGATAGATAGTTGATTGACCACAACAATTACATATTTACAATCCTTCAAACTAAAAAAATGCCCACCCAGACCCCTTTCAAGCTAAATTTGTACATGTCTAGGCAGAAGGCCGATTTCTTCCAAGTGCAGGTTCTCTCTCTCACTCACTCACTCTCACACACACTCTCTCTCTCTCTCCATATAAGTCCAACTGACCGCTAGACCCAAGGCGAAAGATCCTTCCCTAAACGCCTAACTACCACCTTTAGAGAGAGAGAGAGAGATTGACCTTCGCTTGAAATTACGTATATACTGCACTATCATCAGTAATCGGCTTCATAATATGAAAAGGGTAATTAAAGTGGCCATAATAATAGACTTTTATAAAGGTTCGAATAGTTGTCCTAAACATCTGTGGTGTGTATCCAGCTAAATACGGCCTCCTGGTCAGCCATGTTAGTACCCCATTACTGCCAGCCCCACAACATTACAACGTACATAACAAACTCTGGTATTACATATAACGTTCCTTGTTATCGCAGTACTTATTACAAATTCACAGAGCACTCTGGGTTAGCGCATGCTCCCGCCTACACCGGCGGAGGTATGCGCTACCGATCGCCTCATAAATGGAATAACTTCTTCCTTAGCGCTAATCCTATATGCCTACTAACTTTCGTGAAAATCGGTTTATAACTTTTTGAGATATCTTGTTTTCAGGCAAACAAACAGACTAACGGAGGCAAAAATAAGTCCTTCATACAACTTCATTGGCGGAGGTAATAAAAGGAGGCAAAACTATAGCCTCATCCAACTTCAAGGTAATTGGAAATGCCTCTACTGACCCTCGTTCCTGTGGTGACTGAAACGACCACTGTATAACTAAAGGCCCTTAGTCTGGTAACACGGCCGCCTCTCCATAACACATGTTATTACCTCATTATAACACTCTACCTAAATTATGGCCTACCCAGTGTCGGGAATGTTGTTTAGGCGTAACAAGCCTAACTATATTAGCTGGTGTTATACGAGCGATTTTTCCGGCATTTTTTTTTCTTCAGGATATTATGATGTGGCATCTTATTAACCCCTTTTGTACCGGAGACGTCATATTAATTTTATTCTAGCTATATTTTGAGGATTTTGTTCAGTTTAAGAAGGATCTGTGGAAGTAAAAAAGTAAACAAACTACAACAACAAGAATAACTAAGGCCTCCTAACGAATTACCCCCCTCCAAATGCTAGACTCCAGAACGGGTGGAATGTAAAGGAAGTGGCTGTTACATTGTGGCGTAAATATTGGAAACTCCAGTACATTATATAGCAGTCTAGATAGTGTGTGTGAGTGTGTTTTTTTTTTTTTTCTTCTTCTGTGATGTTTTTTTTTTTTTTTTTTTTTTTTTTTTTTAGGGGGGGGGGGGCCTCTGTGTGGTGTGTGTGTGTGTGTGTGTGTGTTTGTAGTGTGTGTGTGTATGTGGTAGTAAAGGTGTCAACACCTTTAAATTTACATGTATTTGACCTGACGGGTCCTTTTAGGGGCTGTGTGTGTGTGAGAGAGAGAGTGGGGGGGGGGGGGCGGGGGATGGATGGATAGGTAGGTAGCCAGAAGAAGAAAGACAGAACAGACAAGCAAACAAATACAGACACAGACTGACAGACAGACTACCATAGAGCAGTTGGAAATATGTACACACATAACTTAGATTAATATGCAGTTTTAACTGTCTTGATAGCGTAATGCTTAGTGTGCGGAATTTCGGTATGAGTATCCCAGGTTCGAGTCCTTGGAGTACCACTTGTGTGTGTTCATTACTTTCAATGATTTAATTATCTAAGTTTATTTGTAAATTAATTAGTGGGTTGGTGAAAACAAATATGAAAAATACTGTATAAACAAACACAAACAGACAGACAAACAAACAAATATATAAACAAACAAATACAGAGACAGACAAACAAATCCAGACACAGACAGACAGATAAACAGACATATGGATAACCAAACATACACCAACAGACAGACAAACAGGTATATAGATAAACAAACAAATACAAATACCGACACAAACAAACAAATACAGACAGACACAAACAAACCGATATATAAACAAACAAATACAGACAGACACAAACAAACCGATATATAAACAAACAAATACAGACAGACACAAACAAACCGATATATAAACAAACAAATACAGACAGACACAGACAAACCAATATATAAACAAACAAATACAGACACAGACAGACATACAGACAATCAGGTATTTAAATCAACAAACAAATACAGACACAGACAGACAGACACGTATATTGATAATAAATACAAACACAGACAACCAAACAAATACAGACTCATACAGACACACGGGTATATAGACAATCAAACAAATAGACTGATAGATAGATAAATAGATATATAGATATATTAACAAAGACAAACAGACAGACTAACAGATAGACAAAAACATAGACATTATCTTGAGCTAATGTGCCATAGCGTATGAGAGAGAGAGAGAGAGAGAGAGAGAGAGAGAGAGAGAGAGAGAGAGAGAGAGAGAGAGAGATGGATGACCTGTTCCTTCATAAGGATGCGATGGCGCCTCTCTCTCTCTCTCTCTCTCTCTCTCTCTCTCTCTCTCTCTCTCTCTCTCTCACACACACACACAATCACACTATTTGAGAGGTCCTACCTAAGCTGAATAAATGTGTTTGGTTTATTGTAGGTAGCCAGAGAAGAATGTGAATGGAAACCTAATATATAATTTGTGGCCACAATGTTTAACCCCATTAGTTTTGAGATTTTAAGACGTTTTCTCCATTAGTTTGGCAATTATAAGATCTTTCACCTCATTTATTTGTCAATATTAAGACCTTTCGTGCAATTTAGGTGTCGTTTTGTTTTCCTGGCGAGCAATAGCGAGCCTGGGAGTTAGGAGGAAAGGCCTGGAAATTGTTCTACCGAAAAATATACAAACTTATCTTGAAGGGGGGGGGGGGGGGTTCATGGTGTTGTTTGTTAAATTTAAATGGAGGTCTAGAGAGGAAACTAAAAAATAATAATAAATAAATACTTAAATAAATACCAATACAACCTCCCATTAAGCAAACAAGGAAACCATAGGGCTGAAGACATAGTTTATTTGCTTGGTTGTTTTGCGTGGAATAGTCCCTGAAGGCGAGCGATAGCAAGCCTGTAACATAGCTAATGAGTTCCACTGGTACGGGATTTAGTTTTGGAATACCTACCCCTAGATGGACTACCAGACAGAGCTAAGCAGTTCCATCTACCCACCCTTTTAGTCAAGTCTTATGTATGAAGGACACAAAAGGCAAGGTAGCATGTAACAAGTGTCCCCCCCCCCCCCCCTCCCCCTAAGTTGAAAGAGTGATAGATAGCCAAATTCAAGGTACGTTAGAGTAAAAATGTCCTGACACATGAAGTTTTATGGGAAGAATTGTATTTTTTTCTGGATGCAGGAAATACTTCCATCTCAAATTGAATATATATATAAAGACTTTCTTCAAACTTTTTGGAGGATTACAAATTGTTTTCTTATTACAGGAGTGACTCAGAGTACGTAGTGGGGTCGCTGGAGAACCTTGCTCTGATGGTCACCGTAACGAACAAACGTGAGGACGCGTTCCAGGCCCGGGCGACAGTGAGGGTGCCGCCCGGAGCCTCCTTCACCAGATACCACATCATCCACAACACTGACCCGGACCTCACACCATTCTGCTCCGTCAACAACAACAACACACATCAGGTTAGGAACATTAATGTCTGAGTTAAAAGATTAAAGATAATCACTGAGTGAAGATCACTGAAACTACTCGTTGGAGCGTAGAAGAGAACGTTACCTAATAATATACACGTGGAAAATAGCCGAGGGTTTCGTGCCAAACCTACATACCCCGATAGTCATGAAATTCAGTGATAGGAGAGGCTGGGAATGCAATATCCCCCGGATGAATAACCGGGGTGCTATTGGGGTCTCTGCGAAAGAGGCCCACGTCTCTTCAACAAACTCCCGCAGCGAGTAAGAGACATAATAGGCGTCTCGTTAGACAACTTCAAGAGAGCCCTTGATGTCAAACTGCAAAAAGTGCCAAACGAGCCCATCTTCGCAGGGGAGCGTGCTACCCCTTCGAACAGTCTGCTGCACCAAATCACCACCCAGAACGAGGGGTGACACGCTCCTCAGTGCCACTAGGAGAGTGGCGAACACATCCTTGGGTGACCTTAGGTAGGATGCCTACAAGGGATCAAGAGTATTTATTATGTATGGCTCCAAAGGTCTCCAAGTGGACAGTCACACATGTCAATACTTTGGATCAGCCAGGCTAGTGCTACATCAATATGAAGGGCTATAGGCCATCTCACACCTCCATGCCCTTGCTCAAGGGAGTACATAGCACCTCACAGTGATATGATAAACTTTCTTTGCCTTTAGATAGGCACAATCTTGGGCCACCGAGGCGAAATTCCAAAATGGTTATCACAACACCAGTGTGCCATAAGACTGAGTAGCAGGAGGTTCAGTAGATGGGGAAGACAGTGTGTGGACATACAGTTCTGTAGTAGGGTTCTGGGTCAACCTTTAACTGTGTTGGTGGTGTAATGGTTTAGATGTTTTTGTTCTGGGTGTGGTGTCCAGAGTTCGAATCCCGGGAGGACCATATACTTTCATTAGTTTATTCAAGTGCATTGGGGTTTGTAATTGATGATTAATGTTAAGAATGGGGTGTTACTTAATTATCTATAAATTCGTCAAGTAACCATATTCCATTGTAATAGTCACCCACAACTCCACAGCATTTGGATATATGGACTACCCTAAATAATACTTCTTTTACAGGTGGTGTGCGAGATTGGGAACCCTCTACCTGGCGGCTCCAGTGTCAAGCTCCAGCTGCACTTCCAGCCCATCCCGCAGCTGATGAACACCTCCGCCCTGGAATTCCATGTCCTAGCCACCTCAGCCAGCCCCGAACACCCTGGCAGAGAGGACGATAATCATGCTGCCCTCGCTTTACCGGTCACTGTCAGGAGTAATATTGATATTCTTGGGTAGGTTGTGAGAGAGTGAGTGTGTGTATTGCAAGGACAGGAAGAGAGAAGGGATGAGGGGAGACGAATGGAATGTTTTTTTTTTTCCTTTCTTAGGCAGGCCCTGCCTGGCTTGGGACTCGAACCTATGTCTAAAGTAACTTTCACTGCTTTTTGTACACCACTCTAAACCAATAAACCATTGTGGATCCTCACTAGACCAAGAATCTAGTTGTTATTGTATGCTTGCCCTCACTACAGTGCACTGTGCATGGTCTGTTGTGTGTGAAGTAATAATTAGCAGGAGCTTCCCAAGAGAAAATGTGGCATGATAAATGATAGTCATAAACATTAGGTCCCAGTGGAAGTTTGTACAGTAATTTGTAAATATACCTGTACTGTACAGTATATTCTATATAAATTTAGGAAAACCCTTTTAGAGTCTAGAAGTAAATTTTCTCTATTTCTTTTATATTTTATTCTAGTTAACACATGATGATTTTATGCAGTTTAGATGTTGTAGGTGCCGTAAATTGTCTGTTAATTAATGTTAGCGTAAATATTTATCTTTTTCTTCAGTGTATCTTTCCCGGACGGCCCCTTTGACTACAATGCCACACGGTTCGGGTCCGGGTTGGTGGGTGAGGGAGGGCAAGTGATCCACGAGAGTCAGGTGGGGCCGGAGGTGGTCCATGTGTACGACATTACAAACTTTGGTCCCTCTCACCTCCCCTCCGCCACACTCTACCTCTTGTGGCCCACACGGACTCTAGCGGACGACCCCCTCCTCTATCTGGTCCACCCGCCTCAAGTCTCACCATCAGCTGATTGCCAATTGGTCCCGGATGTCAACTATCTCGGACTACAGGTGAGTCAGTCAGTCAGTCAGTCAGTCAGTCAATCAATCAATCAATCAATCAATCAATCAATCAATCAATCAGTCAGTAGCCAGCCCTTACTCCCACAAGTTGTACGAAGAATCAGCAAGAGACTCGCGAAAGGTGAGATTTTTTTTTTTTTTTTCCACATAGTTATTTTGATTGCTCCTTTTGTCTTTATATTGTCTCGTCCCAGTTTTGGTTTGTTTATTTTGCAAGTTTTACATTCTAGCCTAATTAACATAAATCAATAGTGAGAGGGGTGGAAAAAAGTTACTTGAGAAGTGTTTGTGGAGTTCCATGGAGATATAGACAGACAGATAAGGAAGTACAGTATGTTAGGTTTGTAGTGTGGATGTGGATGTGCTGGAAAGTATAAAGAGCAACAAGAGGTGGTTCAGTCATGTGGAGCATAGTGTGAGGAAAACAATGACTAAATGAGTGTATGAGAGTGAGATGGAAGGGCAAACAGGCAGAAAGTCTGAGAATGAGGTAGAGGGATAGGGTTGAGAGATATGTGAGTGAAAGTGGTGTATGGTGAAAAGAGGAGCACTGGCTTACAGATGATACTGGATCTTGGACTCCTGGTGATGTTTGTGTATCATCTTGCTAAATCATATCTTATTGATGTAGGATTGATAAATGATTGATGTTTGTGAATCATCTAGCTAAATCATATCTTATTGATGTAGGATTGATAAATGATAGATATTTTTATTTCCCTTGTGGCTATCATAACTCCTCAGTCAATTCTAACATGTCAGTTCCTTCCAGATAAAATCATCTTTATTGTCTAGTTCTCTTGATGCATAGTTAAAAATTGGTAGTTAATTTAGTCAGGGTATCAAGGGAAAGCGATGTCCAATATTTTTAGTCTTACTTTTTGTATATATATATTGATAGAGTTAGAGTTTGTACTTCAAATTCTGTCTTTGGAAGTGATAAAATGTCCAAAACAATGCTATTTCATGTTATCTTACTTGTATTCCTTCTCATATTCATTCAAGTCTTCAAACAAAATTGCCCTGGTTTGACACCCTGCCTTTGGTCAACTCAACTCAACCTTTCTGTCATCTCTAATATGCCATTTTCTCCACAAACCAGGTGGAGACGCCAACGTACGACCCTCTGATCAGTCGGGAGGTGGAGGAGAAGAGAACGGAGATCATGAGTGAGGCGCTAAGAGATCACAACTCTCGCAGGAGAAGACACAACCACCATCACCAGGTAATTATAATAATCTATCTATCTATTGCCTGATGCTGTGATCCCCGAAGGGGTGGCCACGAACGAAACGCCCCCATGCACCTCTATCCCCAATCAGTCAACGCCCCTCCCCCCAACCAGTACCGCCTTCATTCATATACTTCTTCACTCCATCCTTCCACCTCTCATTAGGTTTACCTCTCCCTCTCTGTCCTTCCACCTCGCTCTCATACACCCTCTTAGTCATTCTCTCGCTTCCCTTACGTTCCATATGGCCGAACCATCTCAAGGTGTTCCTTTTCACACATTCTAGCACATCTACCTCCACACCACTCCTCCCTCTTACTTCCTCATTCGTCTGTAATAATGATAATAATAATAATAATAATAATAATAATAATAATAATAATAATAAAAGCTGGTGTGTATTCCTGTCATAAGTGCATATTTTCTACATCAGTGAATTCAATAGCATTCACATTATATAACTACCGGTATTAGCAGTACAATATAGACATTTTGTATTCTAAAGGAATGTTCTCTTTAGCAGGAGTCTGACAGATGGCGTCGTGATGTGGGGTCGGCGTGGTTGGATAACGAGCTGACCTGCGGCGCCACCAACTGTACCCGGGTCGTGTGTACCACCTCCCTGCGCTCCGGAGGCACCGTGGTCGTGAAGGTCAGGTCGCGCCTCTGGGTCGACACCATAGAGAAGGTGAGAAATACGATGTCAGAGGAGGTGTTTGGTGTTGGAGTGAAATTAATAATAAAATAAAATATGATATATGCTGAAGCAGAAGGGTTTCAATAAAATACATTTCTTTCCCTGTAGCAGCTGGGTATGTCAACAGTAGAAAAGTACTGTACTTTAGTGTAGTTGTCAATTTATGCTTGCCATCACTGCATCGTATCTTTAACCCTTTCACGCATGTGTGGACACGATCGCGTCCTTAAGGGATACTTTAAACCTTTCTGACCATCAGGGGTGTGTATAAACCTTTAGTTTAATTACTTCAGCCTCTGCAGTTGTCTTTGAGCGAGTTGTGGGCAGAAAACTAATTTTGGAGGGGTAATTATGAGATTAAGATAATTTGATTTCGAATACTAAGCGACAATACCCTGACCTGAAAGGGTTGAGAGGAATTAAACAATTAAACTTCAACGTTTCTCTCTCTCTATCAATCTTTCTCTCACTTTCCACCTCCCTCTCTCTCTTACTTTGTCTCACACTCATTTACCCATAACAGCTGGGCATGTCAGAAGTCAAAATCTCCTCCCGCCTGGTCCTGGTGAGCGGCGATGAGTGGACAGTTGACGAGGGAGGAGAGCAGCGGCGGAGAGTTTGGTCCGGCCGTGTGACCAGTGTGGTGCGCAGCGGTCCGCCGGAACACCAACGATCTCTCAAGTGGATGGTCATTGTCGGCAGTGTGTTGGCAGGATTGCTTCTTCTGGCTGTGTTGATTGCTCTTTTGTGGGCGGTAAGTTAATAAGTTCAGTTGTAGTATTTGTAGAAAAAGAAGAAAGTAGAATGGTGTAGGGATGCGGCGACCCCACCGCCCACCACTTTGGTGGTGCAATCAGCTTCTGGAGCAGTGGACCACTGGTTCCTATCTTCAGAAAATTCCTGTGCTTGGTATGCTTCCAGCCAGGGCCCCACTGGGGTAAATAAAATAGCAAAACAGTAGTGGAACTGCCATCCGGGTGAGGGACTGCTCTAGGTTTGCTCCTTCAGTGTTCATGGTCATAATCCACTTAGTGGAAATGACACTGTGGAGTAGGTCAGTCGGGGCATGTCTGGGAGCCTGGAGGCAGTTTATGCCATGGCCATCCCTTTTGGGGTGCTTCCTCTGGAAGCGGGGCATCAGATTTGATGATGATTTGATGACTGAGAAAAGATAAATATTGTGTCTAATGAGGATGAAAGATACAGAAAGTAGTAGTTAGTAGTAGGTATATTTGTGGGCACCCCCTTGAAGATCAAATCATCTGACAATAGATGAATAGATAGTACTGTACTGTAGTTGATTTCGTCACCTGTTGCAAAACTTACTGTAATCCCTCGGTGCATGATTTCTGGGGTAACAAATTCAAGTATGTACAGCAAGTTGTTGACAAGTTGAATGGCACCAGTGATTCACCAAAATCTTTGTAATTTTTACATTATATGATGCATTCTTATTAATTATTATATTTTTTCACCAACCAACTTCACTTCTAAACTCAGTTAATGAAATCAACAAATACATGTGGCACTCCAAGGACTCGAACCTAGGACACTCACACCGAAATTCCGCGCACTTATGCAATACGCTATCATTACATATGAATATCTAAAACATTAATGCAAAGAGTACCTTGTATTTTATTACCAGTACTGTATGTCATGTAAGTTCATTTCTTAGGGATTTATCGTAAAATTTTAATTTATTAAGTAACACCCCGTTCTTAACATTAATCATCAATTACAAACCCCAATGCACTTAAATCAAATAATGAAAGCATATGGTCCTCCCGGGATTCAATCTCGGGACACCCCACCCAGAACATAATACCAGTCTCTTGATCATTGCGACCCTAACTTGTGACCTTTTCCACAGATGGGCTTCTTCAAGAGGAAGCGACCAAGGGACACCATGGAGAGCGAGCCCCTCAGCAGCAACGGTTACTACGGCAACGGCAAGACCTGAGCAACCCTTCCCACCAGAGAGGAATACGTGCCTAGAGTTTTATTATACTTAATTATTACATGCTTCTTATATTATGTGAACCTGTGGAAGAACGTCGAGGAAACTGTTTTATGGTTTTTGAGGAAGGAAATTGTCGAGATTTTTTTATGTTTTTATGAAGGAACTTGTAAACCAAAGCAAGAGTGCATTAAAGGCAATAAACACATGTATAAACAAGACACCTGTGTCAGCGATATAATTATGTACTTGCCGCCATTCCTTCCTCAAGCTACGAGTTCCTGAAACGTACTTATTGTGATGGCTTCCAGGTTACAAAATACAGCTGCCACTATGTTTCACTGTCCGCCAGATGTTGAGTAAGTTAATAAATCTGAGTAAAGTTGTAAGCCGAGAGGTAAAGTGTGTTCATCAGGTGAAATAAACTTATACAGAGGCAAGGCTGGAAAATTATGCAGCTGATATTGAGATAAGAAAGGAAAACACAGGGATGAGACTTTCAAAGATGATTATGATGTTATGTTAACAAAATTAAAGGAAAAGAGCATCTACGATACAAGACTTTTTGATAATGATAAGGAATATGAGAGAAGATAGAATAAGTGGAGGACTATGAAAGTGTGACAAAATAGGAAAGTGAATATGATACACAAATATCATAGCAAATATAAAGAAAATATTGTAGTGAAAATGTAAACAAACTGAGAGACACTACATATACATCTAATGTGTTCAAAGTCTTTAACCCCTTCTGTACCGGCGATGTCTTTTTAATTTGATTCTAGCTACATTTAGACAATATTGTGCAGTTTAAGAAGGGCTCTGTCTCGAGTCGACCACCCCCAGAAAAAAAAATAAAAATAAAATAAAAATGGGGAATGGGCCTGAGTACATACATACATACATGGATCTGTGGTAGTAAAGAGGGTTAAGTGAGATAGTTCGAAGCCTGTTAAGTGCTGGAGGTCCTATTGAAACTTAATACAGTAATCTAATAGTAGCCAGAATAAAGTTGAAAGGACGTCGCCGCACAGAAGGGATTAAAAACTATTGGCAAGTCAGTTTGATCAATTGCCGACTTGCGAGTTTCGTTCTATAAGGAGGTTGGAGCTGTAGACAACGATATTTAACTGAATTTACTGCTAAAATACGGTCGTAATACATTTATAAATACATAAAACCTAATTCAACATACCATTTATCCATCAGAAACTTACATAATTATTGCATTTCTGTTTAATATCGACGTTTACGGCTCCAACTTCCTTATAGCCTGAAACTCACAAGTGGCCAATTGTAATGTAAGTGCCTTTATCGGAAAATGACTCAAAAGAAGAGTAGAAAAAAGGGACTTGTTAATGAAACAAATATTATGTGTATTGACACAAAAAACAAACATTGTTGTCTGTTTATATTGCTCTATTGATATTAGTTAAAGGAATATTAGCTTAGATTGTAGTGTGTAAGGTTACCAAAGCTGTGAATTATGCTTGTATTTATTATAGTCGGTTTAATTTCAGCTGATGGTCAATTGAATCCTCAACCCTTTGAAGAACATGATGCATTTTGACCCATTTATTCTGGCTATCATTAGAAGATTTTATAAAGTTTAGGAAGGATCTGTGGGAATTATGAGGGGAAAGACTATCTGAATTAACGGTCTTCTTGTGTTCTTTGATTTCATAATTTTATTTTGCTAAAGTGTTGTTGTTGTTGTTGTTGTTGTTGCTCCCCAAGCTGCCTGGCCGAACAGCCCCAGAGGCCCCGAGCAAGGCCAAGGCCATAACCAAGCGCTCCCACAGAACCCTCCCTGACGACCACAATAAAGCCTGGGTGACCGAAGCCACTCCATGGCGGGGAGCTGAGGAAGGTGTGGAAACGCCCGGGAAACCAAAGCCCCACCCAGGGCCCTGTGCCCCTAAGCAATTATGAAGCGAAAGTTGAGGGGCAAAGGAAAAATGTGACGCTTTGGCTTCCAATCTTGGTAGATTGAGAGGTCAATCCACGAAAGAGGCGCCGTCACTTGAGATCTAGAAAATATATTAGTAAAAGGAACAGTCGGAGTAAGCTATGGGTATGGCAGAGATCGCTCAGTTCTCACTCTGATAGACCAGCCCATCACCATTGCTAAAGCGTTATTCCACATAGCGATTTGGTTAGTTCTTTTGTCTTTATATTGTTTCGTCCCAGTTTTGGTTTGTTTATTTTGCAAGTTTTACATTTTAATTCCATATAGCCTATCTAATCTGAATTAAAAAATTATAATAATAGCCAGAAATCAGAAAATAAATGCGGCATCGGATCTTCTAAGGGATAAGCAGCTGATTTCCCGATACTCGTTGGAAAAATATAAAGCTACTATTTCTCTGTGTCGTACTAATGCCAAGTTTTCCTATTTAACAACATACTTGGCTATAAATCTTGGAAGTAGCCGAGCATACAAGATGGGGCCATGGCAATTTACCCTCAGCTGGAAAAACCTGGACTATAGATTACCGATACAGTAATTCCTCGCTTAAAGTTGTACAGTATAGGTAGCGCCAACGAACTTGACAATAATCTTGACCCCTTAACTTCTCATAACTCAAACGGGCCTAGAGCAAACTGGCTGTAAATATCCACACCTATATTCTGGTGGGCTCTTCCCAAATAATCAAATATCAGCTCATTTGCTTTCATTCATTTTGAGTTATGAGAAGTTAAGGGGTCAAGATTATTGTCAAGTTCGTTGGCGCTACATCTAGCTACGTTCTTGGAAATCCAGACTTAAGTGAAGCAATTATCTTGCAATTTTGGACCATTTTATGTCTCATTAACAACTTATTAATGATGCATACCAACTTAAGGTGAATTTTTGTTCCCTAATTAATGAACAGTGTAATAATGAAACAACTTAAAATAAAGCGAGTTTAAGTGAGGGGTCCCTGTACAGTTTACCCGTGCAATGTTTTCTATATAGGGTGTTGAGAGGTGTCCAAAGAAAGACGCCAGCCAGATAATCAAAATAAAGGCTGTGTCATACGAGCGCATTTTCTGTAATTTTTATGGGCAGTTGTAGTGTGGCAGCTTTGAAATTTAAGTTTTACTATAATTCTAGGAAGAGCAGTGGATGTTGGTGTACCGCTGATAAGGGTAGGAAATAGGTGAAGTTGACTGTACAGTACGGTACTGCTGTTTGCTGACGATACAGTGCTGATGAGCGATATGAATGGGAATTGCAGGAGCTGGTAAATATGTTTGGAACAATGTGTGAAAAATGGAATCTGAAGGTAAATGCGGGGAAGAGTAAGGTTATGGTCTTTAAAAGGGGTGCAGTTACAGAGTGTGAGGTGAAGTTGAATGGTCAGGCCATGGAGATTGTCAGCTCATTTAAGTATTTGGCCAGTGTGTTGAGTAAATATTAGAGTATGGATGAAGAAGTGGGGGAGAGGGTGCAACAGGGGAAGAGGGTTGTAGGAATGCAGTAACAAGAAATAGGGTGGTCAGCATGGAAGTAAAGAAATCCTTGCATGATAGTGTGGTAATTCCGACATTGACGTACGAGAGCGAAGCATGGACGTTGGTGGAGAGACTCAGACCAAGAGTGAGAGGGGTGGAAATGAGTTACTTGAGAAGTGCGTATGGAGTTACATGGAGGGATAGACAGACAAATGAGGAAGTACAAGAGCGGTGTTGTGTGGATGTAGATGTGCTGGAAAGTGTGAAAAGGAACACCTTGAGATGGTTCGGCCATGTGGAACATATAGGATACGAGAGAATAACTAGGAGAGTGTATGAGAGTGAGGTGGAAGGACAAAGAGGGAGAGGTAAAACGAGATAGAGGTGGAAGGATGGAGTTAAGAAGTATATGCGTGAAAGCGGTGCTGTGTGGGAGGAGGGGCGTCGACTGACTAGGAACAGAGGTGCATGGGGGCGATTCATTCGTGACCACTCCTCCGGGGATCACGGCGTCCGGCAATAGATAGATAGATTATAATTCAGCTACGTATAAAACATAGCCAAACTTCGATCTAGTTGTTGATGCCAATGCAAAACTTCCACATAGAGATTTGTTAAGTTCTTTTGTCATTATATTGTGCTGTTCCTGTTATGTTTTGTTTGTTTTGCAAGTTTTACATTTTAATAGCCTCAAAATATTATGAGAAAGAAGTTGCTCTTCGGAAATTGCCGGGAAGGCGCTCGTGTGACACCTGCTTAAAGCGGATTCACAGGATAACTTATTGCAGCAATTTTATCTGTCAATTCTGGTTTGAAAGCTTATGTATTAATGCTTTTTCTAAGAACTTGGCCTCCTACAGTAATATAGTTTTGGCATACTGTACTGTAGTCCATTCACAATAATTAGGCCAAAGCTCTTAACTCTAACCTCTTGTAACTCAGGAAGGGCTGGAGCTAATGGGCTGTTATTTTCCACATATATTTATTGGTTGATCCCTTTTTCCAAATGGTAGAAATAACAGCTCAATTACTCAACCTCTTTTTGAGGTATGAGAGGTTGAGGTCGGGATTTTAGGGTATGGCGATCCCAATGCAAGCGAGCCTAGAATTGTTGCCAAATAAAACCGTGTGTACTCCGCTTGCAACATGAGGAATTGAAGCAAATTATGTTTAGAATGTTAGATTACTTTTAATGCACTCTGTTCTTAAACCAGTTGATACAAATTACTTGTGGATTGAGGACACCATTAGGTGCAAGCATTTTGTTTAATTGAATTCATGTTTCCTTCCTTCATTTTTTTATGTTAAAAAATGAAATATAGATGTAGTAATGGCAGAGGCTTGCATTTTTCAAGAGTATATGCAGTAACAATACTTTAATCTGGCATATGACAGTCTAAAACACATGGTAGTCTAAATAATGATAATGGCGTTTAGCATATTTATGTCTTTCAGAGCATGTTCATGCATCTTGATAGCGTAATGCATAAATGCGCGGAATTTCGGTGTGAGTATCCTAGGTTCGAGTCCTTGGAATGCCACATGTATTTGTAGATTTCATTAATTGAGTTTAGAAGTAAAGTTGGTTGGTGAAAAAATATGAATATGTATTAATCCTATTAGAGGAGACTGGAGGATTTTGTCAATATTTGTTTATGTCATCAAATCCTTAGGATTATTTGAAAATCCAGCTTACCCTTGGACTGTCGGATGCCAGATTAAACTACTATACCTTTAGCCTGGCTAAGCTACATGTATAATGAGCTTGTTGAAGAAGCTTGGATATTTTTTACAGTTTTAGAATAGTGTAGTTTGTAGAGCATTGAATCCTGGAGATGTATACAGTTACGGTCAAATGTCTTGTCCTACTTCCATAATTTCAAATCTGGTTATCTGTTTAGTTGTAAGTGAAAAAATATTCTCAACATACATACAGTACGTATATACATACAGTTCATAAATTTAAAGACCTAGTGTTCCACACGAAGCGCGGTTCTAGTCTCATGTCCTAATGGCGGAGTTCCAGGCAACCCTGTTCAGAGCTGCCTCACTTGTCAGGTTTTTCAATTTAAAATCAGACCATAAGGTCTAATCCCACGTCTTTTTTGGTCTGCACCTTGGTGCAGCTCCCTCCACGTTCAAGGACTTGCATCTTCTCACCCATCTTAGTTCATAACAGTTCAACAGACACAAACAAAGACTATAGTCAAGGTTTGTTCAGTGTGCTTCAAGAGATTTTTAGATTAAACCAGTAGAGAAAAATGTATTTAAAGTTATGAAGCTGGGACAATGGTTCTTGACCGTGACTGTGTGACAAAGCAATCTCTTTAATACTGTACTAAGGCTGGTATCATATGAGCACTTTATCCCTCAACATTTATCCTCAACACTGGCGATTCTATTTAGTTGTCTCAGTTTGGCCAATATTTACTTTGCGATTATCATTATTGTTTTGTTTATTTTGTTTAGCAGGCATTTCAGTTGTATTGTCCAGTTTCTAAAATTAACACCTTCAGCACAATGACTTAACGTTCATAATTTTCTGGTCACCATTAGACGTTTTCTTTCAAATGGGTAAATGCAATCTCAATAATCCCTCTGAATAACATAAGTCCTTCATAAACTGCACAAAATTGTGTAAGTTATTATATTGTAAAACTTGCAAAACTAGAATATAAATGAAAAATATGTCCTCGTGCTGAAGGGGTTAATGACAGCTTATTGAGGCAAGCTTTTTAAATCATTCCGTCACGTAAAGTAATGTCTTCATTCTAGTTTTCAATACCAGCGCAAAAGATTCCTAAAATGTTGACCCATGAATGCTGATGATAAAACGTTACCAGAAAAATGTTGACCCTTGGATGTTGATGATAAAACATTGCCGGAAAAAATGTTGATGGTAAACGTTCTTATGTTCTTATGGAAGAACCAGATCACTCCTAGTGTTAATAACGTGTATCTTAACCCTTGGTGATGCGTTGTGTCGGTTTATTTTGGCTGGCATTAGACAATTTTATACAGCTTAGGAAGAATTTGTGGGAAGTGAAAAGTTAAAGGCAATCTAAATGAACCCTATGTGGTGGATTGTGTTCTTTTATTTCATAATTTTATTTTGCTTAAGCGTTGTTTCCACATAGCGATTTTGATTAGTTCTTTTGTCTTTATATTGTCTCGTCCCAGTTTTGGTTTGTTTATTTTGCAAGTTTTACATTATAATTCCATATAACCTTCCTAAGCTGAATAAAACCGCCTAATAATAGCCAGAAAATAGAAAAGTGACGCGTCCTGGTATCACGAAAGGGTTAAGGAGTCCACGATCTAGTCATGTGTGTTATCTGAATCCCAGTCATTTGTGAACTCTTCTCCCAGAATCAGTCTTTCCCTCATCCTATGACTTAAATTGCTTCAAACTCTGTGTGTCCATGTATTTTGGCCCTATCACTCTTTCAACTCTGGGGAGGCACTCGTTACAGACAGTTCTGCATTTTGGCACTATCACTCTTTCAACTCTGGGGGAGGCACTCATCACAGACAGTTCTGCCTTTTGTCTCCCTCACTCACATAGCAAACAAAATATATAAAAAGGGAGAGTCAGGCCAACTTGTGTTCAACACGATGACCACTTTTTTTCTTTTGCAGTTTAAGAAGGACTTATGTTATTCAGAGGGTTTATTGAGATGCTACTTACCCCTTTGAGTCCCAGAGGTAGAAAATCATCAAATGGTAACCAGAATAAGATGAAATGGTGAAATTAATAAATTAACAACTAGACCATTGGTTTAGTGAGGATCCTTTATAGTCTACATAGTGCTGCACAGGGCAGTGCCAGTTATCAAAGGAGAAGGTTCAAACCATAATTGGAATTCCCATAATTTTGTTTTCCCTTTATCACCCCCCCCCCCCCACACACACATCCCATCCCATATTACACTTTTACCATAGTATGACTATGAAAGTGATATAGTAAAGGAGGCATTTTCAGTGAAGATTCAATTTACTACTGAGGAAGTACAGAAACTAAGTAATGTTCAACAGAGTAAATTATAATAAGGATGAGGATACAACGCAAATCCTGTGCATGAACTTCAAAACTCTCCCACATATATAAGCCTTGACGATTTTGTTCATTGAAGTGTTTGGCGATATATTGAATATGCTCGAATATTGTTTCCTCATTATATTTTAGATTAGCCGAGATTCCACTTGATTATTTTTTAGATATAATGTCTGTTTTTATTCATTTTTATACCATTTTGATACAATTCAATTCCATAATATAGTGCGTATTCCCTATTATTTTATATATTTTACTAACGGACCAGTAGGATACTGACGTAGACTTTAATATACAGTACATAATCTGTTTTCTTATGTTTATTTGCAATGTCAAGATCTGATAAATATAGTGATTGTGAAAATATTTGATATGTTAATGAACATCAATGCCTTGCATTTGCTCTAGCCCTTTTTTGAGTTACAGATATTAGGGTTAACTATTTCTGGCATATCTACTTGGAACAGGGTAAAGCAAGACATTGATGTTAATTATATTTGATACATTATGCTGCTGGGATTTTTGTTTCTATATTTTAAATACTTTGTTTTATACATGTTTTGTAGTGTAATGACTAGTTATAGTGTACATAGGTGTATATTGTGTACTGTACTGCCAGCTAAAGTAGACTAATACTATGTAATTTAAGTACGATCTGTAATTCCTATGTGACTTAAGTATGATAGCTACCGAGTGTTATAATAGCGTCTCAACCGTGTTAATATCGTTTCAACCAGAGCTGCACATATCACTCATTTGTTTTATTCTCCTTTTATGTTGATAGTTTTGTGGAGTCTGAAATATTGTTTGATATGTATTGCTGTAACCGCATACTTTACTGTACTTACGGGTCTTTGAATAATTACGTAATTTGACTTCCTTGAGCGTAGCCGCCTTGCCGCCACTGACAAAGTCTGTGGCAAAACTAAGGGTCCCCCAGGCATAAAATTTCCTGGTGGTGGAATGACGTGGTTGAAAATGCAATGAAGGAGAAAAGAAGATGTTGCAAAGCATGGAAGACAAGAGGCAGCAGGGAGGAATATCTAGTAGCTAGGCGAACTGCAAAAAAAAGGAGATAATAGAAGGCAAACAAAAACCATACAAGGCCTGGTCATAAACCAAGTGAGTAATGCAGAAAATCCCAATGGGATCTTCAATTTAGCTAGGCGAGTTAAGGATGACAGTAGAGATGTTGTAGGAGAACAGTGTGTCAGGAATGATAATGGAACAATTGTTTATGCTGATAACAAAAAAATAGAAATGCAGGAAAGATGATAACTTAAAGATAGGGATCTTTACCTTGTGTTTGTAGACCTGGAGAAGGCCTTTGATAGGGTGCCCAGAGATGTTGTGCAGTGGGCTATGAGAAAACTTTATGTAGAGGAGTGGCTGGTGTGTGTGATAATGAAGATGTACTACTACCAAGACTCACGAACGGCAGTGAGGGTGAAAGGTGTACGGAGTGAGGAATTTACAGTCCGCATTGGAGTTCACCAGGGCTCTATGTGAAGCCGCCTCCTCTTTGTTATGGTTCTGGAGGCACTATCTGGAGATTTCAGAGCTGTGCTTCCCTGGAAACAGCTATACGCAGATAACCTAGTACTTATTGGAGATAGTGTGCTGTATGCAGAGGCCAAGTTCAGAAGATGGAGAGGGCATGGCAAGTAAAGTTTTAAGAGTTTATTTAAATATAACCAAGGTTTTACACAGTAGATTAGGGCTTGGAAAAGTAGAAAAAGTGGTGCATACCCATGCGCAGTATGCAGAAAAGGGGTGGGCGCGAACTCAATACAGTGTAGCGTTTGCCGTTGTTGGATACACCACGGAAAGAAGCGCTGGACTAGCTTAAAGGGACCTCTACCCAGGAAGAATTCCGAAGTTGAGAAATCTGTATGCTTAGTATACAAAGGTGAGCTTGTGTTCAATGACCGGTTTGAGAGTGTAAACTTTGACAATGAGGCACTGGAGATGGTGGGCAAGTTTTGCTACTTGGTGATGGGCTGGTCTATCAGAGTGAGAACTGAGCGATCTCTGCCATACCCATAGCTTACTCTGACTGTTCCTTTTACTTATATATTTTCTAGATCTCAAGTGACGACGTCTCTTCCGTGGATTGACCTCCCAATCTACCAAGATTGGAAGCCAAACCATCACATTTTTCCTTTGCCTCTCAACTTTCTCTTCATAATTGCTGAGGGGCACAGGGCCCTGAGTGGGGCTTTGGTTTCCCGGGCGTTTCTGCACCCTCCTCAGCTCCCCGCCATGGAGTGGCTTTGGTCACCCAGGCTTTATTGTGGTTAGCAGTGAGGGTTCTGTGGGGGCGCTCGGTTATGGCCTTGGCCTTGCTCGGGGCCTTGGGGCTGTTCGGCCAGGCAGCTTGGGGAACAACAACAACAACAACGACTTGGGAGATACCGTCTCTGTCAGTGGTGGGGCTGAGGCTGCGACTATAGCTAGAATATGATGCGGCTGGAGAAAGTTCAGAGAACTGTTGCCACTACTTAATATGAGAAGACTCCCTCTCCCCTTGAAGGGAAAGGTGTACGCTTCATTTGTTAGAAGCACAATGACATATGCTTCAGGAACATAGCCTGTCAATGCGGATATCAACAGAATGGAACGTAATGAGATGGATGTGTGGTATCAATAGTAGGCCTATCAGTGGTGAGATGTGTACTAGCAGGCTTGGATGGTAGTAGTAGTAGTTGTCGTCGTTCCCTAGGCTGCCAGGTCGAACAGCCTCGAGCTCCTAAGGAAGGCCACGGCCGAGATCGGGTATTCCCACAAAGTTCTCAAGGAGTGTGTGTTGTGTTGTTGGTGTAAGTGGTTGTGTGTTATGCAGTCTTTCATAATGTGTTTGATAGGTTGCAGTGTTGTGTTAGAACCCGGACAGGTGTCCTGGACAGAGTCCAGGTGGACTCTGTCCTCACGGGAAAGGAGGGTTTCTGAGGGATGGGCTTCAGTGGGCCGTTCATGTAGCTGAGTGTTGTCTTTGAGTGACTGGATGGATCGGTGGGTGATTTGAGTATGGATATGCTTGGATTCTTTGGACATGTGGAGAGGATGGATGAACTAATCTGGGTGAAAAGATGCAAATCCGTAAACGTGGAGGGAGCTGCACAATGGGGCAGACCAATAAAGACGTGAGATCAGACCTTATGGTCTAATTTTGAACCGAAAACCTGACAAGTGAGGCAGCTCTGTACAGGGCTGTCTGGAGTGCCGCCATTAGGATGTGAGGCTGGAACTAAACTTCATGTGGAACACTCGGTCTTTAAATTCATGGATGTTTGTATAGCCTACCCCCTGTAAGCTCTTTAACGACCCCAGACCCCCTTCAAGCTCTTTAATGCCCCCAGACCCCATGCAAGCTCTTTAATGACCCCAGACCCCCTTCAAGCTCTTTAATGCCCCCAGACTCCCTGCAAGCTCTTTAACGACCCCAGGCCCCCTTAAAGCTCTTTAATGCCCCCAGACCCCCTGCAAGCTCTTTAACGACCCCAGACAACTTGCAAGCTCTATAACGACCCCAAACCCCCTTCAAGCTCTTTAATGCCCCCAGATCCCCTTCATGCTCCTAAACACTCCTCCCCCAGACCCCCTTCAAGCTCTTAAACACCCCCGGACCCCCTTCAAGCTCTGAAACACCCCCAGACCCTCTTCAAGCTCTTACAAGCTCCCAGACCCCTTTCAAGCTGATAAACACCCCCAGACCCCTTCAAGCTGATACACACCCTTCAAACTCTGAAACGCCCCCAGACCCCCTTCAAGCTGATACACACCCCAGACCCCCTTCAAACTCTGAAACACCCCTAGACCCCCTTCAAGCTGATAAACTCCCCAGACCCCGTTCAAGCTGATAAACACCCCATAGACCCCCTTCAAGCTTATAAATCCCCCCAGAACCCCTTAAAGCTGATAAATGCCCCCAGACCCCCTTCAAGCTCTTAAACACCCAGACCCCCTTCAAGCTAATATACGCCCCAGACCCCCTTCAAGCTCATAAATGCCCCCAGACCCCTTCAAGCTGATAAATGCCCCCAGACCTCCTTCAAGCTCTTAAACACCCCCAGACCCCCTTCAAGCTGATAAATGCCCCCAGACCTCCTTCAAGCTGATAAATACTCTCAGACCCCCTTCAAGCTGATAAATATTCCCTGACCCCATTCTAGCTAATACATTCTGCCAGACCCCCTTCAAGCTCTTAAACACCCCCAAACCCTCTTCAAGTTCTTAAATGCCCCCATATCCCCTTCAAACTCTTAAATGTCTCCAGACCCCCTTCAGACTGATAATTGCCCCCAGACCCCCTGCAAGCTCTTAAACCCCCCAAACCCCCTTCAAGCTCTTAAATACCTCCAAACCCCCTTCAAGCTGATAAATACACCCAGACCCCATTCAATCTCTTAAGCGCCCCCTAACCCTCTTCAAGCTCTTAAATGCCCCCAGACCACCTTCAAACTGATAAATGCCCCCAGACCCCCTTCAAGCTCTTAAATGCCCCCAGACCCCCTTCAAACTGATAAGTGCCCCCAGACCCCCTTCAAACTCTTAAATGCCCCCAGACCCCCTTCAAACTGATAAATGCCCCCAGACCCCCTTCAAACTGATAAATGCCCCCAGACCCCCTTCAAGCTCTTAAATGTCCCCAGACCCCCTTCAAACTGATAAATGCCCCAGATCCACTTCAAGCTCTTAAATGGCCCCAGACCCCCTTCAAACTGATAAATGCCCCCAGACCCCCTTCAAGCTCTTAAATGCCCCCAGACCCCCTTCAAGCTGATAAATGCCCCCAGATCCCCTTCAAACTCTTAAATGCCCCCAGATCCCCTTCAAACTCTAAATGCCCCCAGACCCCCTTCAAACTGATAAATGCCCCCAGACCCCCTTCAAGCACTTAAATGCCCCCAGACCCCCTTCAAGCTCTTAAATGCCCCCAGACCTCCTTCAAACTGATAAATGCCCCCAGACCCCCTTCAAGCTCTTTAATGCCCCCAGCCCCAATGCAAGCTCTTTAATGACCCCAGACCCCCTTCAAGCTCTTTAATGCCCCCAGACTCCCTGCAAGCTCTTTAACGACCCCAGGCCCCCTTAAAGCTCTTTAATGCCCCCAGACCCCCTGCAAGCTCTTTAACGACCCCAGACAACTTGCAAGCTCTATAACGACCCCAAACCCCCTTCAAGCTCTTTAATGCCCCCAGATCCCCTTCATGCTCCTAAACACTCCTCCCCCAGACCCCCTTCAAGCTCTTAAACACCCCTGGACCCCCTTCAAGCTCTGAAACACCCCCAGACCCTCTTCAAGCTCTTACAAGCTCCCAGACCCCTTTCAAGCTGATAAACACCCCCAGACCCCTTCAAGCTGATACACACCCTTCAAACTCTGAAACGCCCCCAGACCCCCTTCAAGCTGATACACACCCCAGACCCCCTTCAAACTCTGAAACACCCCTAGACCCCCTTCAAGCTGATAAACTCCCCAGACCCCGTTCAAGCTGATAAACACCCCATAGACCCCCTTCAAGCTTATAAATCCCCCCAGAACCCCTTAAAGCTGATAAATGCCCCCAGACCCCCTTCAAGCTCTTAAACACCCCCAGACCCCCTTCAAGCTAATATACGCCCCCAGACCCCCTTCAAGCTGATAAATGCCCCCAGACCCCTTCAAGCTGATAAATGCCCCCAGACCTCCTTCAAGCTCTTAAACACCCCTAGACCCCCTTCAAGCTGATAAATGCCCCCAGACCTCCTTCAAGCTGATAAATACTCTCAGACCCCCTTCAAGCTGATAAATATTCCCTGACCCCCTTCAAGCTAATAAATTCTGCCAGACCCCCTTCAAGCTCTTAAACACCCCCAAACCCTCTTCAAGTTCTTAAATGCCCCCATATCCCCTTCAAACTCTTAAATGTCTCCAGACCCCCTTCAGACTGATAAATGCCCCCAGACCCCCTGCAAGCTCTTAAACCCCCCCAAACCCCCTTCAAGCTCTTAAATACCTCCAAACCCCCTTCAAGCTGATAAATACACCCAGACCCCATTCAATCTCTTAAGCGCCCCCTAACCCTCTTCAAGCTCTTAAATGCCCCCAGACCACCTTAAAACTGATAAATGCCCCCAGACCCCCTTCAAGCTCTTAAATGCCCCCAGACCCCCTTCAAACTGATTAGTGCCCCCAGACCCCCTTCAAACTCTTAAATGCCCCCAGACCCCCTTCAAACTGATAAATGTCCCCAGGCCCCCTTCAAACTGATAAATGCCCCCCCATCCCCTTCAACCTCTTAAATGTCCCCCGACCCCCTTCAAACTGATAAATGCCCCCAGATCCACTTCAAGCTCTTAAATGGCCCCAGACCCCCTTCAAACTGATAAATGCCCCCAGACCCCCTTCAAGCTCTTAAATGCCCCCAGACCCCCTTCAAGCTGATAAATGCCCCCAGATCCCCTTCAAACTTTTAAATGCCCCCAGATCCCCTTCAAACTCTAAATGCCCCCAGACCCCCTTCAAACTGATAAATGCCCCCAGACCCCCTTCAAGCACTTAAATGCCCCCAGACCCCCTTCAAGGTCTTAAATGCCCCCAGACCTCCTTCAAACTGATAAATGCCCCCAGACCGCCTTCAAGCACTTAAACACCCCCAAACCCCCTCCTCTGGTGTTAACGATAATCGATTTAAGAATCTCTGGATGGGACGTAAGGGGCAGATGTAGCCTACAGTACAGTTACCTACAAAAATGTGCACCCATTTTTTTTTATTTTTTGTTGTTGTTGCGAAAAGTAGGCCTAATGATTAAATTAGAAGTCTAGATTATTATGGAGTAGTTTATTCGTGTGATTAACGAATATATCAATTATCCTAGCAAGTTTAATGATACTCTCCTTTACTTCCATACGTCAAATCACGGAATGGGTACGAATTCCTGTGGGTAACTAGGCTACATATAGACCCTATTTGCACATCTTCAGTTTAGACAGGGAAATAAACGTATATAATCCACAATTCATAGTGTTCCTTTCCATTTTGTGTAAATGTATGTGCTTGTATTTAATATAGTGTTAACCCCTTCTCCCTCATACTTAGCCCCATTAATTTTGAGATTTAAAGACGTTCGTCCCATCAGTTTGGCAATTTTAAGACCTTTCGCCCCTTTTCTGTCAATTTTAAGACCTTTTGTGCCATATAGGTGTCGACTTGTTTTCCTGGCAAGCGATAGCGAGCTTGCAATTTAGGAGAAATCGGTCTTTGACCGAAACATATTTCTAACGATTTTTTTTTACAACTCTATCTCGAATCTATCTCTTGGGTTTTTTTTTTTTTTTTGTAAAGCTTGATGGAGATCTGGGGAGCAAACTAAAAAACCTCCATTTAACCCATTATGTACACTCGGATACCATAGTCTCTAGCCCACCCCACTCTGGCAAAAGGTGAGGCCAGGACCCTTTCTGGATGACGGCCCACAGTGATGGTGAGGGGTGTGGTTTGAGAGAGAGGGCAACACACAAACGAGCATAGTGTGAAGCATTTGAAGACTTTGAATCCTGTCCCAAATGCTTCACGCTGTGTTCGTGTGTGCGTTTCTCTATCTCACAAATCCCAGCCATAACTATCACTGTGGGCCACCGTCCAGAAAGGGTCCTGGCCTCACCTCGTGCCAGAGTGGGGTGGGTTAGAGACTATGGTATCCGAGTGTAGGCTACAGGTTGACACGCGGCGGGCGACTTTCGAATTTCGAGTTTTCATGGGTATATATGGATTCGTCTCGTCATTAGAATTCCAACGGTATATGAATTTTTTAATTTTGACCAATTTTTAGGCCCAATAGGCCTATTTTAAAGTTTAAAAACTCCATAGACGAGTTATCTACTGTATGTATGGATTTTGTTCAATTTTTTTACCAAAAGTACATGTTGACACGCTGAATCGAATGGCGCAAACAGAATTGAAATCGGACTATTAGTTTAGGATTTCGTATTTGACTTAGCCTTCCTGGAGGGCCCAAATTACCGTTTTTTGGACTTTAAAAGTCCTCTGTAGCCTAAACTATAAATCCTAGGGAATTCTACTTGGTGCCATTCGATTTTTCTCGACGAGCTGCTTCCATACAAGGTCGTAGATTGCATTTTCGCCCAGCCATTCGGCCAGAATCAAAAATATTTGTTTCCAAAAAAAAAATTGCACTTGGCGGGCGACTTTCGAATTTCGAGTTTTCATGGGTATATATGGATTCGTCTCGTCATTAGAATTATATGTATGTATGGTTCTTGAGATGCGGTCTCAGGATGATAAGACCGCATCTCTAGCTGCCACTAAACCTGCAGCCAACCCTACTCCTGCCAGCCACCCTGCTCCTGCCCGCATCGCCCGCATATCAACGAGACAGGTGGGACACATAAGACCTGAGTGGACTACACCAGCATACCCTGCCCAGCCAGCTTCTATGGCCCCTACCACCAGAGAGAAAAGTCAGAGGGGTAACTACGCTAAACACCCAGCTAACCATCCTAGACTTCCCCAGCCTGATCAACCAGCTACAGAATCTGCCCGGGGGCATCTAGCTACAAGGTACAGCCAGAGTCCAAGCGCGCCACCCCCAGAGCTACAAGGACATAACCACCACGCGCCAACACCACCCCAGCGCCTTTGATCCTCTCAAGCCGGGCGCCTTAAGTAGGGGCAAGAAGATTGCCTTATACTCACCCAGCCTGGACATCAGTAACTAAGCTTGCCATTTGGTATTCTTTAGTTCAGGGTAAGAACAGCCAGAGATAGCTGGTGTTCAACTTGTCAGTTGTGTGCTGTGATCGAAGATCTACCAGGTCGGTTTCCCCCCATCAGGAAGAGGACTAGCTTGGGCAACCCACTTTGGGCTCCCCCTTTCTGGCCTTCGATGCGGTGCACAAACCAACTACCAAAGGATTCCTACCTTGTTTTGTTCAAGGGATTATGAGGATAGTGTAGTAACTTTAGATCTACCAGATCGGGTTCCCCCCCATCAGGAAGAGGACTAATTTTGGGCAACCCAATTTGGGCTCCCTTTTCTGGATTCTCTTTTTACTACATGGTTCTGATAGTTCCACGAACTAGCAAGGAAGGAAGACACTTACCCTGACCCCCCTTAGACTACCTATAATGTCACTATCTAGACTGCTTGCAACTCTAGGTAGATCATTATGCTAGTCACCCTAACCCCCCAAACCTTGTAGCAGAACTCCAGCATATCCTTTGGGGATCACTGCACTGTGGGAGTGCAAGAGGAACCCGGTTGTCCCGTGGTAGGCACCAAGGTCTAAGGAATCATCTTGTGACTCACCCTGGACCAGTAGCTGGAGTCATCACGCCCAGCCGCCCCCCCTGGACCAACTTCCGGAGTCATCACGCCCAGCCGCCCTCCGGACTACTGGATCCTCCCTCGATCTATGGGCCCTCCTCTTCACTACAGCTCTCCTTTAAGTGCTTTTGTATAGTTTATGGGTATAGAGTTGACTCAGGGTTGTGGTAGAAGTTATCTTCAGGGGTTCTCATTAACATTACGTCTTGCGAGAGGTCTTTCTTCTCCCTACTTAAATTGACGTTAATTAGCCCACTTGCCGGGACACATTATACATACCTATCAGGGGATCCTTATATACGCACCTTCCCGGGTTATTGGTCTCCCATAGCCCGACAGAGGGGGCGTGCCTATATAAGACCCATAGCATCAAACACAAACACATATTTACACGTAATCTAGTTCCTTTGTATAACTTCTAGCCTAATTCATTTAACATTCTGTCAGGTTCATAACTCGAATAGATTTCA
This sequence comes from Paralithodes platypus, assembly GCA_032716605.1. Taxonomy (NCBI): domain Eukaryota; kingdom Metazoa; phylum Arthropoda; class Malacostraca; order Decapoda; family Lithodidae; genus Paralithodes; species Paralithodes platypus. Next base: position 35,490,442 of record CM064522.1, read on the forward strand.
CTCTATCTCAGCTCCCGACGATTGTTGCCTCAGCCTTCAGCACCTTGCTAGTACACCATTAGAGTTAAGGATTAATCTTTGCCAGGTGAGATCTAGCACACCTATAGTATTAATATCATTTGTGAGCCTTTCCGAGCCCACTTCATTGTTGATGACCACTTGGCCATTATTGCTTTAGAGTCAGTTAACGTCACTATATGCCGGGGACATCATTGCATGATCCAGATGGCATTTGCCATTACTGCACTCTTATCTTTTGTTGAGATCCTCTCTGAGATCTATTTGGGTAGGAGGTGTACCTCCACCATTTTGGATACCTTATAATTGTATCCTAGGAGTATTATTATTACCTTGAGTCCGGACCCATTGTCCGACTCCTATTGCTTACTTGATAACCTTATTATTGTATGTCTTAATTATTCTTATTGTTGTTGATGATCTCCAGGTTACAGGTATAAAATATATGTCTTGCTCCTCCCTGAACCAGGTGTTAAACTGAATAAAACCCATGTTAACTTGTTACCTGTGTGCTTATTATCCTGCCGTGTTGTCTCTTTATTTAAAGTTTAAGGTATACCTATCCAGTTAGAGAGCTGCTCATTGTACAAAGAATATCTCGCGTTCCAATTTGGACCGGGCATAACAGTTCTACTTTTTGGGCGATTTTTGCATGTAGCCTATTCATTATGTTTCTAGTTTCCTCCCTAAACCTCCATCAAATTAAAAAACAACAACATCCATTTGATCCCCCTTCTAGAATAATTTGTAAATTTTTCGGTAGAAAAATGTCCCGGTCGAAGGCCGGTTCTTCCAATATTACAGGCTCACTATCGTTCGCCAGGGAATGTCAGCTGAAATATATATATATATATATATATATATATATATATATTTTTTTTTTTACCACGGGTTGTTGTTGTTGTTTTTCCCCAAGCTGCCTGGCCGAACAGCCCCAAGGCCCCGAGCAAGGTCAAGGCCATAACCGAGTGCCCCCACAGAACCCTCCCCGCCGACCACAATAAAGCCTGGGTGACCGAAGCCACTCATGGCGGGGAGCTGAGGAGGGTGCAGAAACGCCCGGGAAACCAAAGCCCCACACAGGGCCCTGTGCCCCTCAGCAATTATGAAGAGAAAGTTGAGGGGCAAAGGAAAAATGTGACGCTTTGGCTTCCAATCTTGGTAGATTGGGAGGTCAATCCACGGAAGAGACGCCGTCACTTAATTGAGATCTAGAAAATATATAAGTAAAAGGAACAGTCAGAGTAAGCTATGGGTATGGCAGAGATCGCTCAGTTCTCACTCTGATAGGCCAGCCCATTACCACGGGTAAACCTGGTTCATTGTAAAGGCATGTCCCTCAATACCTTGACAAGGGAAGGGATAATTCTTTTCAACGGCACCTCGATCGTTACCTTGTCAGTTGTCACTGTAGTCTGTAACCATTAATTTTTGCAATGTGCATGGAGGAGTTGGTGAGGAGAATTAAGAGTAAGGGACAAGGAGTGAAAATAGGGCAATATAGGCTGGCAATTCTGACGTTTGCTGATGACGTAGTGTTGATAGCAGAGACAGAGGAAGATATGGGAGAAATGTTGCAGGAGGCGGAAAGGTTTGGCAGAGACCTAGAATTGAAGTTCAGTGCAGAGAAAAGCAGTATATGATAGTAGTAAATGGACCAGAGGCAGTAGAAATGATGATAGGAGGGGAAAGAATAGAAACAAGGGAGGAAGTGAAGTATTTAGGGGTATGGATAGGGAGGGAAGGGCGACAAAGGACAATGAATGAGAAAATCATGAAGGTGGAGCAGTGTAGTGGGAAACTGTGGAATGTTACAAAAACCAGAGTGAATAAATATAAAATAGTAAGAGAGGTGTGGAAGGACTTTGAAGTGCCGAGAATAATGTACGGGATGGATGTGAGAGGGAGTACAGGGGGAGAAATAAATAGACTAGAGACGGGACAAAATAAAATAGGAAGAATAGGGTTAGGAGCAAGAATTAGGTGGACAGCAAATGAAGCAGTGAGAGGGGAGATGGGATGGAGTACGTTTGAGGAAAGAGTGGCGAAGGCAAAGTTGAGGTACAAGAGTAGGTTGGAGGAGATGGAGGATAATAGGTGGCCAAGGAGAGTGTATGAATGGGGGGAGGGGAAGAGTAGATGGGCAAAAGAGTGTAGGAGAAAACTGAAAAAAATAGGAGTGAAACAAAGAAGGGTGGGAGAGGAGTGGAGAGATGTAGGGAGTAATGCAGGACTAGGTCAGGGAAGGAGACTAGAGAAAGAGATAGTAACGAGAGTGAAGGAAGTAGGAAGACAGGAATGGATCGAAGAGAAATATGGAGAAGAAAAGTACACTGATAAGATATAGAAGCAAGGGAAGACCGAGAAAAGAGGAGTTTTATGACGGAAGTTGGGGAGCTGAACTACTATTTAAGGCTAGGGCAGGAGCATTAGAGACAAATAGGAGAACATGGAAGTGGAATGGGGGGGGGGGGAAAGAGTGTCTGCAGTGTGAGGTGGGAGGGAGGAGAGTGGAGGAGACAATAGAACATATAGTGACAGAGTGCCAGGGGTAGGCTATGCAGAGGAGAGAGATGGGTTGGAAAATGAGTTGAAACGGGAGGTAGGGGAGAGGGAATGGGAAGAACAGAAAGAAGAGGAGGTTGAGGGTGTAAAATTTGTGTTAGGTCTCGGGACAGAAGAGGGGGTAGATGGGGAAATGGGGAAAAGAATGAAGGTAGTGCAAAGATTCCTGGAGCAGGTGTGGCAGAAGAGAAAACGGAATAGAATATAATAGAATAGGGTGAGGGAGGGGAAGGTGATCAGAGTGGGGGAGGAAGATAAATGAGATTAAATAGTAGAGAGGGGGAGAGGGGAAAAGTTAAATTAAGTTTAGGAGAGAACAAGATATTGGGGGGTGGAGGAGGGGCTAAATAGGGAGAGGAGAGTTCTGCTTAAGCTATATACTTCAATACTTTTCTTTAACTATCCTTTCTACGACTACTTATTTTCTAAACTAAATCTTAATCAAGCTCTAGCTGTTTCTGGAGAAGAGATCACCGGTGCATAGGTGCTGGCTCAGAACAAGGGACAGCAACTCCACAAGAAGAAGAAGAAACGAGCCGCGAGCCACGCAAACCAAGAAGGTAAATAGACATACATATAAGTTGTCTTGGTTTGATCACAGATAATCCTTGTAATCTGTCGGCATACGGAAACTGGTCAAACTATAGCATTGACTTTGATAATATTCAAGGACACTAGTGCGACGTTATGAGAAACAATTTATTAGGGAAAATAGGCACCACAATAGATTCGTCATATTTTACTCATGGCGTGGTATAATGGTAGGCCTAATAGGCCTATGTTTTTATTTGGTGGGACAGGGTAGATTTTGGCCAGAAAATCTTTTGGTAGCCTAGCCTAAATCTTTACATTAGCTCCTGTAATTATTTGGCAAGAATGTAGAGTTTGGGCGTAGCCTAGTGCCCGCAGTGCCCGCCTTGTTTACACTATGTGGAGCGGCGGAGTCGCGGACGCTTGGGCGTGCCATCATGTTCCCGTCTATTTTGACTGCCATTGGATACAATAATATATTGAGGGGGCCAGGGGGGTCACCCCCCATGACATATTGACATCATCACATATAGCCTATTGCCAGGCAATGCCAGCAGCGGGCAAATAACCGAAAAAATCGCTGTCAAAATAGCCCTAGACAGGCTAGATGCGAACTTAACCTCGGCGATCGACGGTCGGTCGACCTATGTAAACATGACGGCACACGGGCACAGCGTCGGACGCTTGCGCCTTGCGATCATGTTCCCGTCTATTTTGACTGCCATTGGATACAATAATAGGCTAGGCCTAGCCTATGTTGAAGTTTTTTTTTTGCCTCCCCCTCAACCCCCCCCTCCCCCCATGACATATTGTCATCATCATAAATGCTGGCAATAGCCTAGGCCTATAATGCCTGAGCAGGGGGCAAATAGGCTAGGCCTAACCGAGAAAAAAATCGCCGTCAAAATAGACGCGAACATAACCGCGGCTAGCCTAATGCCTATCGTCCTATGTAAACATGACAACCGTACGCCAAGAGTTAGCCTATGTTTGACATACAGGCCTAGCCTAGTCACCTTGTTTACATTTGTAATATTACGCTCGACTCAGACTCAGAGGTTAGGGTACCGGTACGTTCGCATCTAAAATTTGAGCACTGGCTTAGGTTAGGTTAAGGTTATTTAGAATTTTAGATGAATTAGCCTATGCCATACAGTATAGGCTGTTGGCCTAGGCTGTTGGCTAGCATGACTGCCGTGCCGCCTTGCACCCTCATTAAGTCATTATCCTCATATATGCTATTCACTACTTTCAGCAACTTACCATCTGCTCCGTGTATTTTCAATTCTTTCCACAGACCTTCTCTATCAACTTTGTCATAGTCATAGCCTGATAGGCTTTCTCAAATTCTCCATATCCAAGTCCATTAGGCCTACTAGAGCTAATGTAAAGATACAATAATAATTAAGTTGTTCTTGTTTTAGGCTAGATTTGTATTTGTTTATTTATTTATTTTTTCAGATGATAAAAAGTGGGGTTCTTGGTTACCACTTATCAGTATCTTATCTTACCTCATTATCTTACCTTGTAGGCCGTAGGGCCGCCGCAGCCTCCTGCTTGACACATGACAATACACAGTTGCACACAGGTGGTCTGGGCCCAAGTACTGGTATAAGGATACTCCAGCTAGATTGTGGGAGTAGGTGCATGTAATATGTTAATGTGGCTGGTTGTGTGTATGCTCTAGGATTTGTTATAATGTTGTATTGTCTTTGTGTTGTTCTAATAGAATGTGGGGAGTTTTGGATAAATTATTACTTGGAGATTTATTGTAACTAACCAAATTAACTTACCCTATTTTGACAACCTAACCTAGTACCGGTACCTGTGCAGCCCCATTCCTCCATAACATGAAAGCGCAAACTGACACTAACTATAGCAACTAATTGGTAACACTCTTAACCCCAGGGCGGGTGCCCAACCCCGAAAAGGGTTGAAATAGGGGAGCTATCCCCCCGCCATAGGCGGCTTTCTAGGGCCTTTCCTAGCTGATGCTGAGAGGATTGGGTTCTAGTCATGTGGTGATGGGATGGTCTATCAGAGTGAGAACTGAGCAATCTCTGCCATACCCATATGGACCATACTCTGTGGACCCAGTGCCATACTCTGTGGACCCAGGTGCGCTAATGAACATACTCTCTCTCAGATACCTGTCTTAACTCAGGATAATTTGACAGCTACATATAATAATTTTATTTCTTCACTCCACAATGCGCAAAATAAATATATCCCCAAAAGAAAATTTAGATCAACACAGAACCAACCCAAATGGATGAATAATAGACTATTAGACCTTCTAGGAAAAAAGAGAGGAATATATCGAAATAAGAAAGGCGAAATTCACCTACTTGCTTACTATCAGAATCTATCAAGAGAGGTTAAAAAATGTATAAGGACAGACAAAAGAAATTATGAAATCAGGATAGCCAATGACTCAAAAAATAACCCTAAGGCTTTTTACCAGCTATATAAATCTAAAGTTAGAGATAAAATAGGCCCCCTTAAAACTTCGATAGGAGAAATGACAGAAAGTGATTTAGAAATGTGCAGTACATTAAATAGTCAGTTTCTATCCGTTTTCACTAATGAAAATTTGGCACAGATTCCAGAAGTCCGTAAGGTGTATAGAGATAGTATAGAAAATAGGTTAAGTACGGTTACTATAAGTAGAAATGATGTGCTTAAGGAAATTGACAGACTGAAACCTCAGAAATCGCCTGGTCCCGATGAGGTATATGCCAGAGTATTAAAAGAATGCAGAGATGAGTTAAGTTACCCATTAACATTTCTTTTTAACAATTCATTAGAAACAGGTATAGTTCCAGAAGCTTGGAAGCTTGCAAATGTAGTTCCGATTTTCAAAAAAGGTGATAAATCAATAGCATCCAATTACCGTCCCATTAGTCTCACTTCAATCATAGGAAAGCTACTAGAGTCAATTATTGCTAGGAAAATGAGAAACCACTTAGAAACATTTAACTTAATCAATTCTTCTCAGCATGGATTCACACAGGGACGTTCTTGCCTAACTAATTTGCTTAGTTTTTTCTCAGAGGTATATGAAGCAGTAGATAATGACAAGGCATACGATATTATATATTTAGATTTCAGTAAAGCTTTCGACAGAGTCCCTCATGAGAGATTGATGAGAAAGGTTGAGGCACATGGAATAGGTGGGGCGTTGTTGGGATGGATTAGGTCATGGCTAATTGGTAGGAAACAGAGAGTCAGCATAAATGGTACCAAGTCAGAGTGGGGAGCAGTCAAAAGTGGTGTCCCCCAGGGATCGGTATTAGGTCCCCTGTTGTTTCTTATATACATAAATGACCTAGATTTAGGTATAACTAGTAGGATAAGTAAATTCGCAGACGATACTAAAATGGGGAGATCAATTGATTCAGATAGCGATATAGAGTGCCTCCAAAGGGATCTAGATACCTTACATGAATGGTCAGTAAATTGGCAGATGAAGTTTAACATTGACAAATGCAAGGTATTAAAGATAGGGAAGATGCAAACAAATGTTAAATATAAACTAGCTAATTTAGAATTAGAAAATTCAGACTGCGAGAAAGATCTAGGTGTGTTTGTTAGCAATGATTTGAAGCCTAGAAAACAGTGTATAGGCGTTCGTAATAAGGCAAACAGGATTCTCGGGTTCATCTCTAGGAGTGTGAGTAACAGAACTGCTGATGTTATCTTAAAACTTTACTTGTCATTAGTGAGACCCCATATGGATTATGCTGTCCAATTTTGGTGTCCTTATTACAGAATGGACATAGATTCATTGGAGAGAGTACAGCGTAGAATGACAAAAATGATCCATAATATTAGAAATCTTCCGTATGAAGAAAGGTTGAAGAAATTAGGTTTACATTCGTTAGAGAGACGCAGAGTTAGAGGGGATATGATAGAGGTGTTCAAGTGGGTTAGTGGGATTAACAAAGGGGACATGACAAATGTACTAAAGCTCAGTGATAGCGAAAGAACTCGTACCAATGGTTTCAAATTAGATAAATTTCGTTTCAGAAAAGATATAGGCAAATATTGGTTTGGTAACAGAGTTGTAGATGGGTGGAATGGACTACCAAGTGCTATAGTGGGATCTAAAACTGTAGGGAGCTTTAAGATAAAATTGGATAAGCATATGGACGAGAAGGGTTGGGTGTGAAGGGGGATCAGCCGGGTTGGGCCAATCAGCGCTCTGCAGACCCCCATAATCCTGCGTTAATCTCTAACCGTTTTGGTAGGATGATCCTCAGGGTATTAGAGTGTTGAGCCTATAATTGGGCTTTGTAATTGATTTGGGGTTGTGTGGGACAGGGATCTGCCTTGCTTAGGCCAATCGGCTTTCTGCAGACTCCCATTTTCTTATGTTCTTATGTTCTTATACCCATAGCTTACTCTGACTGTTCCTTTTACTTATATATTTTCTAGATCTCAAGTGACGGCATCTCTAACGTGGATTGACCTCCCAATCTACCAAGATTGGAAGCCAAAGCGTCACATTTTTCCCTTGCCTCTCAACTTTCTCTTCATAATTGCTGAGGGACACAGGGCCCTGGGTGGGGCTATGGTTTCCCGGGCATTTCCGCACCCTCCTCAGCTCCCCGCCATGGAGTGGCTTCGGTCACCCAGGCTTTATTGTGGTCGGCGGGGAGGGTTCTGTGGGGGCGCTCGGTTATGGCCTTGGCCTTGCTCGGGGCCTTGGGGCTGTTCGGCCAGGCAGCTTGGGGAACAACAACAACTCTTAACCCTCCAGCCCCGGCTATGTATTATATATATATTCCCCGAAACCCGGGGGTTTTGGCCGAAAAACGTCTACGCCTAGGCTACCACATCTTTGTTATTTGGCTTGCTTCCGCATTCCCGCGCATCCCCAAGCGTAGATGTGTTTCGTACCTGTAGAATGGCGTTAAGTAGAGCTCTCTAAGTCAACTGGTTCAGTTGTGATGATGATTTCATTGGAGATAACTTTATGGCAAAAACAGCCACTTTACACTACTTTTCGATACTTAACAATAACATACAGGCACACACGAACAAGCGACGCACTCCTTCTTGTGGCCGGAGATGCGGGGCGTCGGTCCAGCCGGCTGTTGTTTACATGCGTCGGACGTACGCCTCGCACACCAAGCTTACAGGTTTTGAGCTCATGGGTGTTTAAGAGCCCTTCCGGGTAGCTCGGGTGTGATTTTTATGGGTGTTTAAGAGCCCTTCTGGGTCTGAAGGGTTAATGTAACACCATAGCACATGCGTGAGCTCAGACACGAATGTCAACATATGCAGACACGTAGTGAAACACGGAGAAAAGGAAAGTACAGTACTGTACTGCAAATTTCTTAATTTATACTTTCAGATGTAAATACGAAACATTTTGTACATACAGTACTGTAGGTGATAGGCCAGTAGCAAGGAAGTACCGTAAGTTGACTTTTATGTGTGACAGTAGCGGAAATTGCGATCTCGGCAAAAATAGTGAAGTGATAAATTGTCACCGGTTCTTTACTAATTATTACTCAACACCAACCAACTTTACATCTAAACTCGATTAATGAAATTAACAAACACATGTGGCAGTCCGGGGATTCGAACCCAGGACGCTCACACCGAAAATCAACACACTTATGCATTGCACCACGAAGACACACAAACAACCCAACACCAGTTTTAGTGAACTATAGTTACTGACCATCTGTTAAGCCTTCAGAATTTCAGTAATACAATCATTTTGATATTCTTAGTGCAGTTTGCTGAAATACAAGAGAAATATTATGTGTACACAAGCCTGTCACGTTACCGGTACTGACTTGGCCCAAGTTGGTTGTGTTTTGCCATGCCAGTTATGATTTTACGCCCGGACCGGAAAAAACGCTCGGGTTTAAGCAAACCCTTTTTGTAGCTTATATACTGTATAGCCTACATAGCTAATAATTATTGTTATACTTTCTTTTCAGTATGAAGGTGGCAGCCAACTTAAGCTTCATGTTCAGTGAGGCGAGCGGTGGACTGTTAGGACGGTACCGGGCGGCCAAGGAGGCAGGGTTCAAGGTGGTGGAATGTGCCTTCCCTTACTCCCTCCCTCACCAGGACGTGGCTCAGGTTCTCAACGAAACAGGTCTTAAACAGGTTCTCATCAACTCTGACCCAGGTAAGATTTCTTGGTGTGGTGGTTTAAACTTGTATGTACCGGTATGTGGTTTATGTCTGTACGCCTTTTGATGGATTACTGTACTGTATATCACAATCAAGCAATGTTGACTTTAGAAAAAATTACTAACTTTTGTATGGATGAAAGTCAGCATGCAATTGATGTTACAACAATTGAGACACATTTTCAACTGAAATAGGCCAGCATTGGGTCAACAACTTTTTTTCTTTGAGAACCATTATACCTATTAAAATTTTGCCATGGACTTGCACAATCACAGCTATAAGGCTGTCAATGTTATGACATCACCAGAAACCCTTCCCTTCTATACCTACAAGTGATGAAGGATGTCACCCTCACCTCTTCTGCCACTCCCGTCCCTCACTTCTGCTGCCACAACCCACCCGCCTGGTGCCAGTGATGTAAGAAGCCCCCCATCTGCTACCAGTGATCAAGATAATGGGGAGGGTTTCCAGTGACGATGTAATCATTGACTTTTAACTATGTTTTTGTCATCCCATCTGTGGCAGGGTTTATACTGTAGTATCTTTCGGCTCTCACGGAAAGAAAGACAAGATGATGTTGACTCAATATTGACTTTTAATTTCTTGGAGTTGGACTAGGGTACTCGAGTGATGGTAGCGCACCTCTTCTGTAGCTAGGGTGGGAGGCCAACGAAGTGGCTGAATGGATATGAGGGATTTTCAGTATCTGTGAAGGGAGGCCTATTGCAGACATGTCATCACATCTGAGTTGCCCTTAAGCACCACCACTATCATGACTTTTAATTGTATAATTTCAGTTGAAAATGTGCCTTGAATTGATGATACTCATTTACCAATATAAATTGTCTACTACGGTACCTGTATTGTATATGTATGCCATGTTATCATTAGTGTGCATATGTCATAAGGTACCATTTAAATTTGCAATATATTCAATCCACGTTTTTTTGTGTACAGAACATGCATTATATTTTTGCTTATTATGCTTGGTGACCTGTGAAGATAGAGGGCAAACAAGCAGCCCTACACACGATATATTATGTTGTGCAAGTGTAGGACAGTATTTATTATACAGTATTGTTATTGATACTGTATATTATTCATGTTATTGTTATGCTGTAGTTATTGATGTTACTTTTGTAGTATTGACACAGTATAATATTCTTGTTCTTGTTATGCTTTAGTTATTAGTGATATTTTTGTAGTTGTACAGGGTGGCACATAATTTGGTTATCTAGTGTTGATGTCAGTTGAGGCAGCTGGGTAATCAAGCTCTGTGCCACCCAGGATTATTGAGGCAATGTATTGTTATAGTTAGGAATGTTTGTTTGTGGTATATATTGTCCTGTACAGTCAAAATCCATATTTCCTTCCCACCTTTTGCTCTGAGTGAAGTCAAAGCCAAGGCTACATTGAAGCTTATCGTTGTTTCTGAGCTACGAGGACCATGTAGCTCTATAAACCATGTCGTCTTCAGCAGTTGTTTCTGGAAGCAGTCGTCATCAACATTACAAGCAGTGGCTGCTCAACTACTTCGACATCTGCCTTGAAACAGCGAGTTCAGGAAGGAGGACAGGAGGGTAACAGTTTCTCAGGCTATCAAGCTTTCAATAGCCTTGGATTTGACTTCACTCAGAGCAAAGATAGGAGGGAACTTAAAGTTTTTCTGTAACTCCCAAAACTGAGCTTCACAAAGGTCCTCTAGCACTGGGTGACTCACTTTATGTTCATGCAGAAAAGTCTATCTGGCTTTCTTGGTTTGGGCACTAGCCTCATGAGGATTCTGGCTCAGTAGACCAGTAATAAAAAAAATCTAACATCATTAGCTTGGCATTGAACATTGAACTGGCTTCGTTTAACAGTGTGAGTGGCAAAACCTAATTGTGTGATTCTCCCTTTAGGTAACACAGAGGCGGGAGAGTTGGGATTTGCTGCCATCCCAGGGCAAGAGGCCAGGTTCAAGGAGAGTCTGGAACGATCCATCATGTACGCAAAGGCTCTTAACTGTCAGAAGTACGTGTCTAAGGTTATTTTACTTATAGAATGTCAATACATTACTGTATGAGAGTAGTGGGCTGGTTTGTGGGTCCAGTGTCATATGCCTCTCATAGTTTGCTTGGCAGGAGCACCTGCCTATGGTGCCATTGTGCAAGTGGGAATCTTCAGATAAAAACTCCCAAAGATGATAAACAACAACCTTCCAGCAAAGTACGGTACAGGGTGGTGCAGAATTCAGTAACCTAGTAGTACACATCAGTTATAGTAATTCAACTGGCTAGCTGAGTTCAGCACTACCTCCATCAGTAGTAGTGCAATGCAATGGATGAATCATAGGTCTTGGACTGGGTTTCGAGGATTTATCTAACTTACCTCCAAGGTCCTAGAAATTGTTAAGTGTTTGGGTATGCATGTTCGCTTTGGTCGGCTTCTTGGAAGGCATATCCATTCAAATTCATGGAATTGCCTTTTCATTCTACACCAAAATAATAGCTTGAATATGTATATCTAAAAATTAAATGTTAAGTAGTCTCCCTTAACTGTTTTCCTATCTCTTCCAGGCTTCACATTATGTCCGGTCGTCGTAGCCCCGACCACGATGAAGGTACCCACGTAGCCACCCTGGAGGCCAACCTCAGACACGCTGTCCAGCGCCTAGCCCAAGAAAATATCACCGGACTTATCGAACCAATTAACCCTGTCTCCATACCCGGATACTTCCTCAATAATTATGACACAGGTTAATTGTTTGGTCTTTTATGTTTTACAGTACTGTACATGTTTTTTTTATGTTGTATGTATGTATGGATGTACAGTATGTATATACAATACACAGGCACATACTCCATAGCTAGGGGTGGCTGACTCAAGACAGAGCCCGAACAGGGACAACACACGGAAAAAACCCAAAACATATTTAGGTCGTCCAGGAGAAGACTCCCAGGTCCCAGACCTCCCGGAGAGGTTCCGGTCTCAGCAGACATAGTACATTAAAGAATCTATCAATGTTGCCAGAAGGACAATAGTTGGTAGACTGAGGATATCCTGGGACAAGTTGCTGTGAAAGGATCTCAAGTTTGGGTAACTTGACAGGGATGCTGCAGGGGACCGTGTAGCATGTAGGATGATCTTCAAGTGACCAAGGCATACCTCTACACAAATATTTAAGAGGCTTTCAAGAGAATCAACATAATACATGGTAATAATCTGACAGTGTTCGGGTGGGTAACCTATTAGTCAGGGTTAGTGGAGCCTCTTATTCTTACATCATCTCACATAGACACATAGGTATAGGTTGGCTAATTAAAATATAAAACTTGAAAACTAACTCAATAGGTATAGATAGGTTGACTAATTAAAATATAAAACAAACTCAAAGTTTACTGTTCAAAGTAATATAACAAACTCTAAAATTAAAAACTATCGAAACGACAACTCACTAAACAAAATCTATATGTGGAAAACTGCATATAAATTTATTGGAAATTAAACTTTGAAAAGAACAAACTTATAAACTCTTGCCTCATGACAACCTCAGTGTTCATTGTACCGACTTTACTTAACCCTTCCTGTACCAGTGATGTGTGTAATATTTTATTCTAACTATATTTAGATGATTTTATGAAGCTTAGGAAGGATCTGGGGTAGTTAAAAGGGTTGATTGAGATAGTTCGAAGCCTTATTATTGCTAGAGATCCTTCCTAAACTGAATGAAGTTGAATTAAAATGTAAAACTTGCAAACTAAACAAACCAAAATTGGGACAAGGACAATATAAAGTCAAATTAAATTATCAAAATCGCTATGTGGAAACAACGCTTACTAAAATTACTAAAATAATAGTAGCCAGAATAAAATATAAAGGATGTCGCCATTACAGTAGGGGTTAAGAGCAGTAAGTTTGCCCTCTTGACAACTTTCATGGGTACCGTACTTCGTTACATGCAAGTGCGATTTATTTTTAAGGCTGGATTGCATAGGTGGAGGAAGTCAGGTAAATTATCAGGAAATTGCAATGTTTTGGCCATTCTATATCTTCCAAAGACATACCGGTAATAACAACTGTGCAGCATAACTATAACTTTCATATATTTAGTGCGGTTAAAACGCTTATAATGTAAAACTTGCAAAATATACAAACCAAAACAGGAACGGCACAGTCAGGTGGACTGGTTTTGAATTATTTATCATTTGTCATTCTGCTGTCATAGATGGTGTTGTTGCTCTTGTTCCTCAGGCTGTCTGGCCGAGCAGCCCTAATGTCCCGATCAAGGCCAAGGCCATAACCGAGCGCCGCCACAGAACCCTCCCTGCTTACCACTAAGAAAGCCCAGGTGACCAAAGCCACTCCCAGATGTAATATGGTTTCTTCAGTAAAACTTGTCAAAGGAATATTAAGGGTCTTTAGGCCTGTTTTAAATACTGTAGATTTTGTTATAACAAATCTCATCTTCACCTCTCAGCTGTGAATGTACTGGAGAAGATCGGGTCACCTCACCTGCGACTACAGTTGGACATATTCCACCTTCAGATGATCTCAGGCAATGTCACCAACACCATCAAGAAGCTCATCTCTCTCACAGGTAGCCTATATACAATGTGTCATGATTAGAATAGAATGTGTGAATTTGTGTTTTGCTTTTTGTGTGTTTATTGTTTTTTGTGTGTTTATTGTTTTCTGTTGTGTTGTGTCGTCCCTATTTGGGGACCCCTCCCCCCCCCAAAAAAAAAAAATGCGGAATGGGCCTAAGTAAATACTGTACACACATGATTAGAATAAGGTTTCAATTCCTAGAGGAATTCTTCTCTTAAAATGTAAGTTTTGCAGTAGAAATAAATGATACAGTACTAAAAATATTATCTGATCACATGGCGAGGTCATCAGTTGTCTATAGCTGACTTATTTACAAATTTGGAAATGCCTTTCAAAATGATGTTGATAAAACCGTCTTGGTGGTGTAATGGTTAGTGTAGTTGATAAAACCGTCTTGGTGGTGTAATGGTTAGTGTTTACAAATCTGTGTGTGATAACTCAAGTTGGAATCCCGGGGGATCACATATGCTTTCATTAATTTTATTGGAGGTGTTTGGTGTTGTGGTGAAATTAGTAAATTATAAATTACAGTATGCCGTATGCTATATGAGGGTATAATATGTTACAGTATGCCGTATGCTATATGAGGGTATAATATGTTACAGTATGCCGTATGCTATATGAGGGTATAATATGTTACAGTATGCCGTATGCTATATGAGGGTATAATATGTTACAGTATGCCGTATGCTATATGAGGGTATAATATGTTACAGTATGCCGTATGCTATATGAGGGTATAATATGTTACAGTATGCCGTATGCTATATGAGGGTATTGTTACAGTATGCCGTATAGTATGAGTATAGAGTATGTTACAGTATGCCGTATGCTATATGAGGGTATATATCAGTATGCGTATGCACAGTATGCCGTATGCTATATGAGGGTATAATAGGTTACAGTATAATTGTTACAGTATGCCGTATGCTATATGAGGGTATAATATGTTACAGTATGCCGTATGCTATATGAGGGTATAATATGTTACAGTATGCCGTATGCTATATGAGGGTATAATATGTTACAGTATGCCGTATGCTATATGAGGGTATAATATGTTACAGTATGCCGTATGCTATATGAGGGTATAATATGTTACAGTATGCCGTATGCTATATGAGGGTATAATATGTTTTTCTATTATTGTGTTCCCTCCACCAACCGACTTTACTCCTAAGCTCAATTAATGAAATCAACAAATACATGTGGCAGTCCAGGGATTCGAACCTAGAATTCTCACACCGAAATTCCGTGCATTTACCCATTGCGCTACGAAGACAGTTACGCTTGATGTTATTCTGTTATTTTTGATAAGTTATTCTGTCTTTATATTGTGCGTTTCCTGTTTTGGTTTGTTTGTTTTGTAAGTTATATACTGTATTTTAATTGTATGTTTTGTTGTGTTATGTTATATTGTAGTTTATTATAGTGCTATACTATGATATGTTCCCCCAAGTGACATACAAGTAGCCTCGCTGCCATGAACCATCCTGCCCGGGAGAACTGGACTGTGTTGAAATTTTATATCTACTGTAGGTTATCATATGTTGTATTTATGTTATAGCAATTTTATATCTACTGTAGGTTATCATATGTTGTATTTATGTTATAGCAATTTTGATTAGTTATTTTGCATTTGTCTTGTGTTGTCCCAGTTTTGGTTTGTTTATTTTGCAAGTTTTACTATTTAATACTGTGTTTTTCTATACTTTCTTATGCTATTTGGTAATTTTATGTTCTTTGAACTCCTGTTTTATTTTTGTGAAATTAATTGTAATTTTTAACGCACAGTATTGCGATTCTGTTCAGCTATTTTTTGTGTTGAGACCATAGTTTATTTTTTGATTACAGTGTTTAGCATGCATTTAATTTAAATTGTTGAGTTTTTATAAAAGTATGGAATTACCGGTATGTTCTATGAGGATATGCCGTGTTATTTTACGCATTGTTGTGCTATTCTGTTACTTTATATTATGTTAGTGGACTAGTTTGACATGTACACTATGTTATGTTCTTCCCCAGGTCATGTACAAGTAGCCCAGGCCCCTCACCGCCATGAACCCTCCTGTCCGGGTGAACTGGACTATGTTTACGTCTTCCAACAACTGCGGGAGGCTGGTTAGTAAGCTATGGTCTGTTACAATATTGGATTAGAATATAATTATATGGGGTTGAGACTGATAAAGCAAAAGGAGGAGTGGGTGTTCTGGTGGCTCCCGTGGGAACTGTTTTATGCAGACGATTTAGTCCTAATAGCTGACAATGTGCAAGATGCTTAGGCCAAATTCAGAAGATGGAGAGAGGGCATGGCGAGCAAGGGTTCAAGAGTCAATAGTAAATAAACCAAGGTTATGCATTGTAGATTGAGACGAGGTAATGTGGAAAAGAGCGGTGCATATCTATGTGCAGTGTGTGGAAAGGGTGTGGGCGCTAACTCGATTCGGTGTAGCGTCTGTCAATGTTGGGTGCACCATGGGAGTAAGCGCTGTAGTAGAATAAAAGGACCCCTGCCGAAGGAAGCTTGTGTTAAATGATGATCCTGTGGCTGTGAATTTTGGAAATGAGTCATTGGATCTGGTGGACAAGTTTTGTAACCTAGGAGGTGCCATCTCTGCCGGTGGTGGGGCCGAGGCTGCCACTGTCGCTAGAATTAGATGTGGCTGGGGGAAGTTCAGAGAACTGCTGCCAATTCTGACCATGAAAAGAATGCCTCTCCCACTGAAAGGAAAGGTGTATGCCTCATGTGTTAGAAGTGCAATGACTTATGCCTCAGAAACATGGGCCGTTAAAGTAGAGGATGTCAACAGAATGGAACGTAATGAGATGAGAATGGTGAGAAGGATGTGTGGGGCCAAACTGCAGGATAGAATAACAAATAATGTGCTGAGGAGACGCTTAGGTATAAAGAGTACTAACGAGGAGATGCGTAAAAGTAGACTGGGATGGTATGGGCATTTGGAGAGAATGGATGAACAAAATTGGGTGAAAAGATGCAGGTCTATGATTGTGGAGGGAGCTGCACCAATGGGTGGACCGAGGAAGACCTGGGATCGGATTATACGTACCGATCTCGAATTTAAAAACTTGACAAGTGAAGCCACCCTTAACAGGGTTGCCTGGAATGCCGCCATTAGGACAAGAGACTGAAACTGCACGTATGTGTGGATCACTCAGTCTTCAAATTTAATGTATGTATGTATGACTTATGTATCACAAAGTATATGCATCTACAGTATGTGAAAGTGGGGTGGGGTATAAAGAGTTACCGTACACTAAAGATGTGAAATGAGGTCTTGCCAATGAACCTCAAGAGTAATTTATAAAGCGGGGAAGGTTGAGGGGAGAAAATACAGTAGTGTTTTATGTGGACAGGCACATGACCGAAACTTAAGCGCTTTTCAGTACTTAAATCAATATCCAGTGCCTTACCTCTCCCTGGGAAACCCCAGCTGATGGATGGCTATAAAAAAAAAAAGGCACCTTCAGACTACTACTTTGTTCAGGCATGCCCCTTTGATCTACTCCATGAAGGTCTCATTATGTGGAAGCCTCTCATAGTCAGGCAATAGGAGTGTTCAATCTGTGGACACACTTGCCAGATGTCACCAGATTCTTTAATTTATCACAAATAAAATAATAAAATGTGAACATTGCTAATACAGTATACTTACTATATCCTTCAACCCTATCTCAACACACTACATGGCTGGTGCACTACAAACAGACTTAATCTAGCCCCAGCCAAATCCACCGCAACCCTGCTCACAAGTTGGACAGGAGAACACGAATACATCCCTCAACTCACCATAAACAACACACCCCTAACACATACACACACACCCAAAATCCTAGGAGTAACATATGATACTCATATGACATTCAAACAGCACACCACAAACATTAAAAAGAAACTGACACCCAGACTTAACGCCCTCAGGTCACTTGCTCACACAAAATTTGGACACAACAAAGAAACTACCACCACAGTATATAAACAATACATAAGATCAGTGATGGAATACGCAAGCCCAGCCTGGGCTTCTAACCTAGCTGAAACACATCATAAGACCTTACAGACTATTCAAAACAAAGCCCTGAAGATCATTACAGGCTGCACAGCTACTGCACCCACAGATCACCTACATCAAGAAACCAAAATCCTCAAAGTCAAAGACCATCTGGACATGAGAGGCACTCAATTCCTGGCAGCAGCCTCCACGAACCAAGACCACCCACTAAACTACATGGCAACACACCCACAGACACCAAGAAATATCAAAACAACACCCAGCACACGGTATCACACACAATTATTGTCCTCTCTCCCTCCCTGCCCACCCCGAACCAACATCCAGAAGCACATCCATACTCATATCTCTCACCGATCCATCCACTCACTCACAGACAACACACAGCTGCATGCACGACCTCCCGAAATCCATCCTTCCGAATCCTCCCTTCCTCGCGAGGACAGAGTCCACCTGGCCAGGCTGAGATGCGGACACCATCCAGCTCTCCTGAGCTATCAGAAGAGACTGGATGACTCCGTTGTCGACGCCTGCCCGGGATGTAACACAGCACCCCATACCATTAAACACATCATAGAAGACTGCATTTCACACAACCACTTACGCCAACAACACAATCTACACTCAATGAGAGCTCTGTGGGAAAGCCCGATCGTGGCCATGGCCTTTCTCAGGGACTCGGGGCTGTTCGGCCAGGCAGCTTAGGGAACAACAACAACAACAACAACTTACTATATCTCTTTAGTTGTGATTTCAAAACATCAAGTATAATTTTAGAATCATTTTTCTTACAATATGGTGTTTAACAGATACATCTAATGAATATATATTTTATAAAGTACATTTCTATTTTTCATTGTAGAGTAGAATATTGTATACAGAAGATGCTGATTGATTGTTTATTGATTTGTGTTGATAAGGTTGAGATAGCTTCATTATTCCATATATATTATTGAAACTAAAATTGTAAGCAATTTTAATGATAATGTGATAATCTAAAGTGATATACGAACCCTGAGAGCTAAAATATATCACATATAACACATTAACCTAACAAGTGCGCATGGGGGTAATTGGAAACGTCCCCCTGTGCTGACGTATTTGAGGTGTTTCCGTCACTAAAATATTCATTGTGCCATTAATAGCATTAATACTTATCCATATGCGCCTATTATGGGTTGATTATAAAGGTATTAACCTGAAACAACAATAAAACGAGTGAAAACAGCGTTTGGATGGTCAAAATCGGAGATATAGCCCGCGAGTTGTATAATGTATGGGTGAGGCAAGCTGCTTTCCCGCCAATTTCCCCCAAGGCCACTGAGACACAGTCGATCGATACTCTCTCTCTCTCTCTCTTGCATTCGCTTGCTATCAGTGATGACCACACCCTCCAACCGGATTTCTAATGTTAGCACGAAAATATACCTCAGAATAAGGGAATAACAGGGAAAATAGGTGATAACTGAAGGAGAGGAGGAAAGTGGGGAAGGAGGGGAGGTAGAGGACTGAGATTTTGCATGGCCCAGGGGCCAATTTTTTTTTTTTTTTTTTTTTTCGATGTCATAAGTTGATTTTTGTTTTCACTCACTCTTAAGAGTCTCCCCGCAGTCCGCCGGGGGAACTCTTAAGAGTCTCCCCGCAGTTCCCGGGTTAATAACATAGATATTATAAAGTGAACACAAATTGCTAAAGCCAACAAGTAAGCGAGATTTGTATACTGACTGAGCCTCGGCTTACATCTCCCCTGCCTTAGCCAATCACAAGCCTCTGTATTTTTAACATATGCACCGGCTTCCTAACACCAGGGTAAGTCAACATGGTGGTGATAAGTTAGAATATGAGCCCCTGATTGGCTAATAGGCTCAAGAACTCGGCTCTCTCGTCAGGCAGTCTACTCTCTCGCTTAGTGATTTTTTGCATACCTTTTTACTTTGTCTGTGTTCACTTTATAATATTTACGTTAATAGTTTATTTTATGTGACATATTTTACACCACGGTGTTTGGATATCACTCTAGAACATGACTCAATTATTATAATTGCTTGTAATTAAAGTACAGGTATTTGTAGGGTAGTTATTGATAGGGGTCACTTGAGGCATGCTATGCTTACAGGTACCTACCCGATAGCACTATCGTTAGTGAGTGCTGTACTGTATTTTATATATTATTTTGTAATAGTATAGATATCTTATCAATATTTGACATTTAACATGTAGTTTCTTTATTCATGCAGAGTTTAGTAAAATTTACCAGAACGTCCCGGACTTCCCAAACTTGACTAATTCCTTTAACGTGACGATAGTGCGTTGTTATATGTGCGATTAGTTTGCTTGGGAAACAGATTAACTTGCTCATGTAGTAATGTACACCCTATGTGGTGGATTGTGTTCTTTTATTTAATAATTTTCATTTTAGTAAGCGTTGTTTCCACATAGCGATTTTGATAATTTAATTTGACTTTATATTGTCCTTGTCCCAATTTTGGTTTGTTTAGTTTGCAAGTTTTACATTTTAATATCTTGATTTACTACTCATACTCTTATCCATTAGCCAATTAACAGCCTCTCTAAAAAATTAGCTGCTTCTTAAGTCCGGCAGTCCTGTTCAGAGAAAAATAAGTAACTGCATGAAATGTCAATTTAATCATAAAAGCGTTGTTTAATTTAGATACCACTATTATAAATATATCATTAGCATACAAAAGAAGGTAAATCATATACTATTTATTTTTTGCAACCAGTATTTACCATTTTGTAATGGATTTATTTCACAACACAATATTTTTTCTTGCTCTCTTATTTTAAATATACGATATAGTAGTGAGCTAAAATAGATAAGAGATTATTATAATATATATGAAGAATAATGAGATTAAAACCGTTTGTCATAAGACTATTAACTACAGGAAAAATCGACAAATAATTTAGAAACTGACACCCTTCTTAGTCTTGTTCACATTTTATTACAATAATTGGCGAATCTGGTGACATCTGGCAAGCTTGTCTGCAGATTGAACACTCCTATTCATTAGTTTATTCAAGTACAGTACATTGGGGTTTGTAATTGATGATTAATGTTAAGAACGGGGTGTTACTTAATAGATAGATAGATAGATAGATAGATAGATAGATAGATAGATAGATAGATAGATAGATAGATAGAAGCCTCTCATCTATATATTGCTCCACTTTCTCATCTGAAACCAATTATACCTGGTGCCAGCAATCTTGGTCCCTAACCCTTTGAGTACCAGTGATGTGTGCCATATTTTATTCTAGCTATATTTTGATGATATAATGCAGCTTAGGAAGGATCCTAGGGTAGTTAAAAGCATTGATTTAGATATTTTGAAGACTTATTATTTTTTTATTTTTTTTTTATTTTTTTTATGTGATTGAGGGTTCTTGCTAGAGGTCCTTCTTAAACTGAATAAAATTGTCTAATAGTAGCCAGAATGAAGTTAAAAGGACGTCCCTGGTATTGAACGGGTTAAACTTTTTGTAACTGGATAGGTGCTGATGCAAGTGAGCTGTAAATTGCCACACCTATTTCCTAGTTGACTCTCCAAATTACCGTAGAGAAATTTCATCTTGATTGCTCTCAATCTTCTTGAGTTATAAGAAGTGAGGAAGTCGTGATTTCTGTCAAGTTCACCAGCTCTGGCCATAGTGGTCTTTCACTGCCAGCTACTCCACTCACTTGTTTTTTTATGCATCTTACTTGGCAGTCTGTTCTTAATTCTTATCCATTCTATGCACGTGACTTTTATACAGTACAGTACTATAAACCAGATACTCAGTAGACTACATTTTAGTCATTAGAAATGAATGTGAAGAAAGACTGCATTCAACTGCTACTAATGTCACCATAAGGTTAACCCCTTATAATCTTATATACCGGAAACTTATTTTGTATTCAATTTCAGCTACATTTAGACAATTTTATGAAGCTTAGGAAGGATATGTGGTAGCTAAAAGGATTAATTCAGATAGTTTCTAGCCTTTTAATGGGTAGACGTGTACAGTCAGTGAAAATAGGCTATCCTAAACAGATCGGATGCGGAAATACCCTGAGCCGACCAGGCCAAGTGGGATATCTCTATTGGTCTAACTGGTAAGGTGTCTGCCTCACAACCCAAGGGTCGAGAGTTTGAGCCCCCACCAGGGCTTGATATTTTTGGGAGGCTATTCCCGCATCTAACGAAGTTTAGGTGTGCTGGTAAAATTGTTCAGATGGTTCAGAGTAATATCGGAGCTCCATAAATCCTCTTTCGGGTATGGTGTAAAAACCAATTCCTACAGACGTTCTTCCTAACCTGGATAAAATTGTCCAAATGTAACTGAAATAAAAAACATATAAGTTGGCGGTATAGAAGGGGTTAACAAGCCCCACATACATACTGTACATACCTACATACATAAAACATATAAGTTGCCGGTATAGAAGGGGTTAACAAGCCCCACATACATACTGTACATACCTACATACATAAAACATATAAGTTGCCGGTATAGAAGGGGTTAACAAGCCCCACATACATACTGTACATACCTACATACATAAAACATATAAGTTGCCGGTATAGAAGGGGTTAACAAGCCCCACATACATACTGTACATACCTACATACATAAAACATATAAGTTGCCGGTATAGAAGGGGTTAACAAGCCCCATATACATACTGTACATACCTACATACATAAATTAGGCGGGTGCCCAACCCCGAAAGGGGTTGAAATAGGGGAGCTATCCCCCCGCCAAAGGCGGCTTTCTAGGGCCTTTCCTAGCTGATGCTGAGAGGATTGGGTTCTAGTCATGTGGTGATGGACTGGTCTATCAGAGTGAGAGCTGAGCAATCTCTGCCATACCCATAGCTTACTCTGACTGTTCCTTTAACCTATATATTTTCTAGATCTCAAGTGACGGCGTCTCTTCTGTGGATTGACCTCCCAATCTACCAAGATTGGAAGCCAAAGCGTCACATTTTTTCCTTGCCCCTCAACTTTCTCTTCATAATTGCTGAGGGGCACAGGGCCCTGGGTGGGGCTTTGGTTTCCCGGGCGTTTCCGCACCCTCCTCAGCTCCCCGCCATGGAGTGGCTTCGGTCACCCAGGCTTTATTGTGGTCGGCAGGGAGGGTTCTGTGGGGGCACTCGGTTATGGCCTTGGAATTGCTCGGGGCCTTGGGGCTGTTCGGCCAGGCAGCTTGGGGAACAACAACAACAACAACAACATACATACATACATACATAAATTTAAAGACTAGGCTACACATGATGATACTTTTCTTGTACCAGTATTCTCTCCCTTACAGGTTATAGCGGCTACATAGGGGCGGAATACAAGCCTTCCACTCCTGTCTCCTCCGACTCATTACAGTGGATGCAGCAGTCGGCCCTCACCTTTTGATGATGTTAATATACAGTATGTATAGTGGTTAGTATTATAGTCTTGTAAAGTAGTATTGGTATCGGGTTGAGGGCATTGGATGTTACAGTAATGGTATGTATATTCATGTTTTCAGCTGACAGTAAATTGAATCATCATCATCTTCATAGGGGTATTGGAGGGGGTCTGTCTGATCATTATGTAGTGGTAGCTAAGGTTAGGATACAAAAGAAGTGGGTGAGGAGAGCGGGAGGGAGGCGAGAGGAGGGTGGAATGGTGAGGAGGGTGGAGAGGTTGCAGGAGGAGGAAATCAGGGAGGAGTACAGGAGAGCAGTGGAAAGACGACTAGGTGGGTGCGACCTGGAAGTTATGGAGGAAGTGGAGGAGATGAGCAAGGTGTTTAAGGATGAGATCTGTGCAGCATGTGAGGAGGTGTGTGGAGTGAGGAGAAGAGGGAGGGGAGTGAAAGATACAGCATGGTGGACAGAAGAGTAAGAATAGCTGTGGAAGAAAAGAAGAAAGCATATAGAGAGTGGTTGGGTAGTAGAGGGAATGAAGATTCCGAGAGACAGAAACGAGCGAGGTACGTGGAGAGTACGAGGGTGGTGAAGAGAGTAGTGAAGGAAAGTAAGAGAAGAGTAGATGAGGAATTTGGAAGGAATATGAGTGTAAAATGGAGGGAGAGTAAGAAACTGTTTCTGGAAAGAAGTCAAGAAAGTTAGGGAAGGTAGCAAGGGAAACAGTAAGGGTGTGAAAGATAAGAATGGGAGAATGCTAGCGAAGAAGCAAGAGAGAGTCGAAAGATGGAGGGAGTACTTCAGTGAGTTGCTAAATGAAAGGAATGAAGAGCCAGCAAACATAGCTGGATATGGTATGGGAGGGAGAAGAAGAGAAGTAGTGGAGGAGGAGGTGGGGATCAGGAGGTCAGAAGTGTGGGAAGCCATGAAAAGAGTGAAGTTGGGGAAAGCACCAGGAACAGATGGGAGTGTGTGGGGAAATGTTGAGGTATGGTGGTGAGATAGTGATAGAATGGGTATGGAAAATGTGCAAACTAGCATGGGAGAAGGGGAGAGTGCACCCGATGACTGGAAGACTGGCATAATAGTCCCCTATATAAGGGCAAAGGGGAAAGAGGAGTGTGTGGTAAACCACCGAGGAATATGTCTTCTAAGCGTAGTAGGGAAGGTATACAGTAGGGTAGTGATTGAGGAGAGTGAGAGTGAGAACGGAGAAATGGATAGGCGACGAGCAGGGAGGTTTTAGGAAGGGAAGAGGATGTGTAGATCAGATTTTTACCCTGGAATTGTGTTGTGGAGAAGTATCTGGAGAAGAAACAAAAGGTGTATGTTGCCTTTATGGACTTGGAGAGGCCTATGACAGAGTGGATAGAGAAGGTTGTGGAAAGTACTTAGAATATACGGAGTAGAGGGCAAGTTGCTGAAAGCAGTGAAGAGCATGTATGAGGGTGCAAAGGCGGCAGTATGTGTGGAGAGTGAGCAGAGCGAGTTCTTTGACCTGAATGTTGGTTTGAAACAGGGTGTGTGATGTCCCCGTGGTTGTTTACTGTATATATGGATGGAGTTATGAAAGAAATACTATCAAGAGCAGTGGATGTTGGTGTATCGCTGAAAAGGGAGGGAATTGAGTGGAAGCTACCTATACTGCTGTTTGCGGATGATACAGTTCTGATGAGTGATAATGAATGGGAGTTGCAGGGTCTGGTAAATGAGTTTGGAACAGTGTGCGAAAAACGGAATTTGAAGGTAAATACGGGGAAGAGCAAGGTTATGGTCTTCGAAAGGGGTGAAGTCACAGAGTGTGAGGTGGAAGCTGAACGGTCAGGTAGGGAGATCGTTCAACTCTTTAAGTATCTGGGCAGTGTGTTGAGTAAAGATGGGGACTATGGATGAAGAGGTGCGGGAGAGGGTACAACAGGGGAAGAGGGTTGTAGGACGCTAAAAGCAGTAACAAGAAATAGGGTGGTCAGTATGGAAGTGAAGAAGTCCTTGCATGACAGTGTGGTAATCCCGACACTGACTTACGGAAGCGAAGCATGGACGTTGGTTGAGAGACTCAGACCAAGAGTGAGAGCAGTGGAAATGAATTACTTAAGGAGTGCGTGCGGAGTTACATGGAGGGATAGACAGACTAATGAGGAAGTAAGAAGGAGGTGTGGTGTGGAGGTAGATGTGCTGGAAAGTGTGAAAAGGAACAACTTGAGATGGTTCGGAGGCCATATGGAACGTATGGAAAGCGAGAGAATGACTAAGAGGGTGTACGAGAGCGAGGTGGAGGGACAGAGGGGGAGCGGTAGACCGAATATGAGGTGGAAGGATGGAGTGAGGAAGTACATGAACGAAGGCGGTGCTGGTTGGGGGGAGGTGCGTCGACTGACTGGGGACAGAGGTGCATGGGGGCGGTTCGTTCGTGGCCACCCCTTCGGGGATCACGGCGTCAGGCAATAGATAGATAGATAGATCATCTTCATCAATTGAATACACTAGCAATTAATTTGTCTATACTGTACTTTGTAGAAGAATATTAAATTTGATATCTGCATCATGCCAAGTTTTCATAATTAACAATATTAATTATAACATTTTCATAATACAGTATGTGACTGATTAACCCTCTCCGACATATGACACGATTTTGAGCCTATTAGGGATGCTTTAAAGCCTTTGTTACCATCAGGGGTATTTAGAAACCTTTAGTTTAGTTACTTCAACCTCTGCAGTTGTCTTTGAGCTAGCTGTGGGCAGAAAACTAATTTTGGAGAGGTAATTATAAGAGTGAGAGAACTCTATTTCTTATTGCTAATCTGGCAACCTCTGCATCATAAATGCTGAAAGGGTTAAGATAGTCTTAGCAGGAAATAACTGCATGAAACCCTAGAATTAACCCTTTCATGCTCCGGGGGTTGCTGTTAGCCTGTTTACGTTTAGGGGCAGGAGGCTAGGAATCCTCCTACTCAACGAGACAGAAAGGGGCGAGGGAACGCAAAAGTGGTCCCAGACCCTAAGAATTGGAACTTTAAAGGTTTCTGTTAGGGCTCTGTCTCAAGTCGGCCACCCCCAGCAATGGGGTTTGTTCCTGAGTGTATACATACATACCGGTACATACATACTCAATACTGTCAATTTCCACACCTATTCCCTAGCCAAGTCTTCCTATTTGGTAGAAATATTAGCTCGATTACTCTAGTCCTTCTTGAGTTATGAGAGGTTAGGTATAGTGTATTTATTGTTTATGTATAATTAGTGTTTATTTTACAAACTCTACCTTATTTGATATGCTAAATAATTTATGTTTTACTGGTACTAGAAATACATGTGAATTTTTACTAATCCATTACATTGATCACAAATTTTTTCTATTGTGAAAAATATGGGTGGTCGTTTTAACCTTTCAATCAAAGTACATAAATTTGTCCAGTAATATATTTTAGCTACGTTCTGACAAATGTTCATCAACTTAGAAGAACAGATAAGAGTTAAGCTGGTATCACACAAGAGCTTTTATTGTCAAAATTTGATCATCAACATGTTTCTGGTAACATTCCGGGCATATTTTGCACTGGTATCGGAAACTAGACTGATGATGGATGAATTTAGGTGAAGGAAGTATGTTAATTGTTGACCTCATAAGCTGCCAGACCAGTGTTGAGGGAAAAAGCGATTGTGTGATACCGGCTTTAGAGGGTAGTAGTAGTAGTCGTTCCCTAGGCTCCCTGGCCGAACAGCCCCGAGTGTTAACCCTTCTTTAGCGGGGCCCGACTTAAGTCCGTATAGAGAACACCTGCCCAAAGAGCGGGGCCTGACTTAAGTCTGTGTGCAATTTTGGAGCAATATTGCCTCTGAGAGAGAGACGAGCGGTGGGCGGAGCGTAGGTCGGGCTCTGACCGTTCGCCATGGGTCCCGCGGGCCTACTGACGTTTACTCCACACACATCCACCCTCCCTCCCTCGCTACACAGGGTGTTATGTCAAGAAATTACCGTATTTTAGGGATTTTTCCTTCGTCTTGCACGATCGTTGAAAGAGAACGCGTGGTCATAGGAGGATGGTTCTGGTGTCATTGGAAAGCTGAATTAACGCCCTTTCAGGGATACATAATTGTATTACGCTCTGGCTCTTGTTTATGCATGAAAAAGAGCATGGAAACAAGGCCATTTAGGGTAAAACCACCCGCTTGGCGGGTAGTAGAAATTCCTTACGGGCCCGCTCGTAAGGCGTTAATGGGTTAATTGAGCTAGTCTTTAACCCTTCCTCCCCGGGCTGTCTTACCCAATGACGGTCGCCCCTACCCGGGCGAAATGGCTGAAAAACGTCTAGGCCTAGGCTACCGTATTTATGTTTATTTTCACTGCTAGAACTTTCCCACTCATCTATAATCGTAGTGCGGTTTTCAATCTGTATTTTGGCATTGAGTAGAGCTCTGTAAGTCAACTGTTTCAGTTGTTATGACGATTTCAGTGGAGCCAATGTTGCAGAGATGTTGCCAATATGGGGGCTTTTTAGACACTAATTTCGTCATGACGTCAGAACAATAACATTGAGGAGTCTTCTCCTTGTTTTCGGAGGTGCGGTGACGAACGCTTGGGTTTGTTGACATACGTCGTACGCACGGCGTTCAGACCAAGCTTAATTAGGCTATTAAGCTCATGCCTTAGATAAGGCATACCGGGTAGCGGCCCTTCTTTCGTGCTGTCCTTACCTAAGGCAGACCGGGTAGGAAGGGTTAAGCCTTTGAAATGATCTATCTATTGCCGGACGCCTTACTCCCCTTGCGAGGGTGGCCATACACAGAATGTCCCCAAGCGGACCTATTCCCTGTGAGAGGGACAACCCGAGCCAGTTTAGTGAAGGATTTACAGGATTGACCACTCAATTTAGGATCCGTCCAACTCCGAGGCCCTCTGTGTATCTTGTTAGCACTAGTTTTCTACAGTGGTGTTCGGCTAATCCATCCACTAACCTGCCTTACCCTTGGGTAAGCAGTACAGATTTGTATCAGGTTTACTCCCCTAGACAGGTTGCCAACCAAGGCTGACGAGTCCCATCCACCCGGATTTGTATAAGGTTGTCTCCCCTAGATGAGTTGCCGACCAAGGCTAACGAGTCCCATCCACCCGGTGCTTTCATTAATTTCAGTTTGGGAGTTATTAATGTTAAGAACGATGTTAAAAATAATAAAAGATAATATATTTGTGTAAAAGTGGATTTAACCTTAGCCTCGATAAAGTTTAAGGTTACGAGTATTAATTACAATACAGTCTGTCTAGAGTCGACCACAGTGAAAGTTTGCTTCCTACCTTAGCTGTGAGTAAGTCAAAAGAAAAGACTAAAGATTTAATATGACTGCAACCTTCCTGACCCCACTATTTTGATACTGTTGTTCAAGCTATCAATACAGTACCTTGATTTTGATATTACAGTACTCAGAAAAAGGGTAGAAAGGAATTTAATATATTTTTTGTACTGTACTACTGTAATATATAATTAAAATTCTTTATGTAATCTTATATTGAAGCATGCATTTTGTTTTTATTGAATTTTATTTCTCTCCCTATTTGCTAGTCAGTATGGAGAGAATGAGCAACATAACTCAGTGGCCGAACAACTCAACCAGTAGACCATTTTAATCAATAAATCTCAACCGGTGTCAATTCAACCAGTACTGTTAGATTAGGTTATTTTAAATCAAGTATTGGTTTAGTTGGTCTTGATTGATTTGGCACTGGTTGAATTGTCCAGGATACATGTACTGGTAATTTGATTTAGGCCTCTTTTCTGTTAATGTGTGTGGTGTGTGGGAGCAGCTTGGTCAGAGAGAGTCTGTGTGTGTCAGGGCCTTGTAATATTTATTTTGCAATTATTGTTATAGGTAGTTGTGGTTACTGTGTTTGGCAGGCATTTCAGTGATTTTGTGTTTCTTTATTTATTTGGTTTGTATATGTGATTTTGATAACAAAAAATCTTTATATTGTGCGGTTCCTGTTTTGGTTTGTTTGTTTTGCAAATTTTACATTTCATTTTTTTCCCTGAGCAGAATTTGAGTTGTACATATCGTCTTCATGGAGGCAGTTTTGGGGCAGCTGGCATCTTGGATAACATAGTACTCCATTTAATTAAGGCCCTCCATTACTGGTTTTCTATGCCTTGGCATGGAGTAATCTGGGTGATGGGAAACATGCTTAGCAAATTATTATTTTATTTTCCATTAAAATGTAAAACTTGCAAACTAAACAAACCAAAATTGGGACAAGGACAATATAAAGTCAAATTAAATTATCAAAATCGCTATGTGGAAACAACGCTTACTAAAATGAAAATTATTAAATAAAAGAACACAATCCACCACATAGGGTGTACATCACTACATGAGCAAGTTAATCTGTTTCCCAAGCAAACCAATCGCACATATAACAACGCACTATCGTCACGTTAAAGGAAGTAGTCAAGTTTGGGAAGTCCGGGACGTTCTGGCAAATTTGACTAAACTCTGCATGAATAAAGAAACTACATTTCAGGGTAGGATTTACTCCTTATTTTTTTATTTACACCTTTTTACATGATCATGTATGACACATAGGCTATTAGACTTGCTATTAGTTTTCGGTACCAGTGTAAAATATTCCAAAAATGTTAACTATGAACTTAGTCAGTGGCAGCGAGTAGGCTATGCTTAACCCTTCCTGCCCGGGTAGCATTTTAAAAGGACGCACCTTGCGAAGGGCAGGAGCCCGGGCGTCCTTTTAAAATCTGTATGCTTGAAAGCCGCACGCCGAAACATTTGTAAACAAAGCCGATCGGAGTGCCGCCAAGCCTCAACAAGAAGAAGAAGAAGTCCAACCTTGTCCGCCATTGCCAGTTAGAGCCAAAATTAGTGTTCCAAAGTGTCCAATATGGCTAAATTCGCGGAAAAACTCTCTCCACGGAAATCGTCATCACAGCTGAACCAGTTGACCTAGAGAGCTCTACTCAACGCCAGTCTACAGATACAAGTAAGGGCTACATTTTGAGATTTGTTTGAATTCTCTAGCAGTTAAAATAAAAAAAAATAGACCTATGTTTACATTTAACGTTGTTTGGCCAGATCGCCTGGATAGGACTATCGACATCTATAAATGCTGCCCGGGGAGGAAGGGTTAAGGACATTCCATTGACTATTTACATCACTAGGCCTAGCTTCCTTATTTTTATTAATTTCCTCCAGTTCACTATGAAACCTATCCCTAACTTCCTTGTTCTTCAACAGCCACACTCTCCTTTTGGGCATGTATACCTTATTGCGCTCAGGATCTATTGTATAAACTCATGTCGCACACATGTAGCTTATGCTGGGGGATACATTCTTCGCTCGGGATAACCTTTACATCCCGAACCAGTTTCCAGTCTTTCCTGTTAACCAAGAAGTAATCTAGCTGGCTCCTGGAGACCCCAGAGTTATATGTGACCAGATGGCTCTGTCTTTTCTTGAACTTCGTGTTACACACAACCATGTTGATGAAAAGCAGGACTCCAGTATACAATCGCCTTCCAGATTCCTGCTTCCGTAATCATTTCCTCCATTAGGACAAGAGACTGAAACTGCACGTATGTGTGGAGCACTCGGTCTTAAAATGTTATGCATGTATGTAGTCCCTCGTATCCATCTGCAGATGCTCCCACGTAACCATTCAGGTCCCCTTCCAGGATTGTTATTTCATTCTCCGAGAGGCCTGAAATGATACTGACGGTGTCATTCCAGAAGTCCTCTTTTATCTCTTTCTGTAGCCATGTGGGGCATATGCAGATATCACATTCAGAATTCTTTCACCAACTTTCAACTTCAAAACAATCAGCCTTTCACTAACTCGTAATCTGAAGCACACTTTCCACCCACTCTTCAGCCATCAGAACACCAACTCCTCCTTCGCTTTATCAGTCTCAACCCCCTTCCAGTAGATCCTATATCATTCTTTCTTCCAACAATCCACTGTGCCCCATACCCTTTCCAGAGTATTTCCTGGGCACAGCAGACGTCCACTCGCCTCCTCTCACACATCTCAGCCTCTTCATTTGCACGCAGATTCAAACTACCAACATTCACGCTAGGAAATCTGAGACTGTGGGGGGCATTTGTCCCTATCCTGTGCGGTTTTGGAACATCGGACTTACTTTGTTTCTCTTTAGGTTTAGTCATAATTGGTGATTAGGCTGGCAAATGGGCATCAATCGCCCCCCCTCCCCCCCCAGAGCTCCGGCTTCAGTCTACCCCGGGGACCATTCCCAGCACCTTCCCCCAAGAGATTACAAGGGGGTCGGATCCAGTGGCACCGGTGCGCCCCACCAGAACCAGCCGCAGGGACGCATCCCGTGCACGTACACGGCACTACGACTGGTCTGGTATTTTACACCCAATGACAGGGCCGTCTCCTGGAGAGCTACCACCTGGTTTGGGCCCCTATACTGTTGGGCGGAGAGTGCCAGTCTGGAGAAACACTACCCACTTTACCCTCTGGATCCATTTCGTCCAGGTTGGGCCCAAGGCGCCAGGTCCTGGTCCGAAGGGAGCGACACATTACTCAGGAGGCTCAGGAGGGCCTAGAGGCACGTCGAACGCAGCCCCCGGCTGATCACTCTTTGCCTGACGGTTACAAAACCCAAGCAAGTGACACAACATGCAAATTATGGCACAAGTATATTAATCAATATAATAATAATACATCCTAACCATAAACATTTCACCTACAAGGAGGCCTAATGAACTAACCAGGGCAGGTAGGCGTCAGTCAGACGTATCGTAGAAGCACACTCATCTTCCTAGAAAGACTAGCCTAAGTACTCCTTTCCCCATCACGTAGAACAGGAACGTTGGCTTATAGCGTCAAAACCTGTAGCCAAACTTCTTACTAAATAAGAGAATTTGAAATGCACAAGGTTCTCCACGAAGAGATCATACCGCTTAACCCTACCAATTGGGTGGCCGAAAAGCGGGCCCTAAAAGCTAAACAAAGAAGCCTCATGCCTAAACTAGCTAGTAGATATAACAAAGGGGAAACAATTCACAACACAGCAACTTGGGATCCTTGCCTTATTACAGCGAAGGTCTCCCGAGTATAAGTTAACACGACACCCACGGAAAAAACTCCTAAGGCGTCCCACAGGATGATGCACATATCCTATCTAGCCTGAATACTACCCTATCTCATCACAGACAAGTACAAATGAGCAAAATGACTCGCAAGTCCGGAGGTAGGATGAAGGATGAAGAGAGGACACACACAACTCCGCTCAAGGGGACACCTAGGAGCGGAGAGGGCTACATGCGGCGCTTGATGCTAGAGGACGCCGCTATAGAACATCAGACTGTCGGGAAGCGCAGTACTGGTAGATCATAATTGGTTTGAAATCTGCTCTTATCCATTATCCACATCCATAAATGAGTGATGACATGAGAGCTGTATCAAATACTCGCCTCTTGACAATGAACGGAACATCATTATTCTTGCTAATGAATGACATGAATTTATGCACATGTGACATCTTAGCATTAATTAACATGGGCTTTAATGGCGGATGAGGTGGAACCATCACTCGATCACAACCAAAGGATTCGAATCTGCCTCACTGTCATGGCTCACAAAAATATATATATCAGTTGCCCACTGACCTCAGTTTTAATTGGACATCTTACCTGTTCTATGACCTTTGGCCTTAGTGACCATTGTACCCTACAGACTATGGCTATTGTTAACGAGAATGCTACTTCTGAAATTTTCCAGTTGAGCCTTACACTTCAGGAAAGATTGAAGAAAGTAGACAAGGAAGTACTAATTCTCAAGGACAAAAATTTAGCATTGAAGATGGCATTAGAGGAAACGAAAAATGCCACTAGTGTAGGAAAACCGGACTCTATCTGGAAGGTGGTAGCTTCAAGTGGAACTAAATGTACGTTGAAGAAGCAGTGTATGACTGTGAACAACAAGTACAGCGCCCTGGAGGACGAGTGTGATGGCAGTGAAGGCGGAGTGGGGGAAAGAGATGACCCGTCATACAGCAAGGCAGTGAGAGGGGAGGGGAGGAAGTCTCCAATGAAGGCTACTGCTACAGGCTGACAAAAGAAAATAGCTAAATCTGTTTTCATTGTCGGTGATTCTATGGTTAAATACCTTGGCAGGGATACTAACACACGTGTTAGTAAAGTTATCTGCCAGCCTGGTGCCGGAGTCGGGACTCGGGAGGGTGTCAGAGAAGCTAGATGGTGTCCTGGAAGCGAGTGGGGGAGGACCCCATTATCTTCCTCAATGCAGGGAGCAGCAAAATTTGGAAATGCAGGACTGAGGAGTTACTCACGAAGTACCAGGAAGTGTTGGAGAGGATCAAGAAGAAGGGGGGAGTTCCTGTGGTACACAGTATCCTACCAAGAAGAGGGGTAAGGAAGGAATGGTCCTCGAGGGCTATTAGTGTACATAGCCGGCTGGGAAAGTATTTGAAGGAAAAAAGAAACTACAAAATCAAGGTAGTAATTAATCCAAAAACAACCCTAACGCATTTTATCAATTGTATAAATCAAAGGTAAAGGATACAGTAGGGCCCCTTAACCCGGGAACTGCAGGAAGACTCTTAAGAGTCAGAGAAAAAAAAAATGTGGGCCCCTGGGCCATGCAAAATATCACTCCTCTACCTCCCCTCCTTCAGTTATCACCTATTTTCCCTGTTATTCCCTTATTCTGAGGTATATTTTTGTGCTAACATTAGCGAGTTGCAAGCAGGGCATTGTCATCAGTGTTAGCAAGCGAGTGCAAGAGAGAGAGAGAGAATATCGATCGACTGTGTCTCAGTGGCCTTGGGGGGAAATTGGCGGGAAAGCAGGTTGCCTCACCCATACATTATATAACTCGCGGCCTATATCTCCGATTTTGACCATCCAAACGCTGTTTTCACTCGTTTATTGTTGTTTCAGGTTAATACCTTTATAATGAACCATAATAGGCGCGTATGGATAAGTATTAATGCTATTTATGGTAAAATGAATATTTTAGTGATGGAAACAGCTCAAATACGTCAGCACAGGGGGACGTTTCTAGCGTGCAACTACCAGGCTGCGATCTGGAGGAGAAGTCTTCAGAGCCAGCCATTTGTTGCGAACCCAACAGACTGCGGTTGGATGACAGATGAGGACGGTAAGCTTGCCGTCAACTGGATGCGAGGCTCACCAGCACCAGATGCTGTTATGCAGCTACTGTCTTGCAAGTGTGTGCGGTCATGCGAACTCCCTAAGTGTACTTGCCTCAGCAATGGTCTAAAATGCACGGACATGTGCAGGTTACAGACATGTCAGAACAAGGCTATTGAAGAAGAGCCGGTGGCACAACAGTCAGCTTCCGAGTCTGACGTAGATGATATTAGGAGTAGTAATATAATAGTACGTACAAGCCCATGGCATGCTTAGTGTGTATTTACAGGACTTGTATTAAATGTGACAATTACTATATGCATTTTGTTGACATTTAGGCATTCCTGTCCCCAAATTTGACATTTTAAAAAAATTCGGAATTTTCGGTAGGGTATGTCTATTCAAGAAGTGATAACGACCATTAAGCTACCAATGTGCAAGGGCTATCATATCAAAACATAAACTAGAGACATGTAGCAAGCTAAAAACACCTAAGAGAATTAGTCACCCCGGGTGGTACCGATATCCCAAAATTCGGGTCTTGGCTCATGGACTATTACCCCCATGCGCACTTCTTAGGTTAAGAATGTGATAGGTGAGATTACAGATGATGAGTTAAAATATGCAATACTCTAAATAGTAACTTCTTTTGTTTTTACAAACGAAAATTTAGATCAAGTTCCAGTAGTCAACCAAGTTTTTAACGGTAGTATAGACGACTTGTTAAGCACAGTTCAGGTCACTAGTGACGAAGTAATTAACCCTCTTACGTCCTGACGCAATTTTTGAGCCTATTAGGGATACTTTAAAGCCTTTGATACCGTCAGGGGTATTTATAAACCTTTAGTTTATTTACTTCAACCTCTGCAGTTGTCTTTGAGTTATGCTGTGGGCAGAAAACTAATTTTGGAGAGGTAATTATAAGAGTGAGAGTAATCTATTTCTTATTGCTAATCTGGCAACCTCTGCGTCATAAGGATGTGACAGGGTTAAGGAAATAGATAGACTAAAACCTCAGAAATCTCCAGGTCCAGATGAGGTGTATGCTAGGGTATTAAAAGAATGCAAGGACGAATTAAGTTACCCATTAACAAACCTGTTTAGTAATTCAGTAGATTTAGGTTTAGTTCCTGATTCATGGAAGCTTGCAAATATAATTCCGATATTTAAAAAAAGGTGATAAGTCCATAGCGTCAAATTACCGTCCCATTAGTCTCGCATCAATTATAGGGAAATTGGTAGAATCAATTATTGCCAGGAAAATTAGAAATCACTTCGAAAGGTTCAAGTTAATTAAACCCTCTCAACATGGATTCACTCCGGGACGATCCTGCCTAACAAATTTACTTTTTTTTTCCTCCGAGGTATATGAAGCTGTAGATAACGACAAGTCATATGATATAGTTTACTTAGACTTCAGTAAGGCCTTTGATAGAGTTCCACATGAAAGGCTGTTAAGGAAGATAGAAGGACATGGTATTGGGGGGGATGCTACTCAAGTGGATTAGGTCATGGCTGATTGGTAGGAAGCAGAGAGTTAGTATCAATGGTGTAAAATCAGACTGGGGATTAGTTAAAAGTGGGGTCGGTTTTGGGGCCCCTTCTGTTCATTATCTACATAAATAATGTTGACTTAGGCATAAAGAGTAGGATCAGTAAATTTGCTGACAATACTAAAATGGGTAGGATAATAGTCAGCTAGCGACAGGGAATGTCTTCAAAAGGATCTAGATCATTTGCACAAGTGATCCATAAATTGGCAGATGAGTTTCAATGTAAACAAATGTATGGTATTAAGGATTGGACATTGTAATTTAGAAGCGAAATACAAACTAGACAATGTAGAATTGGACTCCCGCTTAATGTGGCTCCTAGAATCAAGAGGCATCCTGTCACCTTTTCAATATGGCTTTCGCAAGGGCCGTAGTACTTTGGACCCATTATTGAGATTGGCGACTTCTATCCGCAACGCCTTTTCGGTCACTAAGTCAGTTTTAGCTGTATTCTTCGATCTTGAAAAAGCGTATGATACTGCCTGGAAATACAACATCCTTCATACCCTTTTACGTTTGGTGTGTCTGGCAACATGGCGGTATTCTTGAAGAACTTTCTCCGTGATCGTACTTTCCGAGTCAAGCTTCAGAATACATTCTCACGAACATACCCCCAACATGACGGTGTCCCACAGGGTTGTGTTCTTAGTACCATCCTTTTTATCCTAGCTATTAATGGTATTATTTCTTCTCTCCCTCTTGGTGTCCGTGCTTCTTTGTATGTGGACGACTTCGCTATTTACGCTGTGGGTTTGGATATCGCTGCCCTACAAAATCTCATGCAGAAGGCCATCGATGCAGCTGCGCAGTGGGCTACGGCCCATGGTTTTCGGTTTTCGCCCTCGAAATCTTGTGCCGTCATCTTCACAAAACGCCATACAGTCCCGCATCCTGTTCTTACGTTGTATAACCGCCCTCTGCCTTACAGGTCCTCACTCCATTCTTAGGTCTCATTTTCGATACTCGGTTGACATGGTACCCGCACATTACTTCGTTACTGACCTCCACCACCCAACGGCTTCAACTCTTACAAACCCTTAGCCACTTGTCTTGGGGTGCGGACCAGATGACTCTTCTGCGCCTCCATACAACGCTTATTCTCTCCAAGATCGATTATGGCTGCCAGGTATATGCCTCCGCTGCACGTACAAACCTTAAGCGCCTAGACTCCCTTCACCATCACGGTCTGCGCTTGTCGCTAGGGGCTTTTCGCTCTACTCCGGTTATTAGCCTTTATGCTGAATCAGGTGTCCCACCGCTATCATCCAGGCGGGATAAACTGACCCTTCGATGTCATCTTCGCCTTCTGCAACACAGTTCGGCTGGTTTTCCTCCCACGGCTTCCGGCATAGCCCCATCAGTGTCTGCTACTTCGTTCCCCGGTCGGGTCTCTGCTTTACTAGCCTCCTTCTCTTTTCCCATTCCATCGGTGCTACCCCTCCGACAGTCAGAGTTCCCCCCATGGCTACTCCCTCGCCCTACCGTTTGTACAGCTGCCCTCCCCCCCTCTAAGGCCTCTTCAACCCCACAGTTGCTTTATGCTCAGTTTGCGGAACATATACTACACCACTCTTCAGCCGTTCCAGTGTACACTGATGGTTCCAAGACCTCCGCCGGTACAGGGTTTGCGGTTGTGTTCCCGGACCGGACCTTCCAACGTCACATCCAATCATGTGCTAGTGTCTTTACGGCCGAGTTATTTGCTATTTTATTTGCCCTACATACTATTTTTTGTTCACACCTGCATACCTTTGTAATTTTTAGTGACTCCCTTAGTGCTCTTCAGAGTATTCAGTCTCTTCTCGCTGTTAACCCCTTAGTGCTGGAGATCCAGGAATGGTTGTTCCGCATCGCTACTAAATTGAAGTCCCTGTCTTTCTGTTGGGTTCCGAGTCATGTTGTTGTTGTTGTTCCCTAAGCTGCCTGGCCGAACAGCCCCGAGTCCCTGAGAAAGGCCATGGCCACGATCGGGCTTTCCCACAGAGATCTCATTGAGTGTAGATTGTGTTGTTGGTGTAAGTGGTTGTGTGAAATGCAGTCTTCTATGATGTATTTAATGGTATGGGGTGCTGTGTTACATCCCGGGCAGGCGTCGACAACGGAGTCATCCAGTCTCTTCTGATAGCTCAGGAGAGCTGGATGGTGTCCGCATCTCAGCCTGGCCAGGTGGACTCTGTCCTCGCGAGGAAGGGAGGATTCGGAAGGATGGA
The DNA here is from genome assembly GCA_032716605.1 of Paralithodes platypus. Taxonomy (NCBI): domain Eukaryota; kingdom Metazoa; phylum Arthropoda; class Malacostraca; order Decapoda; family Lithodidae; genus Paralithodes; species Paralithodes platypus. Next base: position 35,528,651 of record CM064522.1, read on the forward strand.
TTTTGGGAGGTCGTGCATGCAGCTGCGTGTTGTCTGTGAGTGAGTGGATGGATCGGTGAGAGATATGAGTATGGATGTGCTTCTGGAAGTTGGTTCGGGGTGGGCAGGGAGGGAAAGAGGACAATAATTGTGTGTGATACCGTGTGCTGGGTGTTGTTTTGATATTTCTTGGTGTCTGTGGATGTGTAGCCATGTAGTTTAGTGGGTGGTCTTGGTTCGTGGAGGCTGCTGCCAGGAATTGAGTGCCTCTCATGTCCAGATAGTCTTTGACTTTGAGGATTTTGGTTTCTTGATGTAGGTGATCTGTGGGTGCTGATGTGGCGGCGTCTACGCCGTGGGGCCACCTCCCGAGGCTGCCAACCGCGGATGGCTGCCGACCCTCCATGGCCGAAGACAAAATCAACGACCAGTGGAGGAAAACCGGATGCCGGCCGCGGGGAGCAGTTTCGGGAGCCAAACCGTCACAACCATCCCCTGCCCCCTCCCTGGGGGCACGGGTCCTTGGAGCGGCTTCGGTCGCGCCGGGAATTTCCCGAGTCATGTTGGAGTGCCTGGCAATGAGCGGGTTGATTTTTTCGCCTGCTCTGCTACATGGATGATCTTAGTCTGGAGCTGAACAAGACTCGCACTGGGTGCTGTATTGGCAGCACCATTGTAAATCATTTCATGTATGCTGATGACCTAGCCTTAATCGCGCCCTCTGGAGCAGGACTGGATAAATTATTAAGAGTATGTGAAAAATTTGGAATCGAACATTCAGTCAAATTTAATCCTATAAAGAGCAATATCATAATATTTAAATCTAACCTATTGAAATCAAAGCTACCTAAATTCCATTTGTATGAAGAAATTATAGAAGAAGTAAGTAAAGTAAAGTATCTAGGACACTATATTTCATGTGATCGCTCAGATGATGAGGATATGGGTCGTCAGCGAAGGCAACTTTACATGCAGGGAAATTCAATGTTAAGAAAATTTCATATGTGCACATGGGATACAAAAATAACATTGTTCAACTCCTACTGCTCACCAATGTATACAGCACAACTATGGTGGAACTATAAGAAAATTACAGTGAATAGACTAAGTATCTCATATCACAATATCATGAAAATGTTTCTGGGGCTCTCAAAATATGAGAGTACAAGTACGCTATGTGCCTATATGAACTTACACTGTTACAAATCACTCATTAGAAAGCTAACATATAAATTCATTCAGCGCCTTAACACTTCTGAGAACAGGATCATTAAAATGCTACAAACTCCAAGCATAGTGTACACCTCCAGGATCCAGGCACACTGGAGGAAGTTGCTCTATATTTAACCTTAAGTAATGATTTCAGGTCTGCTACTCTACAGAATTAGCATACCGGTACTGATCCTCATAGTGCAGTACAGTACCGATATTCCTATACTGTACTGTAGCAACATACTGTACCGGAAGCTAAATTATTTGAGGCATGGTACTGTACACAATTAGGACAGTGGCTTTGGTAACACAGTAGTTTGATGACCACTGTTTTTGGTTGAGGCAGTGCTGTGAACTACATGATAGCAAGCTGGGTATTATTTAATTTCTTTTTATTTTATGTAGCCTATGTACAGTAGCTTATATATATTTATATATATTTATGTTACTGTAAGGTATATATGGACCCCAGTATGGTCCCCTCTGTACTGTGTGAGTCTGAAATAAAGTATTATTATTATTATTATTATTCCCTCTCACCGACTCGTGCCACGGCGTATTCCTGCATCTGATTACTTCCCGCGTGTTACTCAATTACTACGTCAGCGCTGGCAGGGCGAATGGACCTCCATGAGGGTGTCTGATGTCAAACTGCGTTCTGTCAAACCTTCCGTCCTACCTTGGAAGTCTTCCTCTCATCGCAATCGTCGATGGGAGACCGCTCTAGCCCGTTTTCGGCTCGGCCACACCAGGCTCACGCATGGTCATTTGATGTCCTGTGATGTCCCCACGCTCTGTCCTTACTGCCATATTCCAGTGTTTGTCCAGCATCTCCTGATCGACTGTCCGCATTTCTCTAATGCCCGACGGCGGGCATTCCCCTTCATATCCTCCTTTAATCGCCCCCTTGTCTTAGCCGATATGCTTGGAGAGTCCCCCACTTTCTCCCTCCCACATCTTATGCGGTTTCTCCTCCATACCCGTCTCCTTCAGCTTCTTTAATTAGTGTTTCCTAGTCTTCTTCTCTACTCCGTATTGCGCCCAGCCCCACAACAACTCCGATGTTTTTTTTCTCCACAAAGTTTCTTTTGGTGCCACATAGTCTTTTTAGGCTTGGTGCGAATCCCTATTTTAATAATAATAAAATGTAGAATTGGATAACTCTGAGTGTGAGAAGGATCTGGGGTGCTCGTTGGTAATGATCTGAAACCCAGAAAACGATGTATAAGTGTTAGGAACAGGGCAAATAGAGTTCTAGGATTCATATCTAGGAGTGTTAGCAACAGGACTGCATATGTTTTCTTAAAGCTATACTTAGCACTATAGTAAGACCCCATTTAGACTATGCTGTCCAATTTTGGTGCCCTTATTACAAAATGGATATCGACCCTTTAGAGGCAGTCCAAAGAAGAATGACGAAAATTATACATAATATCACAGCCCCATACTACCCTTAGCCTTTTTTGTTCTCTCTTTCATACACTCACTCGCGCACGCGCACACACACACACACACTCACACACTCACAGCCTCATACTATACACATAGCCTTTTTTTCTCTTTCACACTCTCACAGACTCGCACACACACACACGCAGTCACATTTCTTTACATACAGTATAGTAGGATATATGTTATGCTGTATATCAATGACAGGAAGTGTGTTGGATGGTTGATCGCGTGTTTTAGGCTATACCCTGTTCCAGATAGGTAGGCCAGAAATCGTGAACCATAACCTCTATAACTAAAAAAGGGCTAGAGTAAATGGGATGTACATTTCCACCTATTCCCTGACTGACTCTTCCCAAATGATAGAAATGTTAGCTCGATTACTCAAGTCGTTTGTGAGTTACAGAGGTGGAACAGCTAGGGCATAGTGACACATGTAGGCCTATCATGAAAAGCGTTGTGTCCATCTTAAGGGGATAATATTCACTTTTTCTGGACCCCCTTCTCCCTCATGTTAAGCATATTAGTTTTTGAGATTTTAAGACGTCCGTTCCATTAGTTTGATGATTTTGAGACCTTTCGCTCCATTTCCTTGTCAATATTAAGACTGAGCCATTTTGGTGTCGATATTTTCCTGGCGAGCAATAGCGAGCCTTTAATTTTAGAAGAAATTAGCCTTTGGCAGGGACATTTTTCTACCGAAAAATGTATAAATATATCTTGAAAGGGGGTATTTATTTTAAACTTGATGGAGGTCTAGCGAGGAAACTAAAAACCAAATAAATAAATAAATAAATACGTAGACCCCAAAACCAAGCACTACCCCCTTAATAACTTACTTCTACAATATATTAAACACATACATAAACACATACATCCCTCCCCAAACATCCCCTACAGTACCAAATGAATACAGACCACACTTACAACACATCACAAACACCCCACACACCCCACACATCATCCTGGGTGGTGACTTCAACGCCAAGACGTCGGCCTGGTTTGTCAACAACCCCGACACAGACAGAGGGCTGGTACTACAAAACCAAACCGATAACCTCATCATCCTTAACGACATCCATCAACATACCCATATTCCTCACCAAGCCCTCTATAACCCATCATCTCCAGACATCACCTTTTGCTCCCCAGAACTCGCCCCCACAACATCCTGGAGGGTGGTCAGAACCTTAGGCTCTGACCACCTACCGATCATTATCACCACCAAAACCAGACTCACCCCAGCTAGTCACAAACACACATACACCAATTATAAAAGAGCTAACTGGGAAGCATTCACAAATGAGACAGAACAACACTTCACAACTCTAAACAGTACACCCATCACTAACATCAACAATGCTGTACACATACTCAATAAAACTATCCAAAACGCTGACAAGAAACACATTCCAAGAGGTAACAGAAAAAGACACAACCCCAACTTCACACCAGAAATTCAAAACCTCATCAGACAACGCGACCTACTGAAACACTCGCCAGCACCCCACACACAAGACATCACACAACAAATTCAAGCACTCAACACCCAAACTAACAACAAAAACTAAATTGGAATAACTTCCTACAAACACTTGATCACAAAACAAACCCCAAAAAACTCTACAAAACACTAAACAGCATCACACTTTCCAACAGCAACACAACACAATCACATGCTGCAATCACAACAACAGACTCTACTCCTTCATGTAAACAACAAGCAAACACTCTCATCAATCACTTCTCACATGTCAGCCACCTAAAACCTCACAAAGACGACCGACGTGTCATCCGACGTAAGAGACAATTCCCCGCAGACCCTGACTATACACCCTTTACCAATCACCAGACAAAGCATATCATCAACAATCTCAAGCACTCACCCGCCTGTGGCCTAGACAACATAAGCAACATACACCTCAGACACCTGGGACCACAAGGCATACAAGCACTCACTAACATATCAAACTACAGCTATTCACACAACACAATACCAGACATTTGGAAGCAGTTGGCCGTGATATATAAAAGTCGTGCGTTCTCAGATGGACTACTGTTCACCTCTGTGGGGTGGAAGTGGAGTGGTTGCATTGAGGCAGTTGGACAAAATTCAAAATAAAGCTATTAGATTAATCCATAACCCTGCAATCACACAGGACCTTCCTACATTATCCATACGAAGAAACGTTACATCCTTTGCATTATTCTACAGATATTTTCACAGCAATTGTTCCGAGGAACTTGCTTCAATTGTGCCGCCTCTCCACATCTTTCCCCGTAGAACTAGGGCAGCTGAGAGTGCCCATGAATTTACACTTTCTCCTCCACAATGCAGGACTTCTGCTTATCAGAATTCATTTATCCCCAGAGCTACTACTCTTTGGAATTCATTTCCCTCTAATTGCTTTCCACAAACTTACAATCTACAAATGTTTAAATCCAGTTGTTACAAACATTTTATGAATGGAGGATGCCTTTAGGCACATGGACCTTTTTGTTTTATCTGTGTTTTTCCTTCCTCCGTTCATTGTCTCTTTAAAAAAAAAAAAAAAAAAAAAAAAATCATCACATTCCCCAAACCCAACAAAGACTCCACGCTACCCTCCTCGCACCGCCCCATCACACTCCTTTGCTCCCCCTCCAAAGTCATGGAACGCCTAGTATTACAACTAATTACACCTGACCTACCCCTAGCTCCAACACAACATGGCTTTAGGCCACTGCACTCCACAAACACTCTTCTCACAGACCTTACACAAAGAGCTTTCGACGGCATCAACTCAGCTAGACCACCACTCAGATCACTATTAGCCACACTCGACATTAGTAAAGCCTTCGATGCCATCCCCCGCCACAACCTAACAAACAAAATCTACAACACAAACATGCACAACAACACAAAAAGGTGGCTGGCCAACTTCCTAGCAGGCAGATGTGCACACGTATCTTTTGCCGGTCAGTCATCTAAAATCAGAAACTTTCCAAACGGAGTCCCACAAGGATCCGTCCTATCGCCCGCACTCTTCAATCTGTACATGCACGATATAACTACACCCAATACGCCCCAAATAAACTTAGCCTCCTATGCAGATGACATAACACTCACATGACTCAACACTCCACAGTTCCTTCACATTTACCAATTCTTTCACCCAACCCGATCTTATAAATTCAAAAATAAACACTGCAATTTCTCTGAACCAGGACCTTTCTAGAATTAATGAATGGGGACAAGAGAATCTAGTTTCCTTTAATGCACAGAAAACCAAGTATATTCAATTTTCTAACCGACAGAATCTCACTGACTCCCATATATTTTTTAATGATGTAAATATTCCCACAGGTGGTGAGATAGTGATAGAATGGGTATGGAAAATGTGCAAACTAGCATGGGAGAAGGGGAGTGCACCCGATGACTGGAAGACTGGCAAATAGTCCCCCTATAAGGCAAAGGGAAAGAGGAGTGTGTGGTAACCACCGAGGAATATGTCTTCTAAGCGTAGTAGGGAAGGTATACAGTAGGGTAGTGATTGAGAGAGTGAGAGTGAGAACGGAGAAATGGATAGGCGACGAGCAGGGAGGTTTTAGGAAGGGAAGAGGATGTGTAGATCAGATTTTTACCCTGAATTGTGTTGTGGAGAAGTATCTGGAGAAGAAACAAAAGGTGTATGTTGCCTTTATGGACTTGGAGAAGGCCTATGACAGAGTGGATAGAGAAGGTTTGTGGAAAGTACTTAGAATATACGGAGTAGAGGGCAAGTTGCTGAAAGCAGTGAAGAGCATGTATGAGGGTGCAAAGGCGGCAGTACGTGTGGAGAGTGAGCAGAGCGAGTTCTTTGACCTGAATGTTGGTTTGAAACAGGGGTGTGTGATGTCCCCGTGGTTGTTTACTGTATATATGGATGGAGTTATGAAAGAAATACTATCAAGAGCAGTGGATGTTGGTGTATCGCTGAAAAGGAGGGAATTGAGTGGAAGCTACCTATACTGCTGTTTGCGGATGATACAGTTCTGATGAGTGATAATGAATGGGAGTTGCAGGGTCTGGTAAATGAGTTTGGAACAGTGTGCGAAAAACGGAATTTGAAGGTAAATACGGGGAAGAGCAAGGTTATGGTCTTCGAAAGGGGTGAAGTCACAGAGTGTGAGGTGAAGCTGAACGGTCAGGCTATGGAGATCGTCAACTCTTTTAAGTATCTGGGCAGTGTTTGAGTAAAGATGGGACTATGGATGAAGAGGTGCGGGAGAGGGTACAACAGGGGAAGAGGGTTGTAGGAACGCTAAAAGCAGTAACAAGAAATAGGGTGGTCAGTATGGAAGTGAAGAAGTCCTTGCATGACAGTGTGGTAATCCCGACACTGACTTACGGAAGCGAAGCATGGACGTTGGTTGAGAGACTCAGACCAGAGTGAGAGCAGTGGAAATGAATTACTTAAGGAGTGCGTGCGGAGTTACATGGAGGGATAGACAGACTAATGAGGAAGTAAGAAGGAGGTGTGGTGTGGAGGTAGATGTGCTGGAAAGTGTGAAAAGGAACAACTTGAGATGGTTCGGCCATATGGAACGTATGGAAAGCGAGAGAATGACTAAGAGGGTGTACGAGAGCGAGGTGGAGGGACAGAGGGGAGAGGTAGACCGAATATGAGGTGGAAGGATGGAGTGAGGAACTACATGAACGAAGGCGGTGCTGGTTGGGGGGAGGGGCGTCGACTGACTGGGGACAGAGGTGCATGGGGGCGGTTCGTTCGTGGCCACCCCTTCGGGGATCACGGCGTCAGGCAATAGATAGATAGATAGAAATTCCCACTTCCCCTAGTATTGACATTCTCGGTGTAACATAACTACTAACTTGAGCTGGACACATTATGTTAGAAGCATGCTAAGAATGCCTCTAAAAACTGGGACTCCTGTACAGAGTTCGAGAATTCTTCACTGACGAGCAGTTGGCCGTAATATATAAAAGTCATGTGCGCTCTCAGATGGATTACTGTTCACCTCTGTGGGGTGGAAGTGGAGTGGTTGCATTGAGGCAGTTGGACAAAATTCAAAATAAAGCTATTAGATTAATCAATAACCCTGCAATCACACAGGACCTTCCTACATTAGCCATACGAAGAAACGTTGCATCCTTGCATTATTCTACAGATTTTCACAGCAATTGTTCCGAGGAACTTGCTTCAATTGTGCCGCCTCTCCACATCTTCCCGTAGAACTAGGGCAGCTGAGAGCGCCCATGAATTTACACTTTCTCCTCCACAATGCAGAACTTCTGCTTATCAGAATTCATTTATCCCCAGAGCTACTACTCTTTGGAATTCACTTCCTCGAATTGCTTTCCACAAACTTACAATCAACAAATGTTTAAATCCAGTTGTTACAAACATTTTATGAATGGAGGATGCCTTTAGGCACATGGACCTTTTTGTTTTATCTGTGTTTTTTCTTCCTCCATTCATTGTCTCTTAAAAAAAAAAAAAAAAAAAAAACATGCACACACCATGACCCAAAAAGAGCAACAGATCTCCTTCAACCCTATCTCAACACACTACACGTTTTGGGCGTCTTCTCAACGATGCGGTGAAGGATTTTCGGAGAAGAAATCGACTCAGCACAGGACAACCAGGAAGGAGGACCGAAGACAGCGAGGACGGCAACCTACAAAGGAATTAAATACTAATCCGTCAAGAACCGCGAATTTGGATAAAGCTACACCAACACGACCCAAATTCAAAACCGTCAGGGATAACGACCGAGGACCGAGGACAGCCATGAATGTAAATGTAGATCCGACCAGAACCAAAAATTCGATGAAAGAACGTTCTGCGAGTTCTAAAACCGCAACTTTTGAAGGTTTTCTATGCAAACGCTCGTAGCATACGCAATAAATTTTCAGATTTAGAGGAACTAGTGTTTACAGAAAATTATGATGTGATTGGCATAACAGAATCTTGGCTCAATACAGAAGATAGAGACTTTTTAGCAGAGTATTCACTTCCCGGTTATGTAATGTTTGAGAACAGCCGAATAAATAAAAATGGAGGTGGCGTTTTATTTTATATCAAAGAAAGTCTTAACCCGACCCTCGTGTCAAAACCTCAAATTGTGAACGTCGACACATCTTTTGTGCTAATAAAGAATAATAAAGGTACAAAAATAATACTTGCGTTAATATACAGACCTCCAGCTCAATCAGTGCAAACTGACCGAGAAATTTACGAACAAATTGCAGATGTAAGTAACTCGCAAGATACCGTAATTTTTGGCGACTTTAATTTACCCGTGACCAAGTGGGGCGATACTCTTACTTCACACTCCGGACATGACTTGTATACGAACTTGCAAGAGAGTTCGCTTTATCAATTTGTTCGAACGCCGACCCGTGGTAATAACGTTCTTGACATTGTACTTGCAACAAAAGAAGAATTGATAGATAATTTGAATGTTGGTGATGAATTCAGTAACAGCGACCATCGTACGATAACTTTCACTTTAAAGTTTACTAGTAACGAACCAAATAGTAGCATCGAAAAAGTCCCTAATTTCAAGAAAGCAAACTTCCATAAACTTAGAGCTATGTTTAAAGAAACTGACTGGAGCATCTTAATTAACAATAACGACATAAATACATCTTGGAAGTTATTCGAAACCACTTACCTAAAAGCAGTGCAAGACTGTATACCATCGAAAATACGGCGTCCAGGCCATAATAATAAGCCCAAATGGTGGAATAAAGATATTTCAAACTGCCTGCTTGCTAAAAAATTTGCTAATGATAGATTAAAATCCTCACAAAATGACGAAGAACGGGTGAAATTTGTAGAGCTACGACGCAAAGCCAAAAAGTTAATTAAGCAAAGTAAAAAGACCTTAGAGTTACATATTGCGAATCAAAGTAAAACAAACCCGAAAGAATTCTATAGTTATATCAGAAAGAAAAAAGTAGTTACTTCAACTGTTGGACCGTTAGTCGATGAAAAAGGAGAATACACCAAAGACGAAGTACAAATGAGTAATGCCCTCAATACCTTCTTTGCATCAGTTTTTACAACAGAAGACCTCGGTGATATCCCTACACCATCGCCGATTCAGATTGATAATTCAGATGTTCTAAGCAATATCACCGTTACAGAGAGAGAAGTATTGAATTGTTTAGATAAACTCAAGGTAAATAAAACGCCAGGACCTGATACAATCTCGCCTAGAGTTCTAAAGGAAGCTAAGAATGAGCTCTCCAAACCACTGACATTACTATTCAATAAATCCTTGCAGTCTGGAACTATGCCTGATCAGTGGAAGCTAGCCAACGTAACACCGATATTCAAAAAAGGCAGCAAATCCCTACCCACTAACTATCGTCCAATTAGCTTAACCTCAGTTGTATGTAAAATGCTAGAAACGGTCATACGAGACAGACTCGTAAATCACTTAGAGGAAAATAACATACTTAAAGATACTCAACACGGCTTTCGTAAAAAACGTTCCTGTTTAACAAACCTCTTAGACTTCTTCCACGATATCCTCAACCTCTACGATGAGAGTAAAGCTGTAGATATTATATACCTTGATTTTCAAAAGGCCTTTGACAAAGTTCCCCACAAACGTTTACTGCTAAAACTAAAAGCGCATGGAATACAAGACGGTGTGTTGAAATCGATAGAAAATTGGCTCGGCAACAGAAAGCAAAGGGTAGTCATAAACGGTAAGGCATCTACATGGACCAATGTAAGTAGCGGGGTACCCCAGGGATCGGTACTAGGACCAATTCTCTTTCTAATTTACATCAACGACATAGATGAGGGTCTCACCTGCACAATCTCAAAATTTGCTGACGATACAAAAATTGCAAATAGCGTACTCTCAAAAGAACAAGTTGACGATATGCAACACAATCTAGATAAATTGTCATGTTGGGCCCAAATTTGGCAAATGAGTTTCAATGCGGATAAATGTAAAGTACTACATGTCGGATACCTAAATGAGAAAGCAAACTATTCGATGAATGGCACTCGGCTTAAGAATGTAAACAGAGAAACTGATCTGGGAGTAACAATATCGAGTAACCTAAAACCGAGTCAACAATGTTCAGAAGTTGTTAAGAAGGCAAACAAAATAATTGGCTTTATAGGCAGGTCATTTGAGCATAAATCCAAAGAAGTTATCCTAACCCTTTACAATTCCTTAGTCCGCCCTCTTCTGGAATACTGCGTTCAATCCTGGTGCCCTTATTACCAAAAAGATATAAACAAGCTAGAACGAGTTCAACGTAGAGTTACCAAAATAATACCTAGCCTAAAGAACAAATCATACGAAGAGCATCTTAGAGAATTAAATATTTCCTTTAACCCAGCGCAGATTAAGAGGCGACTTAATTCAAGTGTTCAAAATCATCAAAGGCATCGACAATATGAACTGTAGTAAGTACTTCACTATCGACCAATCTAATTACACGCGGGGAAACGGTTGCAAAATTATTGGTAAATCTTTTAACTCGCACGAATCTAAGAATTTCTTCTTCAATCGAGTTGTCAACTTGTGGAATGGGCTTCCCCGAGACGTTATAGACTGCAGCACCGTTGATTCATTTAAATTCCGCCTAGACAAATATCTCCCATCAAACCCGCGACTGACTGCGTTTGTAAATGAATAACTTTATCCTCCCCTCAGTTACTAACCCATATGTCCCCTACTAACTTCCTAGTCCTGCCACGTTAGTGGCAGGGCAGTAGTTCCCTTTCCAATGTTCCCTTACCCACTCTAAACCACTGTTTGGACACTTGATCCTCAGTGTTTTGGAGGACAAGCAGCCTAGAAGGGTCACTAGATCTGTTGTTGCTTGATTTCCTTTGTACTCCTTCCTTTGTACTACATGGCTGGTGCACTACAAACAGACTTAATCTAGCCCCAGCCAAATCCACCGCAACCCTGCTCACAAGTTGGACAGGAGAACACGAATACATCCCTCAACTCACCATAAACAACACACCCCTAACACACACACACACAAAATCCTAGGAGTAACATATGATACTCATATGACATTCAAACAGCACACCACAAACATTAAAAAGAAACTGACAGCCAGACTTAACGCCCTCAGGTCACTTGCTCACACAAAATTTGGACACAACAAAGAAACTACCACCACAGTATATAAACAATACATAAGATCAGTGATGGAATACGCAAGCCCAGCCTGGGCTTCTAACCTAGCTGAAACACATCATAAGACCTTACAGACTATTCAAAACAAAGCCCTGAAGATCATTACAGGCTGCACAGCTACTGCACCCACAGATCACCTACATCAAGAAACCAAAATCCTCAAAGTCAAAGACCATCTGGACATGAGAGGCACTCAATTCCTGGCAGCAGCCTCCACGAACCAAGACCACCCACTAAACTACATGGCAACACACCCACAGACACCAAGAAATATCAAAACAACACCCAGCACACGGTATCACACACAATTATTGTCCTCTCTCCCTCCCTGCCCACCCCGAACCAACTTCCAGAAGCACATCCATACTCATATCTCTCACCGATCCATCCACTCACTCACAGACAACACGCAGCTGCATGCACGACCTCCCGAAATCCATTCTTCCGAATCCTCCCTTCCTCGCGAGGACAGTCCACCTGGCCAGGCTGAGATGCGGACACCATCCAGCTCTCCTGAGCTATCAGAAGAGACTGGATGACTCCGTTGTCGACGCCTGCCCGGGATGTAACACAGCACCCCATACCATTAAACACATCATAGAAGACTGCATTTCACACAACCACTTACGCCAACAACACAATCTACACTCAATGAGAGCTCTGTGGGAAAGCCCGATCCTTTCTCAGGGACTCCGGGCTGTTCGGCCAGGCAGCTTAGGGAACAACAACAACAACAACAATAATATATTAAAATACTCATAATGGATCGAGCCTATTTCGACCAAATACAGGATAGCTCTTAACCCTTCCAGTACCGGGGACATATATTATTTTATTTCTTTTTATTATTTTATTTATTTTAGTGGTAGATGTCCTTCCTAAGCTGAATAAAATCGTCTAATAGTTGCTAGAATACAATGAAAATTATGTCGCCGGTTCAGTAGGGGTTAAAGTGTTTGGGGTTGAAGGTTAGAGGGGCTTTCTGGCTTTGCTGCTATCCCTGGGTTGGTTGTTGTTGTTGTTGTTGTCGTTCCCTAAGCTGCCTGGCCAAACATCCCCGAATCCCTAAGGAAGGCCATGGCCACAGTCGGGCTTTCCCACGGAGCTCTCAAAGAGTGTAGATAGTTGGCTTTACTGCTATTCTTGGGTTGGTGATGTTGAGCGTTAGAGGGGCTTGCTGGCTTTGAAGTCTTCCTGGGGTGTTGGTGGTGGCTGTCTCGCTGGTAGTGATGTCAGGGTTAGAAGGTCGTATTAATTGTGACTAACACTCTTGACGTATTGTGCCCTTGTTGCTCGGGAACTCGAACTGCGACTATCCAGGTAGCTGTCTTGCTGGTAGTGATGTCAGGGTTAGAAGGGCGTATGTTGCTCGGGAACTCAGACTGCGGCTATCCAGGTAGCTGTCTCGCTGGTAGTGATTTTAGGGTCAGACGGGCGTATCTTGTATAGATTTTTTGCTGCGATCCCGATACTGTTCATAGACAGTCCAAGCGATGACAATTATTATGTAAATTTGATCAATGATGAATTTTGTAATATAATACGCATCTGACCAAAAATATAGGTGAATGCGGTTAAACCAAAATGGTTTAAAGGGAATATTTTTTAGTATGCACCAAGGTAGGATTAGTTGAAAATGGAATTGTAAAATTAAAAAAAACCCGTCATGGAAACTAAATATGTAAGTGAAAATCCAAAAAATTGCAAAAAGTATATTAATTATGATATAGTATGTTAATCCCTGAAAAATAAACAAAGATATATAGGCACCTATCCATAATGAATTGTATATTATATGAACATTGATTTCTAAATTTAGCGTGGAATTAAATTGTGCGAGATTTGGTATGGCTGTATGCTTTAAAATTGCTTTATCGAGATTGGGAAGCGAGGGCAGCGTATCCTTATGAGCATGTATTAACAATTTAATGTCATCATAAGTTTTATGGCCTAGGTTTTGTGTATCCCCCTCTGTAGTAGGCCTAAATTCATGGCCGGCTTTTTCATACGCATTGAATATATTTGTATTCACATGCTGAACGTACAACACATCGTTCATACCATTTACAAGTTTTATCACTTCCAGTTCTCCTAATATGTGATTCAACGAATTATTTATATCAAATTTTGACAAAAAGTAATATTTAGTATAAATTTGATATGAAGTACTAACAATGAGGTAACACAGATAAATAAATTTAAAGCATCGCTTTACATATAATTTATATTTTGATTTTGTTTTCCTAGCCTCGGGAAATGCTTCACCTTTTTCCATACGGTCAAAATCAAGTGTAGCCATATGAAGGATGGCTATAGGCTACCAATAGGAATAGATCGTTACACAATACCCAGATATTACTTATAAATCGGACAAATATGTTTTAAAAGTTGTTTCACTAAACAAATGTTCACTAAATGCACAATATTTATGGATACGATAAAATCAATCTTACCCGATCAGAAGTCTAATCCACAATGACTTCAAGCGGAGACATCCACAAAATGTCAGTTATGACTTTAAATATGGTATGTATTTATGTAGCCTACATATAAATATTCTAAAAAATATACTAATTTATTTACTTAAATATAGCCTATATACAAGAGCTAAAAAGTCCTTAAAATAGATACATAAATAAACCATAACATACTTTTTATTTTAGTCACTGTTTAACTTTGTTTTCTATAATTACGTATTGTAAGAAAATGGTATATAAAGGGGTAACTAAAACATTCGCTCTGCACTGACGCCATTCACACCGTTTAAACGGAGGTAGGCTACAGTATATGGAAGGGAGCTAAGATCACTTTAAAAAAAAAAAAATACACAATGATAAAGGTGTAGTTTGATATTCTTCCCCGTAATATTTTGCCATGGTAAAGCACCCGCCATGCCTCTACATTCGCACCTGTAATCACGGTTTTATTTCGATATATTTTTTGCTTAATGTTATTGCATTAGGTTAGGTTGGTTAGGTTAATTTGCTTAATATTATTGCATTAAGTTAGGTTGGTTAGGTTAAGTTTCTACTACAGTAAACTTAAGTAAAAAATAGATCGAAATATATTTAAAATCGTGATTAGGTGCAAATGTCGAGGTTTAGCGGCTGTTTTACCATTGCTAAATATCACGAGAGTTGTTGCCTTGTATAAGTAGAATCCTATTTTTATCGCATCACATTAATTAAAAGAAGAACAAAAATCAACACATACTGGCCGATTCCTCCTAAATTGCAGACTCGCTATCTCTCGTCAGGAAATAATTGACACCTAAATGGCACGAAAGGTTTTAAAATTGACTAAAAATGGGGCAAAAGGTCATAACATCTCGAAACTAATGAGGCTAAACATGAAGGAGAAAATGGTCCAGAAAATAAAATAAAAATAATAAAGATAACTTAGTATACAATTATTATAGCCTTTATATTGTGTATTAATTTAATAATAATAATAAAGATAACTTAGTATACAATTATTATAGCCTTTATATTGTGTATTAATTTAATAATAATAATAAAGATAACTTAGTATACAATTATTATAGCCTTTATATTGTGTATTAATTTTATTCAGGATAAACATTATACATTATAAAGTACAGTGAAAGGGGATGCTACAAAGACATAGTAGTTTAACCCCTAGAATTTATTACCGGCGACGTCTTATTAACCCTTTCAAGCTCCAATATGCGTTTCTGTTCTGTTTCTGGCTACTATTAGACGATTGTATTCAGATTAGTAAGGGTATATGGAAGTCAGAGGGTTAATTGAGATAGTCTTTACCCTTAGAATGCCAACAGATCCTTTATAAACTGTCTAAACTCGTCTAATGATAGCCATAATAAACTGTCAAAATGCGTCATAATCCTCAAGGGGTTATTTAGAAATCAGCCGCAAAGAGATTATATAGTGGGAGAGAGGTAGCCTGACCAGGATTCGAACCCACTCACACCAGGTATATTTGGGAGAGTCGGGCACTGTAACCACTCAGCCATGAGTGGTTACGGTGCCCGACTCCCAAATATACCTGGAGTGAGTGGGTTCGAATCCTGGTCAGGCTATCTCTCTCCCAACCTGTCGTACATTATCATTAGATTATATATTCTATGCCGGGTGAATTGGCCACTTGCAAGTTTCAAGCTATAAGGAAGTGAGAGTCATAAACATTGATATAAAATAGAAATACAATAATAATTAGGTTTTTTGATGGATAAAAGGGGTGTTAAATTTTATGTATTTATGAATGTACCAAGAATATATTTTAGCTGGTAATTCTGCTAAATATCGATGTCTACAGCTCTAACTTCCTTATAGAACGAAACTCGCAAGGGGTGAATTGAAAACCATACATCGTGGGAAATAGTGGGTATGGAATGGTTAAATAAAGTGTCCATGGTAATCTACCCATGGGAAGTTATATTGGTAGTTATAAACCCATCTTAAAGGGGGTAGTGGTCGATTTTCTGAACCCCTTTCTCCTTCGTGTTTAGCCCCACTAGTTTTGATAATTTAAGACGGTCGGCACATTATTTTGGCGATTTTAACACCTTTCGCCCCATTTCGTTATCAATTTTTAGACCTTTCGTGCAATTTAGGTGTCGATTTTTTCCTGGCGAGCGATAGCGAGCCTGTAATTCTAAGAGGAGCCGGCCTTTGGCCGGGACATTTTTCTACCGAAAAATGTACAAATTTATCTTGAAATGGGGTCTAGGGGGTGTTTTTATAAGCTTGATGGAGGTCTAGCGAGGAAACTAAAAAAATAAATGAATACATGAATTAATAGACCAAAAATCCAGCCACTAGCCCCTTAAAGCAATTATAATGTATACTCTGTTTCTTTTCAACTGGCGGTAAATTGCAAAGTTGCCATCAAGATTTCTTAGTTATTTTGAAGATTTTGTAGTGAAATATGGTGCTAATTATACAAACTTGGTGTCGATATGATGCAGAGACATAGTAGTTTCATTTTCATATTCATATTCATATTCACACTCGTGAATGTGTGAACTATGCTTAATGAAGTGAAATAGGTAGGATTAAAAAGGATCCACCTCGTGCCTAATCCCAAAATAAGTGACAGATGAATAGACCCCGTTTCCGACGGTCCTCTAGACTCTGTCTAGAGTCTAGGCGATCAGCAGGATGTGGCAGAAGTTGAGCCAGCTTCGAACCCTGCTCTGGAACTTGAGGTAGCGGCCGGTCATAGGTGTCTGGGGCTTGAAGGTGACCTGGGAGAACCCGGGTGCAGTGCTTGCATAGTAGCCGAAGAACGGGTTGCATACACACAATCGTCTAAATATAGCTAGAATATAGTATAATACAGAAGGGGTTAATTGCGTCCTACTCCCAAATTCGTCATGGGTATGGGAGAGTTAAGGGGAGCATGTCGTCATGGGTATGGGAGAGTTAAGGGGAGCATGTCGTCATGGGTATGGGAGAGTTAAGGGGAGCATGTCGTCATGGGTATGGGAGAGTTAAGGGGAGCATGTCGTCATGGGTATGGGAGAGTTAAGGGGAGCATGTCGTCATGGGTATGGGAGAGTTAAGGGGAGCATGTCGTCATGGGTATGGGAGAGTTAAGGGGAGCATGTCGTCATGGGTATGGGAGAGTTAAGGGGAGCATGTCGTCATGGGTATGGGAGAGTTAAGGGGAGCATGTCGTCATGGGTATGGGAGAGTTAAGGGGAGCATGTCGTCATGGGTATGGGAGAGTTAAGGGGAGCATGTCGTCATGGGTATGGGAGAGTTAAGGGGAGCATGTCGTCATGGGTATGGGAGAGTTAAGGGGAGCATGTCGTCATGGGTATGGGAGAGTTAAGGGGAGCATGTCGTCATGGGTAGGGGAGAGTTAAGGGGAGCATGTCGTCATGGGTATGGGAGAGTTAAGGGGAGCATGTCGTCATGGGTATGGGAGAGTTAAGGGGAGCATGTCGTCATGGGTAGGGGAGAGTTAAGGGGAGCATGTCGTCATGGGTATGGGAGAGTTAAGGGGAGTATGTCGTCGTTTAAGGGGAGCATGTCGTCGTTTTTCTGGTTCCCCTTCTTCCTTATTTTTAGCCCCATTAGTTATCAGCTTTTATGACGTAGCCAGTGTAGAATCTAACTCAGAACCCTACCAATCACCAGTCAGAGCTTTTATGACGTAGCCAGTGTAGAATCTAACTCAGAACCCTACCAATCACCAATCAGAGCTATTATACCTTACTTTGTTTCAATGTGGATGTGAGAGACAAAAGGCAGAACTGTCTGTGACGAGTGCTTCCCCCAGAGTAGAAAGAGTGACAGGGCCAAAATCAAGGAATGTTCGAGCCAAAATGCCTGGACACACGGAGTTTGAAGCAATTTAAGTCATAGGATGAGAGGAAGATGGATTCAGGGAGAGAGTTCCAGAGTTCAGCTGTTGAATAGAATAAAGATTGGGAAAATCGTTTCACTCTTGGATTGGAAAGTTGCACAGAGTAGGGGTGGAATTGTGTTGCAAGACTGGTGCTACGTACTCTACATAGAGGAGGTGGTATACACAGAGAGCTCTGAAGAACACTGATTATTGTAATAGCGGTAGAATAGCGAGAGAGATGCAACATTGCGGCGAAGAGAGAGAGATTGCAAAGAGTCAGTGAGTGGATGTGAGTTAATGAGACGAAAGGCTTTCTTTTCTACTTTGTCAAGAAGTGCTGTGTGAGAGGATCCTCCCCATACATGCAAACAGTGCTCAACACATGGAAGTACTGTGCCCCTATACAGAGCAAGAAGCTGTGCAGGGGTAGAGAACTCCCGGAGGCGGTTGCGCACACCCAGCTTCTGGGAAGCTGTTTTAGCAAGAGTGGTAATATGATCTTTCCAAGTGAGATCAGAAGAAAAGGAGACACCGAGAATACTTAGAGAAGATGAAAGGTTGATTTGTGTATTGTTGAAGTATAAGGGATAGTATTGTGGGAGTTCTTGACGGGTAGATAAATGGATAAATTGGGCTTTGGAGGCATTGAAAGCAACAAGATTTTCTCTACCCCAAATGGAAATTGTTAATAGGTCAGAAGATAAGTGTTTTATGGCATCATCACATGATTTTTTGAGTGATTGCATGCTGGGGGGGTTCTGAAAAACTAGCTGAATAGTGTAAGGTAGAGTAGAGTCATCAGCATATGAATGTATAGGACTGGAGATACAGTTGAGAAGATCATTAATGCATACTAGAAAGAGATCTTATAGCTAACTCAGAATCCTACCTATATCACCAGTCAGAGCTATTATACCTTACCTGATCCTGTGGGCAGGTGGGTGCCCAATCCCGAAAGGGGTTGAAATAGGGGAGCTATCCCCCCGCCAAAGGCGGCTTTCTAGGGCCTTTCCTAGCTGATGCCGAGAGGATTGGGTTCTAGTCATGTGGTGATGGGCTGGTCTATCAGAGTGAGAGCTGAGCGATCTCTGCCATACCCATAGCTTACTCTGACTATTCCTTTTACTTATATATTTTCTAGATCTCAAGTGACGGCGTCTCTTCCGTGGATTGACCTCCCAATCTACCAAGATTGGAAGCTAAAGCATCACATTTTTCCTTTGCCCCTCAACTTTCTCTTCATAATTGCTGAGGGGCACAGGGCCCTGGGTTGGGCTTTGGTTTCCTGGGCGTTTCCGCACCCTCCTCAGCTCCCCGCCATGGAGTGGCTTCGGTCACCCAGGCTTTATTGTGGTCGGCAGGAAGGGTTCTGTTGGGGCGCTTGGTTATGGCCTTGGCCTTGCTCGGGGCCTTGGGGCTGTTCGGCCAGGCAGCTTGGGGAACAACAACAACAACAACCTGATCCTGTAGCCAACCCAGAACTCGAACTACCACGAATCTTGTCACTAAGAGGTTTATGTCCCCAATGGTATTTATGCGTGTATGGTGGTGAGAGCTAGAGTGGTAAAGTTGTACTTATAGGGTGTGTATGTATGTGTGTGTGTGTGTGTGTGTGTGTGAGTGAGTTGTAATGTTGTACTTAGTTTGTGTGTGTGAGAGAGGGAGAGATATGTAATATTGTACTTAGTGAGTGTGTGTGTGTGTAATGTTTTATATAGTGTGTATGTTTGTGTGTGTATGAGGGGGCCTAGATCACACTACTTTTGTATGTTTGTAATGTGTATGAGGGGGCCTAGATCACACTACGTTTGTATGTTTGTAATGTGTATGAGGGGGCCTAGATCACACTACTTTTGTATGTTTGTAATGTGTATGAGGGGGCCTAGATCAGACTACTTTTGTATGTTTGTAATGTGTATGAGGGGGCCTAGATCACACTACTTTTGTATGTTTGTAATGTGTATGAGGGGGCCTAGATCGCACTACGTTTGTATGTTTGTAATGTGTATGAGGGGGCCTAGATCACACTACGTTTGTATGTTTGTAATGTGTATGAGGGGGCCTAGATCACACTACTTTTGTATGTTTGTAATGTTGTACTTCTAAATTTCAGGTTCGCTATCGCTCGGCCCCCCACTAAAGCGACACCTAAATGAGATGGGGTGAACCGTGAATGAGGTATACTGGATTTTAGCTATTTGATTCCTGTACTGTGGCTTCGATACATCCTCTGCTAAAGTGTTCGTGTGGTACCAGCTTAAGGGGGGATGGGCCGGTTTTCTGGACCCCCTTCTCCCTAATGTTTAACCCCACTAGTTTTGAGATTATAAGACGTTCGGCCCATTAGTTTGGCGATTTTAACACCTTTCGCCCCATTTCGTTGTAAATTTTAAGACCTTTTGTGCCATTTAGGTGTCGATTATTTCCTGGCTAGCGTTAGCGAGCCTGCAATTTTAAGAGGAACCGGCCTTCAGCCGGGAAGTTTTTCTACCGAAAAATGTACAAATTTATCTTGAAGGGGGGGTATAGGGAGTGTTTTTCTAAGCTTGATGTAGGTCTAGGGAGGAAACTAAAAAAATATATGAATAAATGAATTAATAGACCAAACAAAAGGCCAGTCTCCCCTTAAGATTATGTTAAAATCACGCCAGGTCTCGTAACAGAAAATGGAGCCTTGCTAAAATCCCCCGAGAGGCTGAAAGGATAACTGAATATCTCAACCAACCTGTAGAACATTTACGTGTCTTATACAATACAGTCCATTTACGTGTCTTATACAATACAGTCCATTTACGTGTCTTATACAATACAGTCCATTTACGTGTCTTATACAATACAGTCCATTTACGTGTCTTATACAATACAGTCCATTTACGTGTCTTATACAATACAGTCCATTTACGTGTCTTATACAATACAGTCCATTTACGTGTCTTATACAATACAGTCCATTTACGTGTCTTATACAATACAGTCCATTTACGTGTCTTATACAATACAGTCCATTTACGTGTCTTATACAATACAGTCCATTTACGTGTCTTATACAATACAGTCCATTTTATATATGTTATAATTGATCATGGTTCAGTCATATTCGCTTTTGTTCTGAAAATATAGATGCTGTCTTCAATGTCCTTAACATACACCGTGGCTATTAATAATAGCACGGTGCTATTAATATCGAATACTGGATATTAATCTAATCATGTACATATTCCCAACTGTGCTAAGGTAGCCTAATGTTTAAGTAAGAGGAACCAATATTCATGGGGCACAGATCATATAGACCGGCCTCGCTACCAAATATCTCTGAACCTACTGATAATCTATTTTGTATTGTTTTCATATTTCTTAGCGAGGCCGGTCTATATGATATGTGCCCCATGAATATTCTTTCCTCTCACTTAAACATTAGGCTACCATAGCACAGTTGAGAATATGTACATGAATATATAAATATCCAGTATTCGAGAATGGACAATAAGTCGTAGACTTGTGCATAAACCTTTAACCGTCTTGGTGGTGTGATGGTTAGAGTGTTTAAAAATCTGTGTGTGATAACCCAGGTTCGAATCCCGGTGGATCACATATATGTTTTCATTAATTTAATTGGAAGAGTTTGGTGTTGGGTTGAAGTAAAAAATAATAGACTATTTGTTTCTGTAAAAGGTGTTGATATTCGGTGTGAGCGTCCTGGGTTCGAATCCACGGACTGCCACATGTGTTTGTAATATTTCATTAATCGATTTTAGGAGTTCTTGTTGTTGTTGTTGTTCCCCAAGCTGCCTGGCCGAACAGCCCCAAGGCCCCGAGCAAGGCCAAGGCCATAACCGAGCGCCCCCACAGAACCCTCCCCGCCGACCACAATAAAGCCTGGGTGACCGAAGCCACTCCATGGCGGGGAGCTTGAGGAGGGTGCGGAAACGCCCGGGAAACCAAAGCCCCACCCAGGGCCCTGTGCCCCTGAGCAATTATGAAGAGAAAGTTGAGGGGCAAGGGAAAAATGTGACGCTTTGGCTTCCAATCTTGGTAGATTGGGAGGTCAATCCACGATTTTAGGAGTAGAGTTGGTTGTTGGATAGAACATAATAATTGATATTGGTTCAGGAGTCATTTATCGAGAGGCCTTCCCTAGTGGTTAAGGCCCCATTAATTGCTCTTTCCATTCACATATGCATAGCCTACGTGAGTTGCAGTTGGGATGTGTGTACATGCTTAGATTGATATGCAGGATTCGAAGTTGCATAATAAATCGTAGGCAGTGTCCACCATTCTTTAACTGTCTTCGTGGTGCGATGCATAAGGTGTTGATTTTCGGTGTGAGCATCCTGGATTCGAATCCACGGACTGCCACATGTGTTTGTAAATTTCATTAAGCGATTTTAGGAGTATAGTTGGTTGTTGGAAGGAACATAATAATTGATATTGGTTCAGGGGTAATTTATCGAGAGGACTTCCCTAGTGGTTAAGGCCCCATTAATTGCTCTTTCCATTCACATATGCATAGCCTACGTGAGTTGCAGTTGGGATGTGTGTACATGCTTAGATTGATATGCAGGATTCGAAGTTGCATAATAAATCGTAGGCAGTGTCCACCATTCTTTAACTGCCTTCGTGGTGTAATGCATAAGGTGTTGATATTCGGTGTGAGCGTCCTGGGTTCGAATCCACGGACTGCCACATGTGTTTGTAATATTTCATTAATCGATTTTAGGAGTAGAGTTGGTTGTTGGATAGAACATAATAATATACTGTATATATATATATATATATATATATATATATATATATATATATATACATTCTGTATATATAAAGAGAGATATATATATATATATATATATATATATATATATATATATATATATATATATATATATATATATATATACTGTATATATATATAGTAGCGATTTATTGAGAGTGGTAGTACACTACAGGTACCATACAACCTGTCATCAGGATAAGGGTTCCCACTTACCTTCACAAAGGGAGTACAAAGGAAATCAAGCAACAACAGATCTAGTGACCCTTCTAGGTTGCTTGTCCTCCAAAACACTGAGGATCAAGTGTCCAAACAGTGGTTTAGAGTGGGTAAGGGAACATTGGAAAGGGAACTACTGCCCTGCCACTAACGTGGCAGGACTAGGAAGTTAGTAGGGGACATATGGGTTAGTAACTGAGGGGAGGATAAAGTTATTCATTTACAAACGCAGTCAGTCGCGGGTTTGATGCAAGATATTTGTCTAGGCGAAATTTAAATGAATCAACGGTGCTGCAGTCTATAACGTCTCGGGGAAGCCCATTCCACAAGTTGACAACTCGATTGAAGAAGAAATTCTTAGATTCGTGCGAGTTAAAAGATTTACCAATAATTTTGCAAACCGTTTCCCCGCGTGTAATTAGATTGGTCGATAGTGAAGTACTTACTACAGTTCATATTGTCGATGCCTTTGATGATTTTGAACACTTGAATTAAGTCGCCTCTTAATCTGCGCTGGGTTAAAGGAAATAGATTTAATTCTCTAAGACGCTCTTCGTATGGTTTGTTCTTTAGGCTAGGTATCATTTTGGTAACTCTACGTTGAACTCGTTCTAGCTTGTTTATATCTTTTTGGTAATAAGGGCACCAGGATTGAACGCAGTATTCCAGAAGAGGGCGGACTAAGGAATTGTAAAGGGTTAGGATAACTTCTTTGGATTTATGCTCAAATGACCTGCCTATAAAGCCAATTATTTTGTTTGCCTTCTTAACAACTTCTGAACATTGTTGACTCGGTTTTAGGTTACTCGATATTGTTACTCCCAGATCAGTTTCTCTGTTTACATTCTTAAGCTGAGTGCCATTCATCGAATAGTTTGCTTTCTCATTTAGGTATCCGACATGTAGTACTTTACATTTATCCGCATTGAAACTCATTTGCCAAATTTGGGCCCAACATGACAATTTATCTAGATTGTGTTGCATATCGTCAACTTGTTCTTTTGAGAGTACGCTATTTGCAATTTTTGTATCGTCAGCAAATTTTGAGATTGTGCAGGTGAGACCCTCATCTATGTCGTTGATGTAAATTAGAAAGAGAATTGGTCCTAGTACCGATCCCTGGGGTACCCCGCTACTTACATTGGTCCATTTAGATGCCTTACCATTTATGACTACCCTTTGCTTTCTGTTGCTGAGCCAATTTTCTATCCATTTCAACACACCGTCTTGTATTCCATGCGCTTTTAGTTTTAGCAGTAAACGTTTGTGGGGAACTTTGTCAAAGGCCTTTTGAAAATCAAGGTATATAATATCTACAGCTTTACTCTCATCGTAGAGGTTGAGGATATCGTGGAAGAAGTCTAAGAGGTTTGTTAAACAGGAATGTTTTTTACGAAAGCCGTGTTGAGTATCTTTAAGTATGTTATTTTCCTCTAAGTGATTTACGAGTCTGTCTCGTATGACCGTTTCTAGCATTTTACATACAACTGAGGTTAAGCTAATTGGACGATAGTTACTGGGTAGGGATTTGCTGCCTTTTTTGAATATCGGTGTTACGTTGGCTAGCTTCCACTGATCAGGCATAGTTCCAGACTGCAAGGATTTATTGAATAGTAATGTCAGTGGTTTGGAGAGCTCATTCTTAGCTTCCTTTAGAACTCTAGGCGAGATTGTATCAGGTCCTGGCGTTTTATTTACATTGAGTTTATCTAAACAATTCAATACTTCTCTCTCTGTAACGGTGATATTGCTTAGAACATCTGAATTATCAATCTGAATCGGCGATGGTGTAGGGATATCACTGAGGTCTTCTGTTGTAAAAACTGATGCAAAGAAGGTATTGAGGGCATTACTCATTTGTACTTCGTCTTTGGTGTATTCTCCTTTTTCATCGACTAACGGTCCAACAGTTGAAGTAACTACTTTTTTCTTTCTGATATAACTATAGAATTCTTTCGGATTTGTTTTACTTTGATTCGCAATATGTAACTCTAAGGTCTTTTTACTTTGCTTAATTAACTTTTTGGCTTTGCGTCGTAGCTCTACAAATTTCACCCGTTCTTCGTCATTTTGTGAGGATTTTAATCTATCATTAGCAAATTTTTTAGCAAGCAGGCAGTTTGAAATATCTTTATTCCACCATTTGGGCTTATTATTATGGCCTGGACGCCGTATTTTCGATGGTATGCAGTCTTGCACTGCTTTTAGGTAAGTGGTTTCGAATAACTTCCAAGATGTATTTATGTCGTTATTGTTAATTAAAAAGCTCCAGTCAGTTTCTTTAAACATAGCTCTAAGTTTATGGAAGTTTGCTTTCTTGAAATTAGGGACTTTTTCGATGCTACTATTTGGTTCGTTACTAGTAAACTTTAAAGTGAAAGTTATCGTACGATGGTCGCTGTTACTGAATTCATCACCAACATTCAAATTCTCTATCAATTCTTCTTTTGTTGCAAGTACAATGTCAAGAACGTTATTACCACGGGTCGGCATTCGAACAAATTGATAAAGCGAACTCTCTTGCAAGTTCGTATACAAGTCATGTCCGGAGTGTGAAGTAAGAGTATTGCCCCACTTGGTCACAGGTAAATTAAAGTCGCCAAAAATTACGGTATCTTGTGAGTTACTTATATCTGCAATTTGTTCGTAAATTTCTCGGTCAGTTTGCACTGATTGAGCTGGAGGTCTGTATATTAACGCAAGTATTATTTTTGTACCTTTATTATTCTTTATTAGCACAAAAGATGTGTCGACGTTCACAATTTGAGGTTTTGACACGAGGGTCGGGTTAAGACTTTCTTTGATATAAAATAAAACGCCACCTCCATTTTTATTTATTCGGCTGTTCTCAAACATTACATAACCGGGAAGTGAATACTCTGCTAAAAAGTCTCTATCTTGTGTATTGAGCCAAGATTCTGTTATGCCAATCACATCATAATTTTCTGTAAACACTAGTTCCTCTAAATCTGAAAATTTATTGCGTATGCTACGAGCGTTTGCATAGAAAACATTCAAAGTTTTGGATTTGGGAATCAAGGAACGGTCTTTATTCAAATTATTGGTTCTGGTCGGATCTACATTTACATTCATGGCTGTCCTCGGTCCTCGGTCGTTATCCCTGACGGTTTTGAATTTGGGTCGTGTTGGTGGAGCTTTATCCAAATTCGCGGTTCTTGACGGATTAGTATTTAATTCCTTTGTAGATTGCCGTCCTCGCTGTCTTCGGTCCTCCTTCCTGGTTGTCCTGTGCTGAGTCGATTTCTTCTCCGAAAATCCTTCACCGCATCGTTGAGAAGACGCCCAAAACGCGCTGCTCCCACCTGGTTCAGATGAACTCCATCGTCCGAAAACAAATAGTCATCGTAGTAGAAATTGTCCCAGGTGTCGACGAATCCCACGTTCTCCTTCCTGCAGAGGTTTGCTAGACAACGATTTGTGCTGGTGGCTATGTTGTAAAATCGGCTCTCTACACCGAGCCGGGGGACGATTCCTGAGACGATGATCCTTGATGACTTCTCCTTAAACGACTTGATCAGCTGCTGGTACTTTAAAAGCAAATCTTCCGACCGGGTTCGCTGTACATCACACACACACACACACTGGTACACCTATGCCAGTACACCATGTCAACCAGTACCACCTCTTCTATACCCTGTTCCAAATGTGTAGGCCAAAACTCTTGAACATTAACCTCTATAATAGACTATAATTCACAAACGACAAGAATAATCGAGCTACTATGTCTACCATTAGGGAAGGGTCAGCCAGGGAATCGGTGTGGAAATGTACCGCCCATTTGCTCTAGCTCTTTATGAGTTACAGAGGTTTGGTGTTACGATTTCTGGCCTACCTATTTTGAACAGGACATGGCCACATAAAGATAAACTGTGATCACTTTAGCATTACACATATTTATCCAGAACGCTTTTCTTTGTTGTATTCTAGCAAATAATAGACGATTTTGTCCAGTTTAGCAAGGTTATTTTCGATGTCAGAGGGTTGATTGAGATAGATTTTAGGCCTTTGTTACCCAGAGAGCCTTCCTAAACAGTGAAATCGTCTAATGTTAGCCTGCAGCGTGAAGGTATTGTGAAGGTGTTGTGGTATAATGTGTGTGTGTGTGTAGAGTATCAGTCAGTGAAGGATGGGGTGTGTACAGCGAGGAAAAGTTGTAGTACAGTATAGTGGAAGGTCTGGGATAATGTGGTTAATGGTACATACACAGACACACACATACACAGTCACATACACACACAGTCACACACACACACACACACACGCGCACATACACAATCATCACTACATCACTACACGCACACAAACACACACCCTGCATATACAGTATACATACAGTAACTCATAATTATTTCACTCACGCATACGTGTAGGATTATGTATGTACATTATACAGTATAATACATAATTATACTGTATATAGACATGGTGTGTGTGTGTGTTTATCATTAATCATATTATTCCAGACCTTCCACCATATTACACTCCCCATCCTTCCCTGACTGTACCGTACACACACACACACACACACACACACACACATTATACCACATCATGACTGTACTGAACCACGGCCTCCTATATAGGAGGCCGTGACTGAACCCACACACACATTAGACCACAACATCACCATTAGTCCCACACACTAGCCACGATTTACCTGTACTTGGATGTTATCATGCATTATTAAACTAGTAACAATGATGATGATGATGATGATGTAAGGAGTGTTGGGTTATAAGACTATACCCTGTTCCAAATAAGCGGGCTAAAGCTCGTGACCACTAGCCTCTATAACTCACAAATGACTAGAGTAATCCAGCTAATATGTCTACCATTTGGGAAGGGTCAGCCAGGAAATCGGTGGGGAAATTTGCAGCCCATTTGCTCTAGCCCTTTTTCAGCTACAGAGGTTATGGTTCACGATTGCTGGCCTACCTATTTGGAACAGGGTGTAATTGTTGTTGTTTCCCAGGCTGTCTGGCCGAGCGCCTCAAGATCCCAAGCAAGGCCAAGGCCATAACCAAGCTCCCCCACAGAACCCTCCCAGCTTTACCACTAAGAAAGCCCAGGTGACCGAAGCTGCTCCCAGGCGAGGGGCTGAGGAGGGTGTGGAAACGCCCGGGACACCAAAGCCTCACCCAAGGCCCTGTGCCCCTTAACAATTATGAAGGGAAAGTTGAGGGGCAAAGGAAAAATGTGACGCTTTGGGCAGTAGAGAGGTCAATCCACGGAACAGACGCCGTCACTTGAGATCTAGAAAATATACTGTATAAGCGAAATGAACTGTCAGAGTAAGCTATGGGTATGGCAGAGAACGCTCAGCTCTCACTCTGATAGACCAGCCCAGGATCCACACAGCTATGGGTATGGCAGAGATCGCTCAGCTCTCACTCTGATAGACCAGCCCAGGATCCACACAGGGTATAGTTTTCGATTCAGGGAGATGGTTAGGTTTGTGGCTGAAATTCAACCAGTTAACCATAAATTCAACCAGACCCACATACCTTTCCTAAACTATATACAATCGTCTAAATCTGGCCAAAATAAACTACTAAAACGGGGCATGATCTGCAAGGAGTTAATTATTAGACATAGTGTATTAATGTTGACAAGAGGTAACAATTTAATTAAACACACATTATTATATACGGTATATTTGTGCTGTAATATTCCATTGTTAACCCCTTCTGTACTGACGTTCCTTTTCATTATATTCTGGCATTTATTAGACGATTGTATTCACCTTAGGACGGACGTGTAGTAATTAAGAGGCTACAAACTACCTCAATTAACTACTTTAACTACCACAGATCCTTCATAAGCTGCATAGAATCGTCTAAATATAGCTGAAATAATACAACATACATTTCCGGTAGTGAAAGGGTTAAAGGGACAGTGGATATTTTGGGGGTCTATTTATTTACATATTCATTATTTGTTTTAGTTTCCTCCCTAGACCTTCCATCAAACTTAATAAAACATCCATTAGATCTCCCTACGAAGGCCGGTTCCTCCACAATTACAGGCTCGCTATCGCTCGCCAGGAAAACAAATCGACACGTAAAGGGCACGAAAGGTCTTAATATTGACAAAGAAATGGGGCGAAAGGTTTTAAATATGACAAACTAATGGGGTAAATGTCTTAAAATCTCAAAACTAATGGGGATAAGCATGAGGAAGAAAGGGGACCAGAAAAACGGCCCATCTCCCCTTAATAGACTGAACAAACCGTGGGATTAATATAAATATAATCACACACATTGATACCATTCAGTTACTTAACCCTTTGACGATCATGACGCATGTTGACAGTTTATTCTGGCTATCATTAGACGATTTTATACAGCTTAGGAAGGATCGGTGGGAATTATAAGGGTAAAGACTATCTCAATTAACCCTCGGACTTCCATATGCTCTTCCTAATCTGAATAAAATCGTCTAATAATAGCCAGAAAACAGAGAATAAATGCGTCATTGTATCTACTAAGGGTTAAGGGAGCTCACCTCGTGTTTTGTTTCTCTCTCTCCCTCTCTCTCTCTGGGTTGTGTCCATTCAGCTCCATTCAGCCTACTGTTTTAAGACGTTTATCCCCATCCAGGTGTCAATTTATTCCTGGCGAACGGTAGCGAGCCAGCATATTTTTAAAAATATTTTTGACAGCAGGCTAAATTTGAAAAAAAATTATTAGAAAAATTTCTCCGGCATAGCCGTATTTCTCCATACAATGCTGGCTCGCTATCGCTCGCCAGGAAGAATTCGACACCTGGATGGGGATAAACGTCTTAAAACAGTAGACTAAATGGGGCTGAATGGATACAACCCAGAGAAAGAGAGAAAAGGAGATACAAACAAATATGCAGGTCACCCCCTTAACTTAAGGGGAGATCTCCACTTGAGGGATTTTTTTCTTGACCCCTTTCTCCCTCATGTTTAGCCCCATTGCTGTTGATATTATAAAACGTTTGCCCCATTAGTTTAGCGATTTTAAGAACTTTCACTCCATATTAAGACCTTTCGTGCCATTCAGGTGTCGATTTTATCCTGGCGAGCGATAGCGAGCCTGTAATTTAAGAGGAACCGGCCTTCGGCCGGGACATTTTTCTACCGAAAAATGTACAAATTTATCTTGAAAGGGACTCAAGGGGGTGTCAAATTAAGCTTGATGGAGGTCTAGGGAACAAACTAAACACCTCCCCTTAAGACAATGTCCCACAAGCGCATTTTCCGTCAATTTTCGATGAGCAAGTTTTATCTTGTATTTTCTTGAAGCTCTTTCGTATTGGAGTCATAAAGTAGATCGGAGGTAGATTATGTTAGATAGTTAAATTATTACGGAACTTTAATTTTGGTCCGAGTCTAGGAGGCAGCTTCAGTGATGGGCCTGCTTCAAGCCGTGAGTGGGCAACTAAGCCCCATGCATCCTTCGAAGGCAAGATGGCAGGGGCTGGTTGCATCTAAAAGTGCTTCACATGTCTCACTCCCTAGACTGGAACGAGTTCTCACGGGCTTCACCGTTTAATGATTAGCGGTTGAATGTACAGGCTCTCAGCCTATGCCCGAGAGGGAGTAGTTGGAATATAGAAGAAAAAGAAATACTTATAAGAATTGACGGAATAATTGCTTGTGTGGCTCCGCCTTAATAACCAAATGATCCAAGTAACTAACCAAGTACTTGTATGCCACAGAAACAAACAAACCTATGTGTGGAGCTGATCTGAAGGTAGCGGCCACGGACAGGTTCTAAAGGTGTGAACTCAATGTTGGCACATGTGGGAGCTAAATCAATGTACTTCTCAAAGATCGGGTTGCTGGTGTAGTCGTTTGAATTCCCTAGGGTGATGGTCACTCCCTTAAAGTGTGATGATCTACCCAAACCCTTGGTGGGGAGCGTGGAGAGGATGATCTTGGAAACAGTCCTGACGTCACCTAAGTCCGCGCGCCACAAGGGAGTAATAAAGGGAAAAATCTCTAGCTTGGTACTGGCGCAGGAGTTGATGGCGGGTGTACAGTGGGAGCCTCTGGTTGGGTTGCGGTGGTGCCATTCTGGGTCATGGTACATTGATGAACTCCATGTGCTGGGAAAGGGGAATTTGTTATTTAGTTAAACCTTTCAATATTCGAGGATGTGTGTTAACTTTATTCTGGCTAACATTAGATGATTGTACTCACTTTTGAAGGTCCTCTTCTTTTTTCTGTTTTCGTGTAAAGGCAGGCTGGCTGTAACGAGTGTCTCCCCCAAAGCCAAAAGAGTGACAGAGAGCCAAATTCAGGGGACGTTGGGGTCAAAATGCCTGGACATACAAAGCTTAAAACAGTCTAAGTCATGGGATGAAGGAAAGATTGATTGAGGGAGAGAGTTTCAGAGTTCACTCATTGAGTAGATGAAAGACTGGAAAAACTTGCCAATTCTTGGGTTGGAGAGTTGAACAGAATAGAAGTGGGATTGTGTTGAAAGGTGGGTGCCTCGCACTCACCGCAAGGGAGGGGGTAAATACTGAGAGGGCTCTGAAGAACACTGATTTTTGTAATAGTGATGGTAGAGTGGAAGAGATGCAACATTTCGGAGTATAGAAAGAGGTTGTAGGGAACTAGTAAGAGGAAGTGAGTTGATGAGGCGAAATACTTTTAATTCTACCCTTTTGAGAAGTGCGGTATGAGTGGAAAATCCCCACACATGCGAATAATACTCAATACGAATCGGCCAAAACATTGCGGACATTTTCTGCATGTAAGCTTGCCCATATTCATTGGTTGGAATGATTTACTGGTTGAGTTTCCATGAACCTGCGACTACTACCCCCTTAATACCTGGTGATGTAGCGAGTGAGATCATTGTCCACAGTTCGGTTGGTGAAGCACTTGTCGTATTGGAGAGCCACCGGTCCTCCAAACCACAGGCACGTCACGTCTTCTCGGAACAGGCTACATTCCTTCCCTGTAGCCAGAGAAATTATACATTAGTAGAAAAACTGGAGTCATGACTGTATTTTAACATACATCTTTACTATTTAATTATACTTGTTAATAATACTGTTTCACATGTGTATATAATGGCAGATTATTCTCTTCTAAACCACTAACATGTTATATCTGCTCTGAAGCAACAACACTGTTCCGTCTATGTACAGCACATAAACATTAATAAAAACAAAAATGGTGAATTCCATGAATTTCAACATACCCGTTGACTGTTCAATAATATGTGCTATCATTATAATTGGACATTCAGTTATAATAAGAATGTGTCTCCTCTGTTGACTCCTGAGCCCAAACTTGAATACACATAACTTACCGCAAGATGGACAGTGAATTCTGTCTCCTGATTGGTGAGGGCTACGTGCCCACCGTTCTTGGTGTTGTTCATATTATGTTTCTTTGTCCTGGGTACGAGTAGCTTCATAGACTCTAACCATCTCACGGCAGGATGCAGGCCATGCTGTTCGATTGGTTGCCTTAAGGTTCCAGATCAGCAAAGGAAATGTTGCACCACTTTAGCACAGTGTGTAGATGGTCCTTGTATTATTTTGTGTGGCCACTGACGTCTTGATGGTCGAAGGTAAGTTCACCATATAGTAGTCTTCTTGGGAAGCAGTTCTCCAGCATCCTGATGACTTGGCCAATCCAGTGATACTGATGGAGTCGGTGGACTGGAGTATGGTGATGTGAGGTATGCAGCCTTTCTGGGTGGTGCCAATTAAGCAGTCATGGCAATGGTCGAATGTTGAAAACCTTGAGATTACGGATGTGGGCTCTGTAGGGGGTCCAGGTCTCACTGTTGGAGATGCTGATGGCATTGTACACAGCGATTTTATCTGAATGGTTGAGGAAGATTTTGTATTAATGGCTGCCGAAGATGCTAGAGGCCATGTGGAATCTTAATTGGATTTGATCATAAGGGGTGAATGTGGAAGACAACACTGTCGATGCGGTTAATGTCGTCACCACCGATGAAGAAGAGGGTTTTCGGTTGTGGGTTGTGGTATGCTGTTGTCTTGCGGGAGATTACGAAAATGCGACCACTATAGGCAGCGCCAGCGAACTTGACAATCATCTTGACCCCTTAACTTCTTATAACAACTCGAAATTAACGAAAGCAATCGGGCTGACGTTTCTATTATTTCTGAAGAGCACCAGGAAATAGGTATGGATATTTACAGCCAGTTTTTATCCTGGCCCTTTCGATTTACAGAGAGGTCAGGGATTAAGATTATTGTCAAGTTCGTTGGTGCTACCTACAGTGTATATTTATATATATATATATATATATATATATATATATATATATATATATATATATATGTGTGTGGCACCAGTACTTAGTCTGAAGCATTAAAAAATCACTATAAATCAAGCATTCTTCTCCGAGTTACCTGTCAAGCAGAAGTAATAACAGTCCTGCTTCACGTTGCAGAGGGCAGAACAGGCGATGGTCGTAGCATGTCTCAGTGTCACCTGGCGTAACAGGCTAGACCCCACATCCTTGGGCAGGTACGGTGCCATCTGTCAATAGGTGCAGGCCTATAGTCTAGAGTTTTAAGCTGGTGAGATATTTAATTATTACCATCTTAACTCCTTCTATACCGGCGACGTCTGTTTAACTTAATTCTGGCTACTATTGGATGGTTGTATTCAGTTTAGAAAGGGCTTCCAGCAATTAAAATGCTTCGAATTAGCTCACTTAACCCTTCTTACTACCACAGATCCTTCTTATACTTCACAAAATCCTCTAAATATAGCTAGCATATAATTAAAAAGACATCGCCGGTTCAGAAGGGGTTAATTAATCAGTTATTACAGTTTTTAGATGGCTAGATATTTTGTTAATTATGACAACTTGGCATAAATACGATACAGAGACATAGACGTTTCTGATATTCCCATTAAATATCGAGAAATGGAATATACTTTTCGCCAAGTTAAAACAGATCAACTATACGCTAGCTAAAAGGCAAGGTAAACTGAAATTATTTAGTATAAGTTAGCTATAAGATCAGGTATTTATAGCATTGAAAGGGAGGCATAATAATGATGATAATAATAATGATATAATTGTCATCGTCATAATTTTATCATTATTATTATTAGTAGTAGTAGTAGTAGTAGTAGTAGTAGTAGTAGTAGTATCATTATTATTATTATTATTATTATTATTATTATTATTATTATCAAACAAGGAGTGCGTGCGGAGTTACATGGAGGGATAGACAGACTAATGAGGAAGTAAGAAGGAGGTGTGGTGTGGAGGTAGATGTGCTGGAAAGTGTGAAAAGGAACAACTTGAGATGGTTCGGCCATATGGAACGTATGAAAAGCGAGAGAATGACTAAGAGGGTGTACGAGAGCGAGGTGGAGGGGGAGAGGTAGACCGAATATGAGGTGGAAGGATGGAGTGAGGAACTACATGAACGAAGGCGGTGCTGGTTGGGGGGAGGGGCGTCGACTGACTGGGGACAGAGGTGCATGGGGGCGGTTCGTTCGTGGCCACCCCTTCGGGGATCACGGCGTCAGGCAATAGATAGATAGATAGATTATCAAACAAAGTACTCACCTCCCTGAATCTAAAACTAGCATCAGATCCCTCCACCATCTCCACCACCATCATCACCATCATCATCTTTATGGTATCTGTGGGAAATATAGATATGTAATGATTAACCCCATCTGTACCGGCGACATTTTCTCATTCTAGCTATATTTTAACGATTTTCTGCAGCTTAAGAAGGCTCTGTGACAGTGAAAAGGGTCGTAGAAGATAGTTCGAAGCCTGTTAATTGCTGGCAGCCCTTCTTAAATATATATATATATATATATATATATATATATATATATATATATATATATATATATATATATACTTTATGTATGTTTGTATATATGTACTGTATATGCAGAGAGAGAGAGAAAAGAGTAACCCCTGCTCACCTCGCCAGTACTCAGACCAGATTGATCTAATCAACAGTCACAGAGAGAGAGTGAGAGTGAGTGAGTGATTATTTACCTAGTGTAGCGACCATAAGCCTCCCCCCCCCCCCCCCCCCCTAGACAAATTGACCTCTAGGGTATTAATGGGGGTGTAATGAGCGGGGAGGAATATATTAAGGGGAGGTTTTTAGTGTGTTCCCTAGACTTCCATCAAGCTTAAAATTACACCCCCCTAGACCCCCTTTCAAGATAAATGTGTACATTTTTCGGTAGAAAAATGTCTCGGCCGAAGGCCGGCTCCTCTTAAAATACAGGCTCGGTATCGCTCGCCAGGAAAAAGTCGACACCTAAATGGCACGAAAAGTCTTAAAATTGATAGAAATGGGGCGACAGTTCTTAAAATCGCCAAACTAATGGGGCGAACGTCTTAAAATCTCAAAAGCAATGGAGCTAAACGTGAGGGAGAAAGGTGTCCAGAAAAAAATCACTCAAGTGGAAATCTCCCCTTAAGGCCAGTTTCTTGGTTTGCATGGTACCCATTCCTCCCGCATGCTTAGCCCCATTAGTTTTGAGAGTTTAAGACATTTGCCCCATTAGTTTAGCGATTTTAAGACCTTTTGTCCCATTTCTTTGTTAATACTAAGACCTTTAATGCCACCTAGGTGTCGATCTTTTCCTGGCGAGCAATAGCGAGCCTGTAATTAACGTCCCTTGAATTCGGCCCGGTCACTCTTTCGGCTTTGGGGAGACACTCGTTACAGGCAATCTGCCTTTTGTCTCCATACACATACAAACAAAACAAAAACAAAAATATTGAAGAATCGGCCTACATTTTCCTACCGAAAAATGTATATAATTATCTCGGGGCCTTTTATTTATTTTTTATTTTACTTTATTTTATTGTTTGTCCATTTTTTCTAAACTTGATAGAGGTCTAGGGAGCACACACAAAACAATGAAATAAACAAATAACTCCACACTCCTACGCTGCCACACAAGTATTGCTATACATACAGTAGGTGTGTAGTCATATATTTGTATTATTGTTTTTAATATACTATTTTCTTGTTAATCTATTCATTTATTTATTTATTTATTTATTTTACCTGACGAATTTGCACTTGCTCGTTTTAGGCTAGATGACTGTATTGCAAGCTGAGTGACTGATCGTTTTAGGCTAGATGACTGTATTGCAAGCTGAGTGACTGATCGTTTTAGGCTAGATGACTGTATTGCAAGCCGAGTGACTGATCATTTTAGGCTAGATGACTGTATTGCAAGCTGAGTGACTGATCGTTTTAGGCTAGATGACTGTATTGCAAGCTGACTGACTGATCGTTTTAGGCTAGATGACTGTATTGCAAGCTGACTGACTGATCGTTTTAGGCTAGATGACTGTATTGCAAGCTGACTGACTGATCGTTTTAGGCTAGATAACTGTATTGCAAGCTGAGTGACTGATCGTTTTAAGCTAGATGACTGTATTGCAAGCTGAGTGACTGATCGTTTTGGGCTAGATGACTGTATTGCAAGCTGACTGACTGATCGTATTGGGCTAGATGACTGTATTGCAAGCTGACTGACTGATCGTTTAGGCTAGATGACTGTATTGCAAGCTGAGTGACTGATCGTTTTAGGCTAGATGACTGTATTGCAAGCTGACTGACTGATCGTTTTAGGCTAGATGACTGTATTGCAAGCTAAGTGACTGATCGTTTTAGGCTAGATGACTGTATTTCAAGCTGACTGACTGATCGTTGGGGCTAGATGACTGTATTGCAAGCTGAGTGACTGATCGTTTTAGGCTAGATGACTGTATTGCAAGCTGAGTGACTGATCGTTTTAGGCTAGATGACTGTATTGCAAGCTGACTGACTGATCGTTGAGGCTAGATGACTGTATTGCAAGCTAAGTGACTGATCGTTTTGGGCTAGATGACTGTATTTCAAGCTGAGTGACTGATCGTTTTGGGCTAGATGACTATTGCAAGCTGAGTGACTGATCGTTTTAGGCTAGATGACTGTATTGCAAGCTGACTGACTGATCGGTTTAGGCTAGATGACTGTATTGCAAGCTGAGTGACTGATCGTTGAGGCTAGATGACTGTATTGCAAGCTGAGTGACTGATCGTTTTAGGCTAGATGACTGTATTTCAAGCTGACTGACTGATCGGGTGATGTGTGATATATTTATGTATTTGTATTGATTTATTTGTTGTATTATTTATTTGTTTCTGACTACAGCATATGGTCTTCGAACACAGTACCACCAACCAGCCAATCAGCTCCAAGTAAATTTCACTAAGGCAAAGCGACTATACCCTGTTCCAATAAAGTAGGCCAAATCTCTTGAACAGTTGCGTTAAGGGGAGGTTTCTAGGGTGTTCCCTAGACCTCCATCAAACCCCCCCTTGACCCCCTTTCAAGATAAATTTTTACATTTTTCGGTAGAAAAATGTCCAGGCCGAAGGCCAGTTCCTCTTAAAGTACAGGCTCGCTATCGCTCGCCAGGAAAAAATTGACACCTAAATGGCACGAAAGGTTTTAAAATTGACAGAAATGGGACAAGAGTTCTTAAAATCGTCAAACTAAAGGGGCGAACGTCTTAAAATCTCAAAATCAATTAAACTAAACATGAGGGAGAAAGGGGCAAGAACAAAATCCCTCAAGTGGAAATTTCCCCTTAATAAGTGATGTCTCGGCACCAAGTATGTTTTGATCAATAATTGGTATCAGCAATATCTAACCTTCATTTCTTCATATCGAGTGAAATATACAAACACGTTCCTACACGTACCCACCCTATTCAACATCTGACAGACATTAATACAGCACAGAGCAAGGCAAACGTAATGACAGCTGGGACATGACTTATTAGCGCCACCTCTATAACTCACAAACGACTAGAGTAATCGAGCTAATATTTCTACCATTTGGGATGGGTCAACCAGGGAATAGGTGTGGAAATTCACAGCCCATTTGCTCTAGCCCATTTTGAGTTACAGAGGACAGAGGTCACGATGTCTAGCCTACCTATTTGGAACAGGGTATAGTGCAAAATCGGCATTTTTTTTTTTTTTTTTTTTTTTTTTTTTTTTTTTTCAATGTGAGCAAAGGAAACAAAAGGCAGAACTGTCGGTATCGAATGCCTCCCCCAGAGTCGAAAGAGTGACAGGGCCAACATCAAGGGACGTTCGATGTTCGATGTTCGATGTTCGATGTTCGATGTTCGATGTTCGAGACAAAATGCCTGGACACACTGAATTTGAATCAATTTAAGTCATAGGAAAAGGGAAAGAGTGATTATGGAAGAGAGTACCAGAG
>CM064522.1:35572045-35632045 GCA_032716605.1 Paralithodes platypus
CCCACCCACTCGCTGACTGTCGGTCCCGTCAGAAGGAAAAAAAAGGAAAATCTGTGGCGGCGAAACAACTGCACCAATCAGTTCCATATTTGTGTGACAAGTCCCTTACCCTTCTGCCTTCCCCCCACCACACCCCCAACCGCCTCCCACCACCCACTTCTAGCGTATCCGTATCCGTACGAAGAAAAGGAAAAACAGGAAAATTCGTGGTGGCGAAACTACCTCACCAATCGACTTCATAATTATGTGTAACACAAGTCAATTACCCTTCTAACTTCCCCCAACCAACCCCAAAACCACCCTCCCACCACCCTCCCACCCATACATTCCGATACCATAAAAGTCTCTGTAGTCTATAGTGTCTTTTCAGCTACTTTCGGGACCATCGGGGACCTGATTTCTGGCGAGGGGAGTGTTTTTTTTACCATTATCCTTCCTTTCTCTCCCAACTTGATAGATTTAGCCAAAAAAAAAAGAAAAAAAGAAAAAAAAAACTGGCACTGGCAGAAGCACACCGTCAAAATTGGCTGGCACTCAGAGGGTTAAAGGTTACAAGGATGAATGGTCTTTCCTCTTAGGGAGTTCACAAAATTGAACTCCTCCAGGATGAATTCCGCGATGTTGTTCATGGTGCCGATGAAGGACTGGGAATGGGAATGGTGTGGCCATTCCTGCCCTTTTGTAGTTCCCAGATTCCAACCCAGACCTACGTGGTTGACAAAGACTGTCTTTGTCTGTGTTTGGACAGACGGGGTGTGCCTACGATTGTTCGGAAACGGTCCACGTAAGTCCTAAAAACTCCCAAGACGTACGGCCTCAGCTACGCAGGTCTTGTGGGGGCGTGACCATGGCCGTGGCCTGTGTTCCCGCAAATCGGGCAGCCCAGGCGGACTAACGGGGACATGCTTACGCAAGTCGCAAGCACGTACGTAGTTCCATACGACTACATTACGTCTGACGTAACACTGGCCCCGTCACGGTACGTCTGTTGGGAAGTGCAATAGTCGTGGTCTATACGGGCGTACACGGCCGGACTACGCCCGTCAGAACACAAAATTGGCGATTACGCCTGACGGGAGCTGTCGGGAGCGATATACGGGAATGTGTGACCCCAGCATAAGCCTTTACAACGGCTCCTCGTT
Source organism: Paralithodes platypus (assembly GCA_032716605.1). NCBI lineage: Eukaryota > Metazoa > Arthropoda > Malacostraca > Decapoda > Lithodidae > Paralithodes > Paralithodes platypus. The sequence continues at coordinate 35,573,188 of CM064522.1, forward strand.
TCTGCATTCTACTTTTCCTATTTTTTTGAAGAGTGTAGAGAGGGGAGAAGGGGTGTTGGAGAGAGAGAGGAAGCTGCTGGAGTGGCTTTGTAGTGTGACTGTGCAGATAGTGTATGTGTTTCTGTACTATACCTGTATATACAGTTTGTGTGGTTGTGTGATATGTGCTTTATTATGTCATTCTGTAAATATTGTATTTTGTTTACTGTTTATTTATTAATATATTTTGTGTATCTTATCACACGAGCTGTGTATGTGATATGGATCATTAGGTCGTACTTAGGCTATAACCTATACTGTATTTATCTTCTGGGTCTGGAATACAAAAAATATTATTATTATTATTATTATTATTATTATATATACTGTATATATATATATATATATATATATATATATATATATATATATATATATATATATATATATATATATATTGTTTATTTATTATTCCACAGTGACGATGAAGGCACTGATGAAGATGATAATGAAGCAATTGGTGATGATAGTGGTGATGATGATGGTGATGGTGATGATGTTACCAGACGTGTTGGAGGCTCAAGTTTATTCTCACTTTAAGGAGGTAAGGTTAACCCTATCTGGTGCCAGGAATCCAGGATGATCTTTTTTTAACCCTCCCTGTTCCATGGACATTTTAAGACGTTCAGCCTGATTACTTTCCAAACTTATATTATCATATGTTACTTGAATTGGCTTATACTCTTGGCACACACTACCTTTTCTGGGAGTTAATTCTACTTTCCTATACTTCTACAAGGAAAGGCAAATTTTTTCACATCCTTCTTGCAAGGCTTGACCACCAGTTTGAATGCATGGCGTCTCGTTCTTCCTTTTGATGGTATGATGAAGTCTTCCCTGTCAATCCAGTCAATCTTGTTAACACATTTGTACATCGTGATCATATCTTGTAATGTAGTGAGGCCTATCTTTTCCAGTCGTTCTTCATAGCTGCATCCTCTCAATTCTCAATTCTCAATTTATTATGTCTGTGTGTGTGTGTGTGTGTGTGTGTGTTTTACCGAATGCTGTACATCTTTAGCTTGAAAGTGGTCTGAGGAGCGTTTTATTTTATTTATTTATTTATTTGTTTAGTTTGAAGAGTAGTTTAATATTTGTCCAGTAAGTATGATCAATCTTGGTGAAAACAAACAGGCTACATAGTCAAGCTGCCTTTTCAACACCCCATGATCGTTGCTTGTTCTTCCTTGGTGTCTTTAACCCCTTCTGTACCAGCGCCGGCCTTTTAACTTTATTGTGGCTACTGTTAGACGATTTGATTCAATGTAAAATGGTCCTCCAGCAACTAACAGGCTTCGAAATATCTCACTTAACCATTTTTACTACCACAGATTATTCTTAAACTGCACAAAATCGTTTAGATACAGGTACAATAAAATAAATTAGAAGTACAGAAGGGGTTACTGGTTGGTGTTACTTTATCCATGTGATGTCTCGGCACCAAGTATGTTTTGATCAATAATTGGTATCAACAATATAAGCTTCATTTCTTCATATCGAGTGAAATATTCAAACATGTTCCTACACTTACCCACCCTATTCAACATCTGACAGACATTAATACAGCACAGAGCAAGCCAAATGTAATGACAGCTGGGACATGACTTATTAGAGCGACTGTACAGTCACGAGCACCAAAAAGGAAATACCTAGTAGTTGGATCTGTATCAAACATAAACCAGACAGTACAATCTTTATTATATACCAAATACTGCAAAACTTGGCTTTTAGAGGAGGGATTTTTGTTTTTCGTTTTCTCCCTAGATATCCATCAAGATTAAAAAAGAAACACCCCCAAGACCCCCATTTGAGATAAATTTGTAAATTTTTCGGTAGCGTTGTTTTTTTTTTTTTTTTTTTTCTATGTTATTGAGGGAGGCAAAAGGCATAACTGCCTATAGCGAGTGCGTCCCCCATAGTTGAAAGAGTGACAGGGCCAAAATCAAGGGACGTTCGAGCCAAAATGCCTGGACACACGGAGTTTGAAGCAATGTAAGTCATAGGAAGAGGGAAAGACTGATTCTGGGAGAGAGTTCCAGAGCTCAGCTGTTGAGTAGAAGAAAGTTTGAGAGTAACGTTTCACTCTTGGGTTGGAGAGTTGCACAGAGTAGGGGTGGGATTGAGTTGCAAGACGGGTACCACGTGCCCTACGTAAAGGAGGTGGTATGCACTGGGATAGCTCTGAGGAACACTGATTATTATAGTAGCGATAGAATAGCGAGAGAGATGCAACATTGCGGCGGAGAGAGAGAGAGATTGCAGAGAGTTGGTGAGTGGACGGGAGTTAATGATACAAAAGGCCTTCCTTTCAACTTTGTCTAGGAGAGCGGTGTGAGAGGAACCTCCCCACACATGTGAACAATACTCAATACAAGGGCACACTATGCCCCTGTACAGAGCAAGAAGCTGTGCAGGGGAAAAGAACCCCCTAAGGCGGTTGAGCACACCCAGCTTCTGGGAGGCTGCCTTAGCAAGACTGGTAATATGGTCCTTCCAAATGAGAGCAGAAGAAAAAGAGACACCAAGAATATTGAGAGAAGATGAAGGGTTGATTTTTGTATTGTTGAAGAATAGGGGATAGTCCGCTGGGAGATCCTGACGGGTAGATAGATGGAGAAATTGGGTTTTGGAAGCATTAAAGTTAACAAGGTTTTCTCTGCCCCAATTGGAAATAGTATTTAGATCAGAATTTAAGAGTTCTATGGCTTCATTACGTTTGTCGTTGAGGGATTGCTGGCTGGGGCGTTCTGAAAAACTAATGGAGTAGTGTAAGGTTGAGTCGTCTGCGTATGAATGGATGGGAATTAAGGTACAGTTAAGGAGATCATTTATAAAAATTAGAAAGAGAATAGGAGATAGGACAGAGCCCTGAGGAACACCGGAGTTTATAGGGTGAGCAAGTGAACAATGGCCGTCCACAACCGCGGCTATGGAACGGCCGGAAAGGAAATTAGAGACAAAGGCACAGATGGAGGGATAGAAACCGAAGGAGGGTAGTTTAGAAATTAAAGATTTATGCCAGACTCTATCGAAGGCTTTCGATATGTCTAGTGCAATAGAAAAAGTCTCACCGAAGTCCCGAAAGGAGGATGACCAAGAGTTAGTAAGATATGAAAGAAGATCACCAGTAGAGCGACCCTTAAGGAAGCCATACTGGCGATCTGAGAGCAGATTATGAGAAGAGAAATGCTTAAGAAACTTGGAAGCAAGAATAGTTTCAAAAACTTTAGAAACTTTTAGAAATATGTTCTGGCCAAAAGCCGGTTCCTCCTAAATTACAAGCTCGCTATAGCTTGCCAGGAAAAAATTGACTCTTAAATAGCCCAAAAGGTCATGAAATCGACAAAGAAATGGGGCGTAAGGCCATAAAATCGCCAAACTAATGGGACGAATGTCTTACAATCTCAAAACATGAGGGAAAATAGTGTCCAGAACAAAATTCCCCTTAACCCGCGAGCTACGATGTACCTCTCAATAGGTGTAAGCGGTCGGGTGCAACATACCTCCAACTAATGAGGCGGTAAAATTTATGCTAGTAAGTTTGTGGTGTATATTCAAAGATTCAAGGGGGTGTAACCTTAAAGGAGGGAGGGGGAGGGGGGTTCTGAACCCCTTCCCCCTCATGTTTATCCCCATTAGTTTTGACATTTTAAGATGTTTGCCCCATTAGTTTGGTGATTTTAAGACCTTTCACCCCATTTCTTTCTCAATTTTAAGACCTTTCCTGCCATTTAAGTGTTGATTTCTTCCTGGTGAGCGATGCCGAGCAGAGCCTGCAATACAGGACTAATTTTTCTACCGAATAATACACACATATATCTTGAAGGGGAGTCTTGGGGTATTTTTTAAAGCTTAGTGGAGGTCTAGGGAGGAAACTAAAAAAATAATAATATATAAGTAAAAAATAGACAAACAAATCTCTCCCTCAATAAACCATAATATAGACTAAAGCCGGTATCACACGAGAGATTTTATAGTCAACATTCGATAATCAATATTTTTCTGGCAACATTTCTGGAATATTCTGAACTGGTATCGGAAACTAGACTGTTGATAGATGAATTTAGGTGACCGAAATATATTAAATGTTTACCTCATAAGCTGCCAGACCAGTGTTGAGGATAAATGTTGAGTGAAAAAAGGCTTTTGTGATACCGGCTTAAGGTTTTTGAGCGCTATGATATACTGTCAATTGACCACTTGCGAGTTTCAGGCTATAAGGAAGTTGGAGCTATAAACATCGATATAAAACAGAAATGCAATAATGATGTAGGTTTCCGATGGATGGAAAGTATGATAAATATATTTGTATGGGTTTATAAATGCGCTACAACCGTATTTTAGCTGGTAATTCCGCTAAAAATCGATGTCTACAGCTCCAACTTCCTTATAGCCTGAAACTCACATGTGGTCAATTTTACAGCAGAACTGAGAATTCCACTTTGTTATAGGTATCCTCGGCTCTACCCTCCGACATGAAGGATTGTGAACTAGTGAGGATGTCTGTGAAGCGCGCCACCACGAGGGTTGCTTGTTCGGCTCTGTGCAACGTGGATCCAGAGTGCTATCTCTTCTGCATCGAAGGTAATTGGCCACCTAAAGCCGGAGTCACACGAGCTCCTTTTCGAGCAATTTTTACGGGCAATTATGATCTGGAAGCTTCAAAAACTACACTTTATCAGAATTCAGCCGCCTAACCTAATCTACCTTCAGTCTAGTTACCGATACCAGTGCGAAAATATCCCAAAATAATACGAGGAAAAACTTGCTCATGGAAAATTGACGGAAAAAAGGCTTGTGTGACAGCGGCTTAACACCTGCTGCTGAGAAATTGGCTTGTCCCCATTTCAATTACTTGGCTATTTCAACGTTTGTATAGCCAAATACGTTGTTAATTATGAAGCTTGGCCTTGATATGTTACAGTTATATAGCAGTTTCTTATTAACCCTTTGAGTACCAGCGACGTGTGTTATATTGTATTCTAGCTATATTATTTCTATATTGTGCAGCTTAGAAGGAATCTGTGGTAGTTGAAAGGGATGGTTGAGATTATAGTGAAGCCCTATTATTACTAGAGGTCCTTTCTAAGCTGAATAAAATCGTCTAATAGTTGCCAGAATATAATAAATAGACGTCGCCAGTACAGTATGGGTTAATCCATTAAATTATCGAGAAATCAGCTGCTAATACACTCAATTGTTCGCCAGGTTAAAGTGAATAGGTGGTAACTAGCCGCTTGTAAATCAATAGGCACTAAGTTTACCATATAGAATAGTGGCAACAACAGCAATTGACTACTTGCGAGTTTCATGCTATAAGTTGAAGTCGTAAACATCAATACAAAACAGAAATACAATAACAATACAGTATAGGCTTCTGATGAATAGAATGTATGTTGAATTTGGTTTTATGTATTTAAAATATACTATAGCCAAATTTTAGCTGCCAAATCTGATAGATATCGATTTCTATACCTCAACTTCCTTATAGCATGAGACTTGCAAGTGGTCAATTAGCCGAAAAAGGTGGAGGGGAAAAATGGAAAATGGCATGGCCCGAACTGGGTTTACAAAATATGCGGTGCATGGGAAGAAAAGGTAAGATTTTGAGTGCCTGAACTATACCAACAACAAATGCATATATGAAATAATAATAATTGCATGCCATGAATACCTCTGAAACCAAAATTAACGTCTATTTGCCACTAAATTCAATGTATTTAAACTCTAGGGGATGCAATTAGATGAACAAAATTAGTTTAACTCATAATCTGTTAGACCAGAGTTAATAGTAAAAGGTCTCATTTATTATGATAACTCCTTTAGTTGACACAGAAACATTTGAATGTTTTTTTGCTTTCAATGAAGGGAAGGAGTGTAGCCTCTTCAAAACAAAGGCGACCATTTGGTGGTATGAAGGATCCAACTCGAGGCTGGTATACGACCGGTGCTACTCCAAATCAGTCCAGGACTCCAGCACACTCAACTACTTCATCACCAACACCACCGCTAGTTCCGTCCTCAAGGAGAATGCTGCATATCACCACCGGAATCCCATCGGACGTTTCTCCTGTGCATTGATCTTATTTATGTCAAACAGAGAGAGTTCCCCATGGTGGCGCGCAGATCTGGGAACTGATAGAACTGTGTCCGCCGTCCATCTCACGCCATGTGCCAATACGACCGCAGGACACAAGTACTCTTACTTCCAGGATGTGAAGATAACCTTGAGCACCTCCACTGACGCCAACACCCACCAGAAACTTTGCACTTACCCGGGTATTAACAATTACCTGATTTCCTGCTCTCCCTTACAGCCTGTCACTGGACGGTATTTAGAGATCCACTCCGATCCTGCCAGCGATATGTACCTCTGCTTTAGGACAATAAAGGTAAAAATAATCGGCTAGATATTTGCTATCAGCTAGTCATTCAGATTATCGGCTAGGTTTTCAGATTATTGGCCAAATATTCTCCATATTATATAGTAGCTAGCTATTCAGATTATTGGTTAGATATTCAGAATATTGACTAGATATTCTGATTATTGACTAGATATTCTGATTACTGGCTAAATATTCAGATTATTGGCTAGATATTCAGATTATTGGCTAGATATTCTGATTACTGGCTAGATATTCTGATTATTGGCTAGATATTCAGATTATTGGCTAGATATTCAGATTATTGGCTAGATATTCAGATTATTGGCTAGATATTCAGATTATTGGCTAAATATTCAGATTATTGGCTAGATATTCAGATTATTGGCTAGATATTCAGATTATTGGCTAGATATTCAGATTATTGGCTAAATATTCAGATTATTGGCTAGATATTCAGATTATTGGCTAGATATTCAGATTATTGGCTAGATATTCAGATTATTGGCTAGATATTCTGAGTATTGGCTAATGGCTAGATATTCAGATTATTGGCTAAATATTCAGATTATTGGCTAGATATTCAGATTATTGGCTAGATATTCAGATTATTGGCTAGATATTCAGATTATTGGCTAGATATTCTGAGTATTGGCTAATGGCTAGATATTCAGATTATTGGCTAAATATTCAGATTATTGGCTAGATATTCAGATTATTGGCTAGATATTCTGAGTATTGACTAGATATTCAGATTATTGGCTAGATATTCAGATTATTTTGGCTAGATATTGATATATATCCTTGGGCCTTAACCCGAGAAAGACGCCAGGACTCTTAAGAGGTTTTACTGGGCGAAGGCGCCGTGACTCTTAAGAGTCAAGGCATAAAACAAGCCTTTCAAAACACCCCACTGGCACTCAAAACAAAGCAATATGTGATTAAGTGAGATAATTCCCCTCCATACCTCCTATCATTAATCCACATGTGTCCCAACCCCACCCCCCTTCCCCTCCCTTTTCCCCCCCTCCTCAATTATCTGGTATTTTCCCTATTATTACCGATATTTATTGAGTATTTTTGTGCGAGGACGGCTGGGAGAGAGGGGGGAAGGGGGAGTCTTTCTTCAACCCTCTAATCAGACTCAGACCTCCCCTATTATCTCAGTACCATGCGAGACACGAAAGAGGGAGGGTGTGTCTTTCTCGCCGGTCCGGATTACGACCGCGGGGCTATAATATACAATGTTCACCAGCCAATTTCTGTTACCACTTGTTTTATTGCTTTTTAATGTTCATGTGTTCATATTAAAAGTAAAATAGGTGCATATGGATAAATAATTATGATATATATGGTAAATATGACGATTTTCGTCAGGAAGGAACCAAATACCTTCGCATGGCGGGATGTTTCAAATACCATAGCTTCGTCTTTTAAGGGGAGATTTCCACTTGAGGGACTTTTTTCTTGACCCCTTTCTCTCTCATGTCTAGCCCAATTGCTTTTGAAATTTTAAGACGTTTGCCCCATTAGTTTGGTGATTTTAAGAATTTCCGCCCCATTCTGTCAATTTTAAGACCTTTCGTGCCATTTAGGTGTCGATTTTATCCTGGCGAGCGATAGCGAGCCTGTAATTTAAGAGTAACCGGCCTTCGGCCGAGACATTTTTCTACCGAAAAATGTACACATTTATCTTGAAATGGGGTCAAGGGGGTGAAATTTTAAGATTGCTGGAGGAGTAGGAAACAAACTAAAAACCTCCCCTTAAAGGTTAAGGGGAGATTTGTGTATACTTGTTCATTTTTTTTTTTTTTTTTTTTTTTTTTCCTCCTTGGACCTTCATCAAACTTTTAAAAAATATCCTGAAAACCTTCGAAGTATATTTGTAAATTTTCGGTAAAAAAAATGTTGTGGCTAAAGGCCGATTCTTCCTAAATTATAGGCTCGCTACCGCTCACCAGGAGAAAAATAGACACTAAATGGCACGAATGGTCTTAAAATCACCAGAATAATGCGGCGAACGTCTCTAAAATCTCAAAACTAATGGGGCTAAACATGAGGGAGAAGGGGGTCCTCTTTGAAACTGGGTGATCCATAAGAGGTACGATCCTAATTTAATGTCCTAATGGTGGTATTCCAGGCAGCCCAGTGCTCGGCAGGCTTATTTGTCAATTTCTTGCACTTTAGATCCAATCATAGAATTCATAGTAGATCTACTATATATACTATAGTAATTCTATGGCAGAACCTGTACCCCTAAACGTAGCCCTTTCTACATTTATAGACTAGCATCTTTTCAACTTATTTATATCATCCATCTGTCCAAATCAATCAAGCCTGCATGTGCGCATCTCATCTAGGATAGTCTTAAAAGTGTATGATGTATGTATGTATATATGTATGTATGTGTGTATGTATGCATGTATGTATGTATGTATGTATGACTTGTATGTATATATATATGTATGTATGTATGTGCAGTATATAGTCGATGGGGCAGATCCCCAAATCACATAAATCGGTGTACCATCTTAGGGAATCAAATATTCAGTATGTCATACAATTTATATTTATGATGATACTTAACCCTTTGAGGACCATGACGCATTTTGACAATTCATTCTGGCTCTCATTAGGCGATTATATTCAGCTTAGAGTGAACTTGTGGGAGCTAAATAGTTAAATGAGATAGAGTTTACCCCTTGATTCCTAGATATCCTTCCTAAAATGTATAAAATAGTCAAATTATAACCAAAGTAAAATGTAATAATGCGTCTTAGATCCTCTAAGGGTTAAGTTCCCTCATTACTATTACACAGATATATCTTATATATATATAGTTTCATATTTGGTAACGTAACTATTGGTATACGACTGTACGCTCGTAGTGAGTGTGGCTAACAGGACGTTCTTTGCCGACTACGGTATATTACTACCGATTACTGTATGCTGATTCATATATCCCTCACATCACCACCTTCAATTGCATGTTCTGCATAATTCACACTCGGGCTAAATATGGTCACGGAAGTAGAGAGGTTCCGGTCATAGGGCACGGTATTCCACAAGACTGGAGAACATTCAGGTCCTCTCCCAGACACCACTCACATATCAAGAGGTGTCCCCCGCTCCACTCCCTGGACACCTCATCAACCAGAATTCAGACTGAGTCCACATTTTGAGACAGATAGAATCACACGCCACTCCACCATATCCACCTATTGAAATACTACTGATGCTGATTATCATTTGTTCCTGTTTATCTCAAGATATCATCATTACCACCTGTTGCTGTTGTTTAGCTGCTGATTACTACTATTGATTCTACTGTCGATTCTACACCTACTACTTATATAAATATATACCAGGCTGATTGACTTGTATATGTATTCTGACTTCCCATTAGGTCCACAGTGGCATTTGAATCACTAAAATACGAGGAATCCAAATTATCTACCGAATCGTCGTTACATGGCGACTCCAAAATAGCTTTTGAATAGATCTCGCAAGAGGAATCCACAGTAGGCCTACTGGCGTCTGAACTATTGTAGTTTTTGGATTCCATAGGCTGTGTGGTAGGAACAGAATCCAAAGTACCATTTGAGTTAAAAGTGTTTGTCACGGAATTATAATCTTCCGTGAAAACTTCCCCAATATCGATTACAAAGGCCATGTTAATTAAATTGCGTTGCTTAATTAAAATTATCGCTGCCGCTAAAATATTTCACAAAAATAACAATTATACACACTACGTAGACCTGATTTATTTTCACTATTCAGTAATTACAAGTGAATTAGTAGACCAAGCCTATAACATGTTAATTGTTTTTGCAGCTCACTTTATTACGTCTAAAACAAAGTGACCGTCTGACCTAAAGTGAAGTTTTAGGCTACCGTTTTCAGTTTACAAATCAAGGTAATCGAAAAAAATCACTTTTATTTTCAGATGCCTTCAAATTACGATGGGAAAAATAAGTGTAGATGATTAATCATCTGCTTTAAGTAACAAACTTGGGTATTTTATGCAAAAACTATAAGTAAGACAGGCGACTAGAATATTTTAAAATAGTTACCCAATAAAAGAGCGATTCTTTCTCAAAGTACAATAAAAGAAAACTTAAAATTTAGGAGTGACAATGATATATTTTGCCTGATGTTCGTTCTTTTGTTTTGTTATAACTTTCATGATATTAATACATGAACACGCACTTACATACAGCCTACACATACACACACAGTACATGCACAAACACACTCCATTCAGCAACAACATTCCCCAGAGTGTTGGGGTTTGTATTGAAGGTTGGGTAAAGAATATTATTTGTGTTATATATATATATATATATATATACAGTATATATATGTGTGTTTATCTTTGTCAAAGTGTTTGTGCTTCTAATGAAGTGTGAATAAGGAATAAAAATCCGCATTTTATTATTTCAAAACTGAAAGTTTATTACTAATTATTAACCCTCTCAGTAGTGTGACGCATATCTCCATTGTATTAATTCTGGTTTATAATTTATATTCTGGTTTATATTTGGTACGATTTTATGCAGCTTACAAAGGAATCCTAACAATCATAGGGTTAAAGGATCTCAATTAACCCTACGACTCACACAGATCATTTCTAAGCTTAATAAAATCGTCCAATAACAGCCAGGCTTAAAAAATATATGTCTTGATATACTGAAAGGGTTACTGATAGCTTAACCCCTTCAGTACCGAAGAGGTCTGTTGTTGTTTTTTCAGCTATATTTAGACGATTTTATGCAGATTAGGAATGATATGTGGGAGTTAAAAGGGGTTAATTGAGATAGTCTGTAGCTTCATAATTGCTACACGTCCATCTATCTATCTATCTATCTATCTATTGCCTGACGCCGTGATCCCCGAAGGGGTGGCCACGAACGAACCGCCCCCATGCACCTCTGTCCCCAGTCAGTCGACGCCCCTCCCCCCAACCAGCACCACCTTCGTTCATGTACTTCCTCACTCCATCCTTCCACCTCATATTCGGTCTACCTCTCCCCCTCTGTCCCTCCACCTCGCTCTCATACACCCTCTTAGTCATTCTCTCGCTTTCCATACGTTCCATATGGCCGAACCATCTCAAGTTGTTCCTTTTCACACTTTCCAGCACATCTACCTCCACACCACACCTCCTTCTTACTTCCTCATTAGTCTGACTTCCTACACGTCCATCTTAGGCTGAATAAAATTGTCTAATAATTGGCGGAATACAACAGAAAGGATGTTGCCGGTATAGAAGGGGTTAAGGCAGATGAATGGTACACGAGCACTGTTATCGTCGGGTTATATTGAAGTAACATCAGAAAAGAGTTGAGGGGACAGTGGTTATATTGAAGTAACATCAGAAAAGAGTTGAGGGGACAGTGGTTATATTTTGGGGGGTTTATATATCAAATAAAAATAGGAAAAGTGGGGATTGGGCCTGAGTTTATAGAATAGATTAGAATAGATATTTATTTATATATTTATTTATCATCTAGTTTCCTCCCTAGACCTCCATCAAGCTTAAAAAAAACATCCAATAGATCCCCTTTGAGATTAATTTTTAAATTTTTCGGTAGAAAAATGTCACGGCCGAAGGCCGTTTCCTCTACAATTACAGGCTCGCTTTCGCTCGCCAGGAAAAAAATCGACACCTAAAGGGCACGAAAGGTCTTAATATTGACAAAGAAATGGGGCGAAAGGTCATAAAATCGACAAACTTATGGGGCCAACGTCTTAAAATCTCAAAACTAATGGTGATAGCACGAAAAAGAATGGGACCAGAAAAACACCCATTTTCCCTTAAAGCAGTCGTGTCTTTGCAATAAACAACACTACGGTATATTGGTTTGTAGCTTTAATTCCATAAATCTTTTAAGCATTGTGTATTTTCCACTTTAATTAGATAATATACTTACCTGATCAGCATCATATAGCTAGTCTGTTCACTGTAAGTAGGCGAGAAATCATGGCCTCTATCCTCTGTAACTCAAAAAGGGCTAGAGCAAATTGGCTGTAAGTTTCCACATCTATTCCTTGACTGGCTCTTCCTAAATGGTAGAAATATTAGCTCGATCACTTTAGTCGTCTTCGAGTTACATAAGTTAGTGGTCATGATTTTTCGCCTACTTACAGCGAATAGACTATAGTCCAGAACCACCTGTTACATATTATTACAAAAGTATGTCCTACAGTATATGAACTTATAATTACAGTTAATCAATACAACCTTGCCTATAATGAATTACAGGTCTCCCTCACTATCCGATGCCCCGATTTACGATATTATTATAGGTTTTTAGGCATTTGGGTTTGGGTTTTGGCTGGTCCTAGTACGCATCCCCATTTACCCCATTAATTTTAGGGTTCGCAATACAATTTTTCAATTTAAGATCGGGTTTTCAGGAATGTAACCCAATCGTAAATCGAGGGAGACCTGTACTTGTAATATCATGCACGATCTTATAGCTAATATAAAGATATGCCTTATCACCATCCAACTAATCATTAACTCATTAGTTAGGGGTAATATTGATTCTAATCTTATAACTTATCTAACAGATATTCACCTAGGAGATGCTAATGTGTAAGCTATATGTAATTAATATATATATATATATATATATATATATATATATATATATATATATATATATATATATATATATATATATATATATATATATATATATTGTATATATATATATATTTTTTTTTTTTTTTTTTTTTTTTTGTGATATTGTTAGGTTTTCTTTCCAATATAACTTTCCCATAAATCCATGCCTGGGTGTATTTCTCTCTTCGTATATATTTGTTTATTTACTTGTTTTCTATAATGCACTTTTAACCCTTTAAGTATATGAGGATGCATTTGTTTACTTTATTTCTGGCTGCTATCATTAGACAACTATATAGAGCTTAGGAAAGATCTGTGGTATTCAAACTTCAAAGGGTTAATTAAGATCGAGTTTACCCTTTAGATTACTATAGGTCCTTCCTAAGCTGCATAGAATCGTCTAGGGTTAGCAAGAAAAGAAAAAAGTCGCCATGTTTTTAAAGGGTTAATTGGAAGGATTGGTGGGCGGAGAGAGAGAGAGGCCTCCTTCTTTGCTATCCTTTTTCTTCTTCACATAGGAAACGAAGAACTAAGAAGAATATAAAAGAGAAAGAAGATGAAGCAAGTAGAAAGAAGAATAAAAAAGAAAGAAAAGGGACCAAAAAGAAAAAAGAAAACGCTTATATTACTGTTCATTGAAATTTATAGAGCACGACATAAAATAAGGAAAATGGATGCGCCTTTGTAAAATCCTGGCTTACCGCTTAACAACTGAACTGAAGTTATTATGACTACATAAAAGAAAAACCCTTTGTGAGGATCAGTAAGTCGGTTGTTGCTTATTTTCCTCTGAGATTTGAGATATGCTATTTTTCTTTGAGATATGCTATTTTTAGTTTGTACACAGATAAATGGTCTTGCGTTATCAGCCGCATTGGAAGGATTAAGGCTGTTTCAACTCACCATTATCCTAAGTTGATAAACACATTGATAAGAGACGAGGATTTGTGAAGGTAGTGGAGGCAGTTACACTTTAGTATGCTGATAAAGGTGTGTCGTCGAGAGAGAGAGAGAGAGAATTCCTCGTCGTTCATGCATAGGTGAAATGTTAAAGAACACTTAATTTTCAATATTGATATGTGTAAGTTTAAGAATATGATACAGCTTCAAGTGGACAGGATTGTTAGGCTACGTAATTTGAGGTCTTGATTTCTTGGTAGTTTGAGAGGGCCCCCGGGTGAAACACACCTGCTTGGCCCTTTAAGATATCTAGTTGTCATAAGGGATGGGATGGTAGTAGTGGCGAGGGGGGGGGGGGGGGGGGGGGGGGGGGGGGGGGGTAGTGGTGAGTGTTTGTGATGATATGGTAGTGGTTAGGGTACGTGTGTGTAATAATGGTAGTGGTGAGGGTGTCTTATGATATGGTAGTGGTAAGGGTGTGTGATGATGTAGTGGTGAGGGAGTGTGTGATGGTACTTGTGGAGAGATTGGCAATTTCGGAGGGGTATAGTGGTGAAGAGTGTGATATGGTGGTAGTTAAGGGTGTATTAGAGGGGGTTTGATGGTGGTAGTAAGGGGTATGGGTGAGGGTTTTTAATGATAGCGGTAGGGAGAGGTGAGATACGGCAATCTGATGGCAATGTTGGGAGGGGGATACTCCCCCGACATGTGCTAGTCTATCTATCTATATATTGCCTGATGCCATGATCCCCGAAGGGGTGGCCACAAACGAACTGCCCCCAAGCACCTCTGTCCCCAGTCAGTCAACGCCCCTCCTCCCAACCAGCACCGCCTTCATTCATATACTTCCTCACTCCATCCTTCCACCTCTCCTTCGGTCTACCTCTCCCTCTCTGTCCTTCCACCTCGCTCTCGTACACCCTCTTAGTCATTCTCTCGCTTCCCATACGTTCCATATGGCCGAACCATCTCAAGTTGTTCCTTTTCACACTTTCCAGCACATCTACCTCCACACCACACCTCCTTCTTACTTCCTCATTCGTCTGTCTATCCCTCCATGTAACTCCGCACGCACTTCTCAAGTAACTCATTTCCACCGCTCTCACTCTTGGTCTGAGTCTCTCCACGAACGTCCATGCTTCGCTTCCGTAAGTTATAATAGTGTCGGGGTTACCACACTGTCATGCAAGGACTTCTTCACTTCCATACTGACCATGCACTCTATTTCTTGTTACTACTTTCAACGTTCCTACAATTACCCTCTTCCCCTGTTGCACCCTCTCCCGCACTTCTTCATCCACAGTCCCATCTTTACTCAACACACTGCCCAGATACTTAAAAGTGCTAGTATTTTTATTTTTCAGTAGTGTCGAAGGTGTGATAGAGGTGGTGTGATGGTAATGGTGTGTGGGAAGGTGTTAATGGTGGTTACTATATGATAGTAGCTAGATTATGTGCACTGATATGACAGCAATAGGGCTTGTGATGGTAGTAGTAATTTGTGTCAATGGATGGATGATGGAAGATGTAAGGAATGTGAATTAGACATGCAATATAGCAGATATTCTCATCACTTGCGTTTGAGACTTCTATAGGTATTAGATAATAAAGGTATTAGGTATTAATTTTTTTTTTTTTCCCGCAGGATCCAAGAGTGCAATCACCTCCCATTTCATGTAGTTAATAGTCCCACTCTTGATTCTTTTAGAACTAGGATCACCAGTCATTACATCCCTAAACCTGATCCTTTTCCTGATCCTGTCCCCAATCACTATAGGTAGTGCCAACGAACTTGACAATTATCTCGATCCCTGACCTCTTCGTAACTCAAAAGGACCTTGAGCAATCTGGCTGTAAATGTCCACACCTATTTTCTGGTGGACTCTTCCCAAATTATAAAAATGTCATTCCGATTGCTTGCATTCATTTTGAGTTATAAGAAGTTAAGGGGCCCAGATTATTGTCAAGTTCGTTTGCGCTACCTAATAGTCCCCTATGCACAATTCTTGCATATCATGCCGCCCGAGAGCGGCCCTCTGCGGGTTCCACGTAAACGTAAACGTTAGATAATAAAGGATTAAAGGTCGAGAGGTGGGCGTGCCTCACCAAAGAATATTTAACCCAAATCGAAGCATTTGGCAGCTCTTGCCAAAACAATGCGTTCATCCAGTTTACATTACAAAGAAGTTTGTTTGCATTATATAGTCTGTCCAAGAAAATATTACAAAAGTATTTAGAAATTGTTATATTTTATTGTTTATGTATATATTTGTAAAGCTTATAATAAGGTTAAAGAAGTAAAATATTATAGTTTGTTAGGTAATGTAACCCGGAAATTTGAGGCTGCATGGAAGCTGACTGAGCAACAGGTAGGATGCTGTTTACTTACTTTAAACGTATATTCCCGTGTTATGAATAACCTGTAATACATGTAGCCTTGTCAGACCCATCAGTACATATCCTGGCTTCGACGGGTTAGTGGAAAGGCGGTACATTAATGTCTGGTACGAGATAAACTTGGTCTTGAATGTGGGTTGGTCGCTATCAAAATTCCTGAAGGCTGACTTTTCTCGCGTCATGGTGTAACTTGTCAATTTGTTATCCCACTTTCCTGGACCATATCGGTGAGTGTGTGGCTTTTATTGTTATGTAGTAGCTCTTCTGATGTTAATAAAGGTTTGCAATGACTAATAAGCTTTTTGATAGGCCTATTGCAGGTATAATAATTTGAAGGTGTTTAAATGTGCTTAGGCCTAGTAGGCAGATAGGCTAGTTATTACTAAGCGGCTAAGCCAGTAGGCTATAATTTATGTCTAACCTTGGAGATGTTTCAGAGTTTCAGACACCCTTGAGGCTTGAGTGTCCTAAGTTGTCAAATCGGTAAGAACAGAAGAACTGCTCAGCCTCACTGACCTGAGTTTGGGTCAGATTTTTGGTTTAGGCCTAGGCCCTAGGCTAATGTTATTTTAATACCACAATTTTTTTTTATATATTTGAAGATAAATAATTAATCTATATGCTCTAAAGATCATAAGAAAATTTGTTTTAGGCCTAACCCTCGGCAAAACCTAATAAAAAAGTATATATGGTACTAAAATGTCTTTTTCGTAACAAGGTTGTCAATACGGTACTTTCAGTCATCGATAGCTCTAAAGATCATATGAAAATGTGTTAAACCCTCGGAAAAACCTAATATAGGCTAAAAGTATGATACCGGTACTAAAATTTTATTTTCGTAACAAGGTTGTCAATACGGTACTTTCCCGTTATCAATGTACAATCAAGCTGAAGATTGCAGAGTAAACACCATAGACCATCGACTTTTCTTTCACCTTCTTATAATCGACAGCCAATTTTTTTATTTTTTTATTAAGGGATTAGGCTAGTACTCAACCAGCGGGGGTGTGGGGGCGGCAGCCCCCACCCATAATACTAGGTTAGGTTAGGTAAGGTTGTTAGGTTAGGCTAATGTTTTTTCAAATCACTATCGGGGAGCGAGCGTGTCTCAACATTGATCGATAGGCCTAATGGGGAAAATAGGTTTTCCCGAGATTTCTAATTAATTACAAATACTATACAGTGGAATCTCGCATCTAACGCATTTTGATCTAACGAATTTGCATCTAACGACCCTATTGGAGCTCTACCCGATCTCAATCTAACGAACCAAAATCCATATCTAACGGCAATTATTCTGGGTGCCCGGTATCGAATTTACAAATTTCCCGCCAAATAGGCCTACCGTACTGAGCTAAGTGGCGTCCCTCCCTCCTCCCTCCCTCCCCGTCACTGTCGTCAGTCCAGTCCGCGCCGCGCCTTAGGCCTACATTACTCAACCCAACTCAATCTTTTGTTGTGTTACTCGCCCCAACCTTAAGCTTTTGTTGTGTTACGCCTTTTGTGATGTCGACCCAATCCTCAGGTACTGGAGAGGGGAGTGGTGAGAATGGAAATATGCATGAAAGAAAGACAAAAGTACCAGTGAAGAGGGTTACGCGTGTTGGGAAAAAAATGAATAAATATACGGCAGAGGATAAAGCGAAAGTGATTGAATTAATTGAAAAAGGCCTCAAGAACTGCGAGATAGTGAAAATAACTGGGTTTCCCGAGGGGACAGTGCGTAACTTTAAGAGTCAGAAAACTAAAATTAAAGCCAGCCTATCTGTTGCAAAGATGTGTTTTAGTGGCAATGTTAAGAGAGGCAGGCTGTGGTGGAGGTGAGGAAGTGCACGGCGCATCCCAGTTAGCCTAGCCTCCCTGCTCGGATATCTTCGACATCGTCTAACCTACACACTTCATTATTCACTCACAGGTTGGTTTATTATTAATTCTCTATCTATCTATTGCCGGACGCCTTACTCCCCTTACGAGGGTGGCCATACACAGAATGCCCCCAAGCGGACCTATTCCCAACCCGAGCCAGTTTAGTGAAGGACTTACAGGATTGACCACTCAATTTAGGATCGGTCCGACTCCGAGGCCCTCTGTGTATCTTGTTAGCACTAATTTTCTACATTGGTGTTCGGCTAATCCATTCACTAACCTGCCTTACCCTTAGGTAAGCAGTACGGATTTGTATCAGGTTTACTCCCCTAGACAGGTTGCCAACCAAGGCTGACGAGTCCCATCCACCCAAATTTGTATAAGGTTGTCTCCCCTAGATGAGTTACTGACCAAGGCTAACGATTCCCACCCACCCAAGAAGGGGTATAAGTGGGCATTTCTTAGTTAATAGCCCATGGGAAAAACTAAAATACATTGCTCAAAAATGAGAACGATTATTAATTCTTCTTATAATTAATATATTACATGATTTTAATATATTTGATGTCACAAAATAGAACTCGGAAGGACAAAAATAGGTAAAAATGGGGACTCTCTCTAAATTTTGGCACCAATTACCATTTTTCCCATTAGTTTATGTATTCATATCTAACGAATCTGGATCTAACGCGATTTTTTCTGCACCTATTATTCGTTAGATACGAGATTCCACTGTATATTGATGCAAATGACCAATTTTGTTTATAAAAATCACTCGTAAAATTTGTGGTATTAAAATAAAAAAAAATCCTTTTTAAACATTTGGCAATACTTTTCTTTAACTATCCCTTCTACGACTACTTATTTTCTAAACTACATCTTAACCAAGCTCTAGCTGTTTCTGGAGAAAAAATCACCGGTGCATAGGTGAGCTGGTTCCAAAAAAAAAGGGACAGCAACTCCACAAGAAGAAGAAGAAGGTAAGAGTTGTGTTATCGGGCGTACCACTACCGACATACAACATAAATCCTCTATAAATACTTAACCTAACTAAAAAAACTTAACCTAACCTAGTAATCTCATTACTTAGACTACATGAATACTAGGTAACGTTAGGTTAGGTTGTTTGGTTAGGTTAATGTTTTAGGGCAAGAATGTAAAGAGCGGGCGTGCCGCGTACCGCCATCATTGTTTACACTACGTGTAGTGGCGTCGGACCTTTGCCATCATGTTCCAGTCTATTTTGACTGCCTTTGGAGTAGTTTGGATACAATAATATATTGAGGGCCACCCCCCCCCATGACATATCATCATCATATATATTGCCAGCAGGGGGCAAATAACAGAAAAAATCGCCGTCAAAATAGACGCGAACTTGAACCACGGCGATCGACAAATGTAAACATCACGGCGGCGGGGCAGGCGGCGGACGTTTGCAGTCAAGTTCCCATCTATTTTGAATGCCATTGGATACAATAATATGTTGAGGGGGGTCTTTGCCCCCCCTCATCCCCTAATGACATATTGTCATTATCATATATATATTGCCAGCAGGGGACAAATAACAGAAAAAAATCGCCGTCAAAATAGACGCGAAGTTAACCGCGGCGATCGCCCTGTGTAAACATGACGACCGTACACCCGGTAACTACATCCATCCCTGTTTTAGAGAGGAGTTATGGGGAAGGATGTAGTTACCGGGTGTACCACTACCGAAATACAACATAAATCATCTATAAATACTTATAATAAAATAAATACTTATAAATCTATAATACTAGGTTAGGTTAGGTTGTTTGGTTAGGGTAATGTATTTTTGTATCCAAAGGCAGTCAAAATAGACGGGAACATGATGGGGTACACCCGGTAACTACATTCTTGCCGAGTTATGCTGTAGGCCCATGTCCGTAGTGGTACGCCCGATAACAACTCGGTAAGAGTTGTGTTATCGGGCGTATCATTACCGACATACAGCATAACTCCTCTCTAAAACATTAACCTAACCTAACCTAGTATTCATGTAGTAATGAGAACACTAGGTTAGGTTAGGTGTTGTATTTATAGATGATTTATGTTGTATGTATGGTCATTATGGAAGTGAAGTAGTCCTTGCATGACAGTGTGGTAATCCCGACACTAACTTACGGAAGTGAAGCATGGACGTTCGGGAAGAGACTCAGACCAAGAGTGAGAGCGGTGGAAATTAGTTACTTGAGAAATGCGTGCGGAGTTACATGGAAGGATAGACAGACGAATGAGGAAGTAAGAAGGAGGTGTGGTGTGGAGGTAGATGTGCTGGAAAGTGTGAAAAGGAACACCTTGAGATGGTTCGGCCATATGGAACGTATGGGAAGCGAGAGAATGACTAAGAGGGTGTATGAGAGGGAGAGGTAGACCGAAGGAGAGGTGGAAGGATGGAGTGAAGAAGTATATGAATGAAGGCGGTGCTGGTTGGGAGGAGGGGCATCGACTGACTGGGGACAGAGGTGTATGGGGGCAGTTCGTTCGTGGCCACCCCTACGGGGATCACGGCATCAGGCAATAGATAGATAGATAGATAGAGATGTATGTCGGTAGTGGTACGCCCGATAACACAACTCTTACCCAAAATTTAGCCTATTAGGCCTAGGCCTATTATAGGCTTCTGAGTCACAGTAATAGGCTAGTAGCCTAAAGAACAGTTGCCTGTTGGACATTAGTACAGAACTACAGATTCATCACCTCCATATTTTGGTAAATTGCATAGGTTAAGTGCACCATTAGCCGAGTTTTTATATTTGAAAACATGATTTTTCTGCTTGACCCTATGTTTTCATGTGACTTGTGTGATTTGTACTAGTCTAGAACTATTGGTGCCAATTTATCACCCATATTTTTTCCGCGAATGCTATTTCCGGTACTCCTACGGTACCCGTGTGACTTAAAGCACAATGTACATTGTACAGTCTGACCTGCCAATACGCGAGCTTTTAATACGCGATTCACCTTATACGCGAGGAGGGGGTCGAATCATACCCAAAACTTTCAAAACGCGTGATGTACCTTTAAAACGCGAATCCGGACCCGATATAAGGGCAATTCCGGGGAGTTCAGCTAATACGCGAGGCCCCCCACCATTCCGCGCCAGTTACGTAGGCACGCAGGGCATTGTGGGATACGCCAGTCTACCGTGTGACTGCCACGTGTCCACGCTCGCGCAACAGCTGTCCGACTCGTGTTGGACATTTACTGTTAATTTTAAGGTGAGTTTATTATTATTGTTATATTTTCTTATGATTTGGATGTTTATGTATACATATATGTACCTTTTGTGGCAATTGACGGAGATAAATAGGCCTAAAGTAGACAACTTGGAGTCAGTGCCGCCCATATCGATTTATTCCCATATAATACTCTATTGCTAATACGCGAATTTTCATTCCGCGCCCTCGCGTGTCGCCCATATTCTCGCGTATTGGCAGGCCAGACTGTACATCCAGTAACATGATAACATCCTCCTTGGCTCTATTACCTACCAACCATCCGACAACCACAGGCCTATGTGCACATTGCACAAGTGACAATACTACATGTTAGAGGCGCCTGTAAGAGTAAAGTCTGTGATTAATCCGCCACTTCATAGGTTCGTCTTCCAGGGTTGTTGAGTTAACTATCTGGCTGGTCCCGACGTTCTGTTCATACCAACTCATGCGTGGGTTGTATATATACTTAATTAGGCCTATCATATCTCGCGCCTCTTGGTAATGTCCCCGGGCCCTTAATGGCAACATAGACAATAGAGGATGGTGAGGAGAGGCAGAGGCAGTGTGAGTAGATTTTGGGGACGCTCGACTCTCGAGGCTGGATTGATCGATATTTTTTGTAATTTATGCCTTGTAAACATCTCGTAAGTATAAGTTTTGGCTCAAATTTTCGTATTTATGTAACTTTAAAGGTTTTGACATTGATTTTGTTTTATATTTTTACCCATATTCACTCGTTAAGTGTTCTTAACCCCTCATTTTCCCGGAGTTTCTCTCCACTTCTATTTATTTTTTATTTGTAGTGAGAGGGGTGGAAATGAGTTACTTGAGAAGTGCGTGCGGAGTTACATGGAGGGATAGACAGATGAATGCGGGAGGGAACAAGAATGCGAGGACACTCTAAGAAAATTCACAAGGAAAGAACTAGGGTTGAAAAGACAAAGAACTCATTTGGTAAATGACTGGAACGCACTAATGGGGTTCAATTCAAAATATTTTATTGACACAAAAGTTGAATACAGTATATTTACAAAATTGCATATATTCACATCTATCTATCTATTGCCTGACGCCGTGATCCCCGAAGGGGTGGCCACGAACGAACCGCCCCCATGCACCTCTGTCCCCAGTCAGTCGACGCCCCTCCCCCCAACCAGCACCGCCTTCGTTCATATAGTTCCTCACTCCATCCTTCCACCTCATATTCGGTCTACCTCTCCCCCTCTGTCCCTCCACCTCGCTCTCGTACACCCTCTTAGTCATTCTCTCGCTTTCCATACGTTCCATATGGCCGAACCATCTCAAGTTGTTCCTTTTCACACTTTCCAGCACATCTACCTCCACACCACACCTCCTTCTTACTTCCTCATTAGTCTGTCTATCCCTCCATGTAACTCCGCACGCACTCCTTAAGTAATTCATTTCCACTGCTCTCACTCTTGGTCTGAGTCTCTCAACCAACGTCCATGCTTCGCTTCCGTAAGTCAGTGTCGGGATTACCACACTGTCATGCAAGGACTTCTTCACTTCCATACTGACCACATTCTTTGTGTCAATGAGGAACTGATGCCATCAGGCATATGTGTCCTCATTGGTACTCTTATACATACAAGTAAGGTCAACAAAGAAAATAATTAAAGTTTTGTCACCCAAAAAAATCAAAATAAAAAATAATCTAAATTAATAAAACAAAAATAAATAAAAACAGAAAATTACTACTGAAACATCCTTAATAATATTAATGTTCAAGGGGATCTTATTGCTTATACAATTGAGAATATATATTTTTCACAGTTGTTATAACTAATAAATCTATTTGTTCGAAAAACATTGTCTTAGATTTCTTTTAAATGCTGGAAAACTACACTGCACATCAATTGTATCTCGCAAATTGTTCCAAATGTGGACTCCTTTGTGCCTGAACGTTCTTTTCATTAGGTTTGTTCTTGCTATAGAGATATGTAATTGCTGTCTCTGTCTTGTTAGGTGGTGATGTATATACATATTTGTAGTAAACATATCATTCAGGATCGGTGGTACTATGCCTTTAATAATCTTGAACATCAATTATTTTGATATTGAAAATGTATACACGTCGGGAAAAGGGTTGATTCCGAATTAGTAAAGAAGTTTGAAAGTAATCTTGATAAAGCATGGGGAAGACAAGAATTGAAGTTTGATTACAAAGTGAAAATACAGAAAAGTAAAAATGTTGCGTCTGCTGCCGCCGCCGCCAACACCGTGAACATCCGCATCAGTGCAAATACTGGTACTGAGCTGGACACACAGGCCTAGTTTGCCTTTTTTCCAGAGGATCTACTGTAAGATACTGTAAGAATGCGGAAGTAGGAGGGAGGTGTGGTGTGGGAGGTAGATGTGCTGGAAAGTGTGAAAAGGAACACCTTGAGATGGTTCGGCCATATGGAACGTATGGGAAGCGAGAGAATGACTTAAGAGGGTGCATGAGAGCGAGGTGGAAGGACAGAGAGGGAGAGGTAAACCAAGAGAGAGGTGGAAGGATGGAGTGAAGAAGTATATGAATGAAGGCGGTGCTGGTTGGGAGGAGGAGCGTCGAATGACTGTGCATGGGGGCTTTTCATTCGTGGCCACCCCTTCGGGGATCACGGCATCGGGCAATAGATAGATATATAGATAATGCAGGTTCCTAGTACCCACACATAGGCTACAAGACTAACCTTCACCTACCAGCTAGTGTGGGTTCCTATTACCCAATACTGTACGTGGAAACAAGACTAACCTTCACCTACCAGCTAGTGCGGGTTCCTATTACCCAATACTGTACGTGGAAACAAGACTAACCTTCACCTACCAGCTAGTGCGTGTTCCTATTACCCAATACTGTACGTGGAAACAAGACTAACCTTCACCTACCAGCTAGTGCGGGTTCCTATTACCCAATACTGTACGTGGAAACAAGACTAACCTTCACCTACCAGCTAGTGCGGGTTCCTATTACCCAATACTGTACGTGGAAACAAGACTAACCTTCACCTACCAGCTAGTGCGGGTTCCTATTACCCAATACTGTACGTGGAAACAAGACTAACCTTCACCTACCAGCTAGTGCGGGTTCCTATTACCCAATACTGTACGTGGAAACAAGACTAACCTTCACCTACCAGCTAGTGCGGGTTCCTATTACCCAATACTGTACGTGGAAACAAGACTAACCTTCACCTACCAGCTAGTGCGGGTTCCTATTACCCAATACTGTACGTGGAAACAAGACTAACCTTTACCTACCAGCTAGTGCGGGTTCCTATTACCCAATACTATACGTGGAAACAAGACTAACCTTTACCTACCAGCTAGGGCGGGTTCCTAGTACTGTACCCAGTACATGGGATACAAGACTAACCTTTACCTACCAGCTAGTGCGGGTTCCTAGTACCGTACCCAGTATGTGGAAACAAGGCTAACCTTTACCTACCAGCTAGTGTGGGCTCCTAGTACTGTACCCAGTACATGGGATACAAGACTAACCTTTACCTACCAGCTAGTGCGGGTTCCTAGTACCGTACCCAGTATGTGGAAACAAGGCTAACCTTTACCTACCAGCTAGTGTGGGCTCCTAGTACTGTACCCAGTACATGGGATACAAGGCTAACCTTTACCTACCAGCTAGTGCGGGTTCCTAGTACCGTACCCAGTATGTGGAAACAAGGCTAACCTTTACCTACCAGCTAGATGATGGCCATCTTGGTCCCTTGCAAATTATGGGACACTTGTAAAGTAACAGGTTACTGGAGATGTTGCCCTGTAAACAACTCACCCCGTACTTTTATGACAAATTCGTCCCATTCAGCTCTTCCCCTCCCCAACTCATGAAATGAGCATTTGCCCATTCTACATTAAATTCAGAACTAGTTTTGCTCTTTTTCATCCATTCAAGGTTAGATATATTAGCTTAGATTAAGTTAGGTTTGGTTAGCTAAATAAGCTTGCACAGTGGTAGTACAGGCATTGTAACCAATGGGGTTTTGCGAGTGACTCAACTGTCGCTGACATATAAGCTCAAGTGGTGATGATGCAGTTTTAACGTCATGCACTCCCTTGTTACAGGGGCTTTACTGGACATTTGTCACAAATCGGTAGACTTGAGTGTCCAATCTCTTGACGTCTATCAATGGGAAGGGGTGGGATCTAACTGCCGACACTTTGATCAGGACTCAGATGCACTACCAACCATGCCACGTCCCGTGAAACAAAAAGAAAGGCTTTCACTCTAACATCTAGGATTTCTCCAAGACCATGAAGACAGTATACAACTTTCTTCCCTTCTCCAGATATATTTTCACAACATAATTCAAGGAAAATAACTAGTAAGGAAATGATCTGGTCTACACAGCTTTTCCCCTTGCTAAACCCACCCTATTCCTCACTTACCAGCTCTTCTGTTTGCTCTCTCACTCTCTCCATCATTACCCTGCAGTATATCTTACAGAGAGGGAGAGGTAGACCGAAAGAGAGGTGGAAGGATGGAGTGAGGAAGTATATGAACGAAGGCAGTGCTGGTTGGGGGGAGGGGCGTCGACTGACTGGGGGCGGTTCGTTCGTGGCCACCCCTTCGGGGATCACGGCGTCAGGCATTAGATAGATAGATAGATATCTTACCTACTATGGTAAGAAGCTTTATCCCATAAACTCCCCTCGCTTATGTTTTATAAGCTGCATAAAACCATCTAATGATAGGCAGAGTATAGCAAAAATAGTGTTATCTAACTAACCATAGCC
This sequence comes from Paralithodes platypus, assembly GCA_032716605.1. Taxonomy (NCBI): domain Eukaryota; kingdom Metazoa; phylum Arthropoda; class Malacostraca; order Decapoda; family Lithodidae; genus Paralithodes; species Paralithodes platypus. The sequence continues at coordinate 35,599,401 of CM064522.1, forward strand.
ATTATAAAGGTTTTTGCCTAATGTGAATCTTAACTTTGGAGGTAGTCTCTTGCCTTGGAAATTGACCTTGCGAGGATTTCATCTATGACTGAAATTGTAGTAAAATTGACATAGAGCTAATAATTTGTTTTAATATAGCGGATGTATTTCCTTATGAATATTAGCTAGTCAATAAGATGGATTAATTTGCACCTTCTGTAACAGAGATGGCGGGTGGTGTGTGCCCCTTCACCCTGACCCGGCCATTGCTGTACCATACCCTGTTGACGGGGACACTACTCCTGGTTGTCACCGCACAGGGCATCCTCCTCGATTGCTATATCCTAGCCAACGACCACACTGCCATTGTCAACTACTTCTGGCTGCTACCGGACTTCCTCTTGATTTTTGCCTTTGTGGCGGCGATGGCAGGGGGCTATAAGAACTGTAAGGCAGAGAGGAGCAAAGGGATGGGAGTACCGGCGACCAGAGATTCCCCTCCTACCCAGCTGCAATTCAAGATCCTGGGACCCCACGCACTCCCATTTTACATCTGGATGGTGTACTCTACACTGATGGTGACCAAAGTTGCCATTATTTTCAAGAGCGAGATGCCCAATAAGGTGGGTTCCACGGATTTCCTGAGTCCGCAGCTTCTCAAGGCCACGATCTCACTCACGGCTATAATATTTGCACTCTTGGTGGAGGGACAGACGATGGCCGAGCCTAACAGTGACCGGGAGCACTACATAACGTTCCTGTCTCAAGGAACAGCCTTTGAGATTCTAGACTCGGTTACTTTCCTGGCGCTGCTCATCCAGTCGGAGTCGGCGTTGGTGCTGCCCTTACACCTGGAGAATGCCATAATCTCATTTGGTTGCATCAATTTCTTCCTGCCTGGCATCGCTCTGGTGAAGCTAAGTCGAAGCGATTATGGCCGCAGCGCTGTGTGTATCATCTCCGCCATGGTGTATAAGCTGTGTCACCTGTGGCTCATCAACTTCACCTTCTTTGTCATTCGGATCTACCTCTGGGCCGGCCTTTCTGCTGCTGTGTCTCCGTTCATCGTTAAGAACATCTACCATATATTCGCTGTCATGAAGCTAGTGTACGGAGACTACCAACAGCTACGAGGGGTGATGGGGAGGTACTTAAACAAACGTCGTCGAGTCTATGGTTCCAAGGATGCGGCGAGTGGTGCGGCTGAACTGAACGTCGGTAACAACTCCCTCGACTGGGCCTCCAACAATGATAAGTTTGAGGAAATTGACCTGAAGCAGGACACCTCCAGTAGCCCGTCCTAGAATGTTTGTGTTTACTCAGATTGTGACTTTTGGTTCCAAAGATGAAAATATTTTAGTGGAGATCTAGATAGTTCCATAAATAAAAGATATATATTTTTTTCCTTGCTTGATAAATTTCTACAGTATTTTATATATGGTACTAAGAGAAAGATATGCAGATATGAATTTAATTCCCATAACACTTAAGCGAAGAGAAAATGATGAACTTCACATAGGGGATGTGTTTTCTTGCCAATAGAATTAGTTTATGTATATACTGTAATATGTACATTGATCCTGATTTTCTTTAAGGTCTTCCAACATGAGTAGTTTTAAGAAAAAGTATTAAGTGAGTACGGTACCGGTATCTCTTTATGTTGGTGAAATTTAAGGTACCGGTACTGGTATTTTCTTTGAACGTGAATACCTTTAAGAAAAAATAGGTATTTCTTGGTGAAATTTTATATTAATATCTCTTGAACATGAGTAGACATTAGAAAAGTGTCTTATCATAATTTGGTTGGTGAATAATACGGTAATTTTGTATTTATTTAGCTAATTTGTTTTTATTTAGCAAATCAAATTTGTTTTCATGACTGCAATAGCAAGTGCTAAGATTAGGAAAACCTTTATATGATAGGCTGCTGTGTTAATTTAAGGGTGGATGTTTTTTAGAAAATTTGAAATCTCATTTAGTTGTTTAATGTGCTTGATTCACTGCAGTGAAGTTTCTTAGTAATATTTTGTGTTACATTGCGGATCCTGCATTTAGAAGTTGTATAGTTTGTGCTGGTTTATTACTTTTCCAAATGGCAAGAAAGTGAGTTCATGCGAGTGGGAAGATGTGTGAATGTTCTTTTCGTGTTTTTGTATATTTCTTGCCGTTTAGTGCTTTAGTGGTCCACCTTGCTCATGGTGGACAGTGGACACATGGCTAATATATAAAAGTAATCTGTTAACCCTTGGATACCAGAGAATTTTAATTAAATGTTATTTGACTAAATCATGAGGTTTGTCTAGTTCCACTCTGGCCGTGTTAGATCGTCCACAACACTCCCTTAAAGGTGAATTACATAAGCTGCATACCTCGTAAGATGTATATTTTGTATGCATCAAAAGATATTAACACCTTACGAGCGGCCTATGCGGTTTATTTATGTGTACCGCACAGCGGGGTGTTTTTAGCCAAAATAGGGCTGTTTACGTGATCATTTTCATGCCTAAATAAGACCCAGAACGTAAAACAAGTACCTATCCCTGAAAGGGCATAAACAGAGCTTTCGAATGACACCATAACGATCCTTGTATGATGGATAGTTTTCTTGCAATAACCGTGCAACGCGAGTGCAAAAAGCAGGTAATTCGGTACTTTCAGTACATAATTGAGTATGTAGCGAGTGAGAGAGGGAGGAGGGAGCTGAGATTTGTGTCAGTAGGTTCGCCGCGGTGGTCTGGAGCAGTCATACGCTCGCTAGTCTCCTGCCACCACTTGTCTCTCTCTCTCAGCCACATTACGTGCTGAAATTGCCACTCGAGTTATGTCGAGCGCCGCCACATAGTCCAGCTTTATTTAACTCGACTTATGTTGCTCGCCGCTAAATAAGGGTTAAGGATGCTCAGGTTTGTGTATAATAAAGTAAATTTACGTCAGTAAAGAAAACAAATATTAAACAGTTTAATATCTGGCGGCGTCTGATAGTTGACTGTCTTGCAAATTTCCCGCCTTCCAGCATTGTGATGACGTCATAAATCCGATGATGACGTCATAAATCCCGATACATGTAGTTGTCAGGCAACAGAAATTTACCTTTAACTTCTATCTATCTATCTATTGCCTGACGCCGTGATCCCCGAAGGGGTGGCCACGAACGAACCGCCCCCATGCACCTCTGTCCCCAGTCAGTCGACGCCCCTCCCCCCAACCAGCACCACCTTCGTTCATGTACTTCCTCACTCCATCCTTCCACCTCATATTCGGTCTACCTCTCCCCCTCTGTCCCTCCACCTCGCTCTCATACACCCTCTTAGTCATTCTCTCGCTTTCCATACGTTCCATATGGCCGAACCATCTCAAGTTGTTCCTTTTCACACTTTCCAGCACATCTACCTCCACACCACACCTTCTTACTTCCTCATTAGTCTGTCTATCCCTCCATGTAACTCCGCACGCACTCCTTAAGTAATTCATTTCCACTGCTCTCACTCTTGGTCTGAGTCTCTCAACCAACGTCCATGCTTCGCTTCCGTAAGTCAGTGTCGGGATTACCACACTGTCATGCAAGGACTTCTTCACTTCCATACTGACCACCCTATTTCTTGTTACTGCTTTTAGCGTTCCTACAACCCTCTTCCCCTGTTGTACCCTCTCCCGCACCTCTTCATCCATAGTCCCATCTTTACTCAACACACTGCCCAGATACTTAAAAGAGTTGACGATCTCCATAGCCTGACCGTTCAGCTTCACCTCACACTCTGTGACTTCACCCCTTTCGAAGACCATAACCTTGCTCTTCCCCGTATTTACCTTCAAATTCCGTTTTTCGCACACTGTTCCAAACTCATTTACCAGACCCTGCAACTCCCATTCATTATCACTCATCAGAACTGTATCATCCGCAAACAGCAGTATAGGTAGCTTCCTTTAACTTGACCCTATTTATTTTATATGTTAGGGGCAAATTTAAGGATATTCCCGATAATGGTGTAGGAGCATTTAAAGTTCTGCTAGATAACTTATCTCACTTTTTTTTTCATCTTAGTGTAATTCACCTTTAAGCTTGAATATTGATATCCTAGCTCTTTAGCCCACAAATGTTCCTTAACCCCTTCTTTATCGACGACGTCCTTTTAACTTTATTCTGGCTACTATTAGATTATTTTATTCAGTATCAAAAGGGCCTACAGCAATTAACAGGCTTCGAACGATCTCACTCAACCCTTTTTGCTACCACATATCCTTCTTAAACTGCAAAAATTCCTCTAAATATAACTAGAATAAAATGGAAAAGACGTCGGCGGTACAGAAGAAGTTAATGGATAATCACCCAGATCAAGGCCTTGGATCAGCGAGGCTATGGGTGCTTCAGCAGGAATAGCTATAGGCCGACTTAACTCTTGGGAGATCATAACAGTTTGTAGTGAATTTGATCAATCTTCCACGCCTTGAGCTGGGCGTGAACTCAAACCACTTAGGTGGGATTCCTAATATAATAACTACACCAGCGAGCTGCTAGAATTTATTGTTTTTTGTTGAATAGAAATACAATTAGTTGTGAATTATATCAAAATTAAATATATACAAAAATATGGGTTTTAAATTCATTTATTTGGGGTAGTTTTGATTTGTTTTTAGATCTACAGTACTGTACTTGAAATCTGCAGCATTAATTTTCTTTTTCTTTTTCTCATTATAACTCTATTGGCTACAACAATACTTTTTAAAACCTATCTACTGTATAGTCATCTACAGTATCTATCTCTTGCCAGACACCTTGATTCCCAAGGGGCGGTGGCCACATATGAATTAACACCATCCAGGCATTCATTCAATTCTCTAGCTTGTTTTCAGGAGAGGATTGCTAGCCCCACTATCCATTGTCATGTCCTGAGGTGCTTGTGGAAAGTTTTAGTGTGTTGTAATGGCTGTGGATATGAATGTAGTCAAGCCAGTGTAACCAGCTCGCCCATGCCGATCAGATGCTAGCATATACTGTACATCTATGCGTGCGAAATTGGTTTACTGCACCTCTAATGTCCACCATTGCAGCTAGGGGTATGGAAGGCCATGCCCGCAAATCAATAAACCTACGGTGCTCAGACCTTGGAGTGAACTTGTGACCTTCCGTGCGTGAGTCAAGTGCGGTACCCCTTAGCAACGCTGGTTCCTGTATAGTCAAGTGTATACTGTACTCGGTTTCAGCGATTCTCACGACCAACCTATGTGTCAATACTCCCAGCTGATTGGCTCTTGCGATCGTATACAATGTCTCTTATTGTAGTAAATATTTATTTTTAACAACTTAACAAAGGTTTTAATACTGATGGTCGCACAAGTCAATCAGCTGGAATTATTGGCATGTAAGTGGGCCATAATTTTCTCCGAGTCAGTAACACCGGGTATAGTAATTGTGACCTTTGGCATCTTGTATCTCAGGAAGGGCTGTACAAATTTCCACACATATTTACTAGTTGACTTTCCAAATGGTAGAAATGTTGAATATATACACCATATGAGTAGGAGCACTTTATTGACGTTTCGCAAATAGTTTCTGCGAAACGTTGTCAATAAAGTGTTGTTCCTCATATGGTGTATATATTTATTCTTGTCAACTTTTCAAAGTTATAGAATTGTTGACTCAATTGCAAGTCTTTTCTGAGTTATAAGAGTTCGGGGGTATGAATTTCTAGACTCGTTATAATGAATAGACTATAATATTGTATTTGGACTTGACTATTGGTTTCAGGAGCTTCACTGTAGTGAATCACCTTAATGCTGGTATCACACAACCGTTTTTTCTGACAATTGTGTTCCGGTAAATTCTAAATTATAGTACGGTAGTGTAATTTTTCAGTCACAAAAGTAAAAAATGCGAGTAAAATCTTGCTCATCGAAAATAGACGGAAAAAGTGTTTGTGTGATATTGCCATAACTCTCAATCAGATGAGGACAATATTATATTGGGTATGTCTACTTCCAGATGATTTTATTCAATAGGGAGGTGTGGTGGAGTGGTCATGCCACTGGATTGGTAATCCAATGGACCCGGGTTCAAATCCCGATATGTCAATGGGAAGATATTATTGGGATTGAATTTGTGCTGTACCTAGTATCAGTGCATTACCACAAAGCCCACCGAAATGCCAAAAAAAAAAAATACCCTCATTGTTCCCTGATTAAATAACACTGTATGAATATTCCCATATTCAAAATATGTTACAGGGGGACAATGCCTAGTGAGTTCACTGCTCAATAGGTGGCGTTCTGAGAGTGAGGGTCTGAGTCTGGAGGGTGAGACGGTGAAGCACTTGAGCGAAGCAACCGGCCGCTTCAGAGATGGAGCTGCTTCGAGCCATGATGGATGCTTCACATGTCTCACTCCCCAGACTGGAACAAGACCTCACGGGCTTCACCGTGTTGCGCGGTGGAATGTACAGGCTTTCAGCCTATGCCCGAGAGGGAGTAGTTGGAATATAGAAAAAAAAAAAAAAAAAAAAAAAGGCAAGCCTACATTTGCAGATCTTGTGTTCGAGTTTTGCCCAATAATATCGTCCAAGTTCATGTAGTTAATGTATCATCATTGTTTTTGTTTTTTTTATTATAAATGCCCCTTCCTGCCTGGCCGAGGTGGTGCACAAAATAACGATAAGACCATGAGGAAAAAAATATGATAATGGGGGGAAAACAGAAGTGACAAATAAAACTGAACATTCACATCCTGTCACTCACAATTGCATTTACATACGTCATCTGGTTAAAGGAGATAGTTTATTAGAACTGTATCATAAGATAGGGTCGTTAAAGTTCCTAAGGTTACCGGACCTCCTAATATATGCCTTTATAATGATCTTGTATAGTACTCTTAATGAAGTGCTTTTATGTTAAGGATCTATCTATCTATCTATTGCCGGACGCCTTACTCCCCTTACGAGGGTGGCCATACACAGAATGCCCCCAAGCGGACCTATTCCCTGTGAGAGGGACAACCCGAGCCAGTTTAGTGAAGGACTTACAGGATTGACCACTCAATTTAGGATCCGTCCGACTCCGAGGCCCTCTGTGTATCTTGTTAGCACTGTTTTCTACAGTGGTGTTCGGCTAATCCATTCACTAACCTGCCTTACCCTTAGGTAAACAGTACTCTTAATGAAGTGTTCCTTCTATGTTAAGGATTATATTGTATTATTATTATATAGGGGGCTAGAAATCCTCCTCCCCTTGTATAATTCTCCTACTTGACGAGACAGAGAAACGGGCGAAAGAACGCGAAAGTGGTCCCGAACCCTGAGAATAGGAACTTTAAATGTTGTTTCTGTTCGATCCCTGTCTCGAGTCAGCCACCCCCAGCAATGGAGTATGTGCCTGAGTATATACATACATTTATTATTATTATTATTATTATTATTAGCTACAAGTAATATTATTTATATGGTGTTTTTGTTATTGTACCGGTAAGTTTTATTATTTTGACTACAGTATATTCAACTTCTACTATATGTCCCGCCAGCTCTGTGGTATGATCGGAACAGAACCCAAATCCATTTATACTCTTCAGCACAATGAGTGTTTTTTTTTACTTTATTCTGGCTATTATTCAGTGATTTTTTTCACTTTGGGAAGAACATATGGGAGTCGAGAGTGTTAATTGCGATAGACTGTACCCCTTTGATTCTTAGAGATTATTCCTAAGCTGCATATAATCATCTGATGATACAATTAACCCGCTGAGTACCAGCTAAATATTTATAAATGTACCACCCAGGACCGGCTGATTCTGAAATTTGTTTTTATTCCAGAAACAATAGCGAATGGGTTAGGAATGAAGGAAAAACCACGAAAAACCGATCAAAAAGCTCAAAAAATGGTCCTACAGAGCCCCCGAAAACGGATTTTACAAGAGCAAAAAATTGAAGGCAATTTCCCCCCAATAAACATGTTTTTGCGCGCTCACGCGCACGCGGTTGGACTTTGAGAGTTTTCAACCATCGGCATGGGTGCGTGGGATACTTACACAGTTCCCATACAAATCTGAGCCCTCTAGGTGCCATAGGACCGGAGTAATTGGGACCGGACCGGCCAGGACGCAAACCATGCGTCGCTGGGGTTTAGCGTTACAGTACATACATTGTGGACGCATACCCTGCGTCGCTGGGGCTCAGTGGGTTAAGGGGGAAGGGTTTATTTTTGGGTTGATTATTTCATATATTTATTATTGTTTTAGTTTCCTCCCTAGAACTCCATCAAACTTAAAATAACATCCATTAGATCCCCTTTCTTTATTAATTTGTGCATTTTTCCGTAGAAAATTTACAGGCTCACTTGTTCGCCAGGTAAAAAATTGACACCTGAAAAGCGCGAAAGGTCTTAATATTGACAAAGAAATGGGGCGAAGAAAGGGGGCCTAAAAAACGGCCCATCTCCCCTTCAATTTCTGACATGGTATTGAAGGGGTTAAAGGCGTTCTCAGTGTGTGGGTTTGAATCTCTGCTAAGCAAGGGAAGTGTTATACCACAGAGTTGGTGACTGTAGTTCAACTTACACTCTGCTACTCTCAGACATGGCTTTAAGCAATTATTTTATTATTTCAAGTTATTCATATTACCCAGCTTGGTGGCAGCATCGGTAAATTGTCTGAATGGCAAGCCAATTCCACTAAAGTGTTGTAGATTCCCAATTCGCATGGAGAAAACTTTACATAATACAGTACTGTAAGCTCTGGCCACTCTTATGCAGGTCTCCCTCGATATACGATTGGGTTACGTTCCTGAAAGCCCGATCTAAAATAGAAAAATAGTTTAGTGAACCCTAAAATTAATGGAATAAATGGGGATGCGTTCTCGGACCAGCCAAAACACAAACCTATAATAATATCATAAATCTGGGCATCGGATAGTGAGGGAGACCTGTAGTAGATTGGTTGACTACTAAATTTGGCACACCAGATAAATGGCCACCTCCCACAGGCAGGACACGGCCCAAGTATAAAAAGTATATATACCTGTGCTGGTAATGTTGTTATTATTATTGTTATTATTTTATTATTATTACTATACAGTAGTCCGTTCATTCTAGGTTGGGTAGAAATCGTAACCTCTAACCTCTGTAACTCAAAAAGGCTAGAGCAAATGAGCCGTCAATATATGCACATATTCCCTAGCCAAGTCTTACTATTTGGTAGGAATATTTGTTCTATTATTCTAGTCGTTTTTGAGTTACGAGAGGTTAGGGGTTACGATTTCTGCCCAACCTAGAATGAACGGACTGTAGTGGTCTGCATGGAAGGTGGGTAGCTTGTGTACCTCGCATTAGGCCGTGTATTCAATGATTCAATCCACACTTGTTGAATGTCTTTGACTCTCCTCCCAACCCCTCGCTGTAATGGCGGACAGCAGAGGCCAGTTTTGCATTTACAATATGAATGCTAGCACATAAAAAAAAAAAAAAAAAAATCAGCATACTCGACCGGATTACACTGGTTACAGAGAACACGCACGGAACCACAGCCATTTCAGCAGTACGATAACACTCCACATGCACCTCACACACTATGCACAACTTGGATGGTTGAGCTAGTGCAAAGAATATTAGTCGTGTGTCCCTGCGTATCACTCCTCTTTGATATTTAAAACACTCCACTTATTCCAGCATTTCCCCATCCAGTCGTACATTTAGATTCACCCTACGAGCATCTCTATTACACACCATCACTTTACTTTTATTGACATTCACCCTCAGCTTCCTCCTCCCACATACCACATCAAACTCTGTTACTGCTTGCTGCAGCTTCTCAGAATCCACCACCAGTGCTGTGCCTGTGTCATCAGCAAACAGCAACTGTTTCAACTCCCAATCACCACCATTCTTTCTTACTACACCCACTCCTCTACCCATAGAATAGATATAATTTTACCTCTCTCACCTCATCATAATTTTTACTACCATGTATAAAATCATGGAATGGGTGCAAATTTATGTGGGAAACTATGCAACAAATATCACACTTATATTTCTGGCCACAACTGTATGAGAGAATATACTGTGCTCAAATTACAAATTATAGTATAATTTTGTTTTTTTATTTACTGTATTTATTTATATATTTTTATTTTTTTTACTATGCTGTATATATATTGTATTTTTGTTTACCATGCCACGGGCCTTGGCTTGGTCGGTAGCGCGTCTGGCTACTGATCAAAGGGTTGGCAGTTTGATCCCAGGCCCGTACCATTGATAGATGTCAAGAGTTTGGGAAGCTCGGTGACTCAGCCTCGGTCTAGCGATTCATGGAAAATGTCCAGTTAATTAAGTCCCTGTAACAAAGGCACGCCCTAGCCCTGTCAATGAAGGGAGTGTACGGCATTAAGGGAGCCCACCTCTCTTTTTTCCTCTTTCTCTCCCTCTCTCTTTGGCTTGTATCCATTCGTCCCCATTCAGCCTACTGTTTTAAGACGATTACCCCCATCCAGTTGTCAATATTTTCCTGGCAAGCGGTAGTGAGCCAGCATATATATATTTTTGTTTTGACAGCAAGGTAAATTTGTAAATTTTTCGATAAAAAAAAATTCTCCGGCGAAGCCGGATTTCTCAATACAATGCTGGCTCGCTTTCACTCGCCAGGAAGAAATCGATTGGATGGGGATAAGCGTCTTAAAACGGTTGGCTGAATGGGGCCGAATGGATATAAGCCAGGGAAAGAGAGAAAAGGAAAGAAAGATAAAAAAAGCCAGTGACCCCCCCTTAAAAACTGCATCATCATACTGTATTCCAGTATAATAAATGTGCAATCATATGTTAGATGCCTAGATGACAGTAAAGCGTTATACATCATAGCTTGTTGTACTAGGTTATTTTAATTCTATATACCAATGATAATGTTGTAGAGAATACCAATTCAATAGGCTTTTTAACACAGTTTTATTTAGAATCTCCGGTGTTGTTGTTGTTGTTGTTGTTCCCTAAGCTGCCTGGCCGAACAGCCCCGAGTCCCTGAGAAAGGCCATGGCCACGATCGGGCTTTCCCACAGAGCTCTCATTGAGTGTAGATTGTGTTGTTGGCGTAAGTGGTTGTGTGAAATGCAGTCTTCTATGATGTGTTTAATGGTATGGGGTGCTGTGTTACATCCCGGGCAGGCGTCGACAACGGAGTCATCCAGTCTCTTCTGATAGCTCAGGAGAGCTGGATGGTGTCCGCATCTCAGCCTGGCCAGGTGGACTCTGTCCTCGCGAGGAAGGGAGGATTCGGAAGGATGGATTTCGGGAGGTCGTGCATGCAGCTGTGTGTTGTCTGTGAGTGAGTGGATGGATCGGTGAGAGATATGAGTATGGATGTGCTTCTGGAAGTTGGTTCGGGGTGGGCAGGGAGGGAGAGAGGACAATAATTGTGTGTGATACCGTGTGCTGGGTGTTGTTTTGATATTTCTTGGTGTCTGTGGGTGTGTTGCCATGTAGTTTAGTGGGTGGTCTTGGTTCGTGGAGGCTGCTGCCAGGAATTGAGTGCCTCTCATGTCCAGATGGTCTTTGACTTTGAGGATTTTGGTTTCTTGATGTAGGTGATCTGTGGGTGCAGTAGCTGTGCAGCCTGTAATGATCTTCAGGGCTTTGTTTTGAATAGTCTGTAAGGTCTTATGATGTGTTTCAGCTAGGTTAGAAGCCCAGGCTGGGCTTGCGTATTCCATCACTGATCTTATGTATTGTTTATATACTGTGGTGGTAGTTTCTTTGTTGTGTCCAAATTTTGTGTGAGCAAGTGACCTGAGGGCGTTAAGTCTGGGTGTCAGTTTCTTTTTAATGTTTGTGGTGTGCTGTTTGAATGTCATATGAGTATCATATGTTACTCCTAGGATTTTGGGTGTGTGTGTATGTGTTAGGGGTGTGTTGTTTATGGTGAGTTGAGGGATGTATTCGTGTTCTCCTGTCCAACTTGTGAGCAGGGTTGCGGTGGATTTGGCTGGGGCTAGATTAAGTCTGTTTGTAGTGCACCAGCCATGTAGTGTGTTGAGATAGGGTTGAAGGAGATCTGTTGCTCTTTTTGGGTCATGGTGTGTGCATGTGAGTGTTATGTCATCTGCATAGGAGGCTAAGTTTATTTGGGGCGTATTGGGTGTAGTTATATCGTGCATGTACAGATTGAAGAGTGCGGGCGATAGGACGGATCCTTGTGGGACTCCGTTTGGAAAGTTTCTGATTTTAGATGACTGACCGGCAAAAGATACGTGTGCACATCTGCCTGCTAGGAAGTTGGCCAGCCACCGTTTTGTGTTGTTGTGCATGTTTGTGTTGTAGATTTTGTTTGTTAGGTTGTGGCGGGGGATGGCATCGAAGGCTTTACTAATGTCGAGTGTGGCTAATAGTGATCTGTGTGGTGGTCTAGCTGAATTGATGCCGTCGAAAGCTCTTTGTGTAAGGTCTGTGAGAAGAGTGTTTGTGGAGTGCAGTGGCCTAAAGCCATGTTGTGTTGGAGCTAGGGGTAGGTCAGGTGTAATTAGTTGTAATACTAGGCGTTCCATGACTTTGGAGGGGGAGCAAAGGAGTGTGATGGGGCGGTGCGAGGAGGGTAGCGTGGGGTCTTTGTTGGGTTTGGGGAAAGTGATGATGATACCATGCTTCCAAATGTCTGGTATTGTGTTGTGTGAATAGCTGTAGTTTGATATGTTAGTGAGTGCTTGTATGCCTTGTGGTCCCAGGTGTCTGAGGTGTATGTTGCTTATGTTGTCTAGGCCACAGGCGGGTGAGTGCTTGAGATTGTTGATGATATGCTTTGTCTGGTGATTGGTGAAGGGTGTATAGTCAGGGTCTGTGGGGAATTGTCTCTTACGTCGGATGACACGTCGGTCGTCTTTGTGAGGTTTTAGGTGGCTGACATGTGAAAAGTGATTGAGAGTGTTTGCTTGTTGTTTACATGAAGGAGTAGAGTCTGTTGTTGTGATTGCAGCATGTGATTGTGTTGTGTTGCTGTTGGAAAGTGTGATGCTGTTTAGTGTTTTGTATAGTTTTTTGGGGTTTGTTTTGTGATCAAGTGTTTGTAGGAAGTTATTCCAATTTAGTTTTTGTTGTTCTTGTATTTTGTTGTTAGTTTGGGTGTTGAGTGCTTGAATTTGTTGTGTGATGTCTTGTGTGTGGGGTGCTGGGGAGTGTTTCAGTATGTCGCGTTGTCTGATGAGGTTTTGAATTTCTGGTGTGAAGTTGGGGTTGTGTCTTTTTCTGTTACCTCTTGGAATGTGTTTCTTGTCAGCGTTTTGGATAGTTTTATTGAGTATGTGTACAGCATTGTTGATGTTAGTGATGGGTGTACTGTTTAGAGTTGTGAAGTGTTGTTCTGTCTCATTTGTGAATGCTTCCCAGTTAGCTCTTTTATAATTGGTGTATGTGTGTTTGTGGCTAGCTGGGGTGAGTCTGGTTTTGGTGGTGATAATGATCGGGAGGTGGTCAGAGCCTAAGGTTCTGACCACCCTCCAGGATGTTGTGGGGGCGAGTTCTGGGGAGCAAAAGGTGATGTCTGGAGATGATGGGTTATAGAGGGCTTGGTGAGGAATATGGGTATGTTGATGGATGTCGTTAAGGATGATGAGGTTATCGGTTTGGTTTTGTAGTACCAGCCCTCTGTCTGTGTCGGGGTTGTCGACAAACCAGGCCGACGTCTTGGCGTTGAAGTCACCACCCAGGATGATGTGTGGGGTGTGTGGGGTGTTTGTGATGTGTTGTAAGTGTGGTCTGTATTCATTTGGTACTGTAGGGGATGTTTGGGGAGGGATGTATGTGTTTATGATGGTTATGTTGGAGTTGTTGCCAGTGCGTATTTTAATTGACTGTATTTCTGTTGTGTTATCATTTGGGGGGAGGAGTGATTTGGTTTGTACACTGGTTACTATGTATGATATTTCTTTGTGTACCAGGGTGATGAGTCCACCGCCCCCGCCGACAGCCCGGTCTTGTCTGATGGTGGTGAAATTATGAAATGTGGGTGTTTTTTGTGTTGTGCGGAGTTTTGTTTCTTGTAAGATGGCAATGTGTATGTTGTGTTGTTTGATGAAGTGTGAGAGTTCGTGTTTCTTTGTGTTGATGCCATCTATGTTCAGTTGAAGAATGTTAATGTTATGTGCACGATGTATGTTGGGTGCTGCTGCACGAGGATGGGGTGGGGGTGGGGGTGATGGGGGGGGTGGGTGTGAGGGAGGGGCTGGGGGTTGGGATGGGTGAGGTGGGGGTGGGGATTGGGGAGCAGGAGATGGGGGTTGGAATGGATTAGGATGGGGTGTGGTGTGTTGAGTTGAGGATGTGGATGGTATGGGAAGGTTAGGTGGGTTAGGGAGGAGAGGTGGACGGGTTTTAGGGGGGGGAGTGGATGATATGGGAAGGTTAGGTGGGTTGGGGAGGAGAGGTGGACGGGTTTTAGGCGAGGGATTTGACTGGGAGAGGGAGGGGCATGAGGAACAGGTCCAGGTGTTTGTGTAGTGTTTCTTGGAGGCAAGTGTTGTGCAGGTGAAGTGGGTCCAGTTCCCACATGAATTGCAGAGAACTGAACCCTTAGTATGGCGACTCGAAGTGATGGGTTTTGAGCAAGTTGGACATATGTATGTGAACGTGGGTCCTGGGTTGCTCTCAATGTCTCCGGCTAGAAGAAGTCTTCGAGAAATGACAGCCGGAGAGTCATTTCTCGGTGTAGGAAAAACTGTGTGATGTGTGTGTGTGGTGTGAGAGGTGTGGAAATTCCCGGCGCGACCGAAGCCGCTCCAAGGACCCGTGCCCCCAGGGAGGGGGCAGGGGATGGTTGTGACGGTTTGGCTCCCGAAACTGCTCCCCGCGGCCGGCATCCGGTTTTCCTCCACTGGTCGTTGATTTTGTCTTCGGCTGTGGAGGGTCGGCAGCCATCCGCGGTTGGCAGCCTCGGGAGGTGGCCCCACGGCGTAGACGCCGCCACATCAGGACCACATCTCCGGTGTATAAAATAATGCTGACATGTTTGTTTGTGAGTACTGTAATGCCAAACTGTATGTTCATTTTTACCCATTCAATCAAATTATTTGACATTTTTATTGTGTTCCAGCTTCCTCCAGTCTAATTTATTTAACTTAGCTTGGATCTACAAAGTTATTGTGGCATCACACAGACACTTTTATTTCAGCATTTTTTCTAGCCTGCTTCCAATTCTGGCTATCAAGGTTTACTTCAGTTTTGTAGATTTTACCTGCAATTACCTAATTTATGTATGATTTTCATAAACCCTAGGTACTAAATTATACAATCAACTTGTGCGACTGAATTTGATGTTTTTATCCAAGAATCTGCCACATAAAATGCTGCCTTAAAAAGGTTAATTGATATAGTATTCAGCCTCTTGATTCATAGAGGGTCATCTTAAGCAGAGTTAAGTCACCAAGCAATGGCATTAATTAAATACAGTAGGCTCACCTATCTCGCACGATCTCATCTTGCCATTTTGAATCTCATCACTACTATGAAGCGCCACCGACTCATGATTCTCGCTATCAAAATCATAAATCTCACCAGTCGATGTGTGATTGTCAGCAGCCACCACGCCACTAAACGGTTTTACCGAGCACTAGTACCACATGTTACACTTGATTTTTTTGTGAGAGTCTCGTGGATCCAGTCATAATCCACTATAGCTCTCGTGTATGGGCAGTAAGAGGCAGACTGACGAGTCATCACTCATTATCGATCGCGTGGTAGTGACGGCATCCCCACCCCACCCCTCCTCCTCCCCGCACACACAAACCCATGCATGAACCCGTACTAGCAATTTTGAGTAGTTTTTCATTCCTCATTCTATGATTTTCCCCTTCTATTCTTATTCTGTCCCATTTGGCTGTCCTCGGACAGCCTATATCTCATGTCTCCCTGGCCTGGCTAGGTAGCAGACTCCTGCCTGATTTGTCTCTTCGGTTGCTAATGTGGCCGGACTGACTTGATTCTCTTCGGTAATGCATTTTTTGCTTCTCGATGTGATTTTTTCTACCTTCGACCTGATCTTTCATTCTTCGCCCTGATCACTTCTTGGTTGGTGTTGCGGTGTAGCAGTTCTTGCCTCATCCTTCGGCCCTGCCCTATGAGAGCTCTGATGTGGAGCTCATGTGGTCCGGCTGAACTGGTGAAATGGCGAGAAATGTCTGCGTGTCTTCACCTTCCTCGATTTGTTCCCCTACTGCCCTTCCCGATCTATCTTGACTCGTTTAGTTATATATCTTGATCGAATCCTTCGGGCCAGCCCTATGAGAGTTCTTTTGTAGAGCTCAGTGGTCTGGTTAAACTAATAAAAAAAAAAAAAAAAAAAAAAAAAATTATGTACGAGTCAGACTGACGTTCATGCATGTTTTGTGCAGGGGGGGGGACTACCGGAAGTAATGTAACGTCCACGCGATCGATAATGAGGGACGATTCAACATGGCATGCATATAGGAAAGGTGAGACAAGCAATGATTTTGATAATTAAAGTGATAAGGTGTGTAGATCTATTGTTTGTACTTTATTCTTTGTTACTTATGATATATGTATAATGCTTAATGGTCAATGTAAGGTTTTGTGTCGTGAAGTTAGTGAGTTACTGATCCCAGTATATTTTTCCCCATAAGAAGGTAAGGTCACATCCCGCCATTTCACATCTCACCACAGTTTTTCAGTCCCAAACCAGGGCAAGATAGGGGAGCCTACTGTAACGATATTAGTGTTTAGTCTTTTGATCCTTAGAGGTTCCTCCCAAGCAGAATAAAATCAATTGGTAGTGGTAGTACTTAAGGGGTAGGTAGTCACATTTTCTGGACCCCCTTCTTCTTCATGTTTAGCATAAGACGTTCGATTTGTTAGTTTGGCGATTTTGAGACCTTTCGCCTCATTTCTTTGTTAAATTTGAAACTTCTTGCCATTTAGATGTCAATTTTTGTTCCTGGCGAGCGATAGCAAGCCTGTATTTTTAGAAGGAACCGGCCTTCGGCCGAGCCTTTTTTCTACCGAAAAATTTACAAATTTACCTTGAAAGGGGGTCTAGGGGGTGTTTGCATAAGCTTGATGGAGGTCTAGCGAGGAAACTCAATAACAACATTTATAAATTAATATATAGACCAAAAACCAAGCACTACCCCTTTAAGCAGAATAAAATCAATTGGTAGTGGTAGTACTTAACCCATTCAGTATACCATTATGTATTCCTTCATTTGATTCTGGGCTTAAATTACAATTATTTTAGGATTAAGAAGAGCCTGTGGCAGTGAAGTGCTGAATAAAGTTTACACTTTTGATTGTTAGAGGTCCTTCCTCAGCAGCTGTATAAAATTGCCTCGTGTCAGCAAGAATAAAATGGAAAAGGAATCAGAAAAGAAAATATTGTCTGAGTTTGGGTGGAAAAGGTGATAGAATATGTTTAGTTCAGATCTGATTGTGAAAATATTGTGTCAGTAAACAAAGCAATATACAAATTTGTTGTACCGTAAAATGGCCTAACTTCGGTTCAATGGGGCATACTTCGGACACTTTTAGATAAAAGTATATAAGCTACAGTTATGGAAAAATGGCTCTGCATTATGGAAGAACACCGCAGACATACTTGTTTTTCCATAACATCATGTATTTATCCCATAACTGCGGTTCAATATATTTTTTCTCCAGAATGTCCGAAATTATCTCCCCGTCTAAAGTTACGCCATTTTACCGGAACTGTATAGTGAGGTTTGTGCTGTATTAAGTTTTGTAAAGAGTTCATACAAATTTAACTCCAATGGAATTATACAGAAACTTTTATAATGAACTTTGTTTTATTGACCCATACTATACCAGAGGATTTTGCAAATCATCAGGTTTGTAATGGATGATTAATGTTAAGAATAGGGTATTCCCTAATAAATATTGAAGTACAGTACACCCCCCGCTAACTCGGACTCCTTTTAGTCGGAAACCCGCACTTCTCGGAATGGCATCGGCCTCGGAAATTTCCAAGTTGGACGGGACTTGTACTCACCTAATTGTAGTATACAGGATTTGAGCCTAAGCTCGTGTTGTCCTGTCTCTCTCTCTACATTTATCCAATTTTGCTTTAAAAGTTTGGATATTTCTTGCTCCCACCACCTCCCCATCCAACTTATTCCAACACTCAATGCTTCTATATGGGAAGCTGAACTTTCTTACATCAGACTTACATATAACTTTCCTCAACTTACAATCATGACCCCTGGTTCTTCCCTCGTCCCTCACCACAAAATCTCCCTTGTCGATCTTCTCAAAACCTTTCACACACTTAAACATCATGATCATGTCACCTCTCTCTCTCCTCTCCCTCAGCGTTGGCAGCTTTAGCCTCTCCAATCTCTCCTCATAAGGTAGGTCTCTAAGGCTAGCTATCATCTTAGTGGCAACTCTCTGAACTCTTTCCAGTTTTTTATTATGTTTTATAAGGTGTGGAGACCACACCACTGCTGCATACTCCAGTCTTGGTCGTATTATTGGGGGTATTTGGGGGACCTAAGACTACTGGAGTCTGTTCAGAGACGCTGAACTAAATCTATTGGGGGTCTCGAGAATCTTGATTATGGTGAGAGATTGAGGATATTAAACCTATTTTCCATTAAGGGTAGACTTCTTAGGCATGACATAATTAAGTACTGGCAAATATTTCACGGTCTCTGCTCAATTACTCCTGAAGATGTTTTTGATCGTCCCCAATATTTTGCAACCAGGGGTCACCCATATAAAATTGCTCACTCGAGATGCCAGCTTGAAATAAGAAAAAGATTTTTTAATCTTAGATATGTGTCTCTGTGGAACTCTTTGCCCACAGAATTGGTATCCCTGACTAACGTATTATCTTTCAAGGCTGCCCTTTCCGACTATCTTGCAGGAGTTTTATATGAATATTCATGATTTTGTTCTCGATGTCACACCTTCTGGCCTCCTCAACCACTTATACTTGTACCTTGTTTGTAAACGTAGCTGCTTATGATGCACTTTCCAGTCCATAGATTTCTATACTCCCTGTTTTTACTATAAATTTTAAATTATCTTTGGGCTGGCGCATCAGCAGTGTGTGGCTTCCGTGGACCCTGACCTACCACTTAGCTCTGGGGTCTGGGAAGCCCACCAGGTAAGAACCAGGTAAGCGGCGTATGTTATATTTTAATTTAGCCATTTTTTTTTTTAGGAAGCTTAGGAAGGATCTATAATAATAATAATAACAATAATAATTCTTTATTCCAGACACATAAGATAGATACAGTATAAATACAGTACGACCTAATGGTCCATATCACATACACTTCTCGTCAGAGCACAGATAATAATTATACACAAAGATATATTAATAAAGACACAATAAAATAAAAAATACAGTAGGCCTATTTACAGAATAGAGCACATATCACATTTTGTCACAATATAACACAGATAGGCTAACTAAGGCTATTGCTCAATGTTGGTTAACACCTATTGCACAGATCATTGCTCATAGTTCATGGTTGTTGTTGTTGTTGGTCCCCAAGCTGCCTGGCCGAACAGCCCCAAGGCCCCGAGCAATTCCAAGGCCAATAACCGAGCGCCCCCACAGAACCCTCCCTGCCGACCACAATAAAGCCTGGGTGACCGAAGCCACCCCATGGCGGGGAGCTGAGGAGGGTGCGGAAACGCCCGGGAAACCAAAGCCCCACCCAGGGCCCTGTGCCCCTCAGCAATTATGAAGAAAAAGTTGAGGGGCAAGAGAAAAATGTGACACTTTGGCTTCCAATCTTGGTAGATTGGGAGGTCAATCCACGGAAAAGACGCCGTCACTTGAGATCTAGAAAATATATAAGTTAAAGGAACAGTCAGAGTAAGCTATGGGTATGGCAGAGATCGCTCAGTTCTCACTCTGATAGACCAGCCCATCACCACTCCTTTATATTGATATTGATATTGATTTGGTATTGATAAATACGCTCAATGTAATTAAAAAAAAAAAAAAAAAAATGACAGATCCCAAGGTTAAGGCCTTTGATATTGATATTGAGATTGATTTGGTATTGATAAATACGCTCAATGTAATGAAAAAAAAAAAAAAAAGTTATGATTTTTTTTTTTCATTACATTGAGCGTATTTATCAATACCAAATCAATATCAATATCAAAGGCCTTAACCTTTTTTTTTTCATTACATTGAGCGTATTTATCAATACCAAATCAATATCAATATCAAAGGCCTTAACCTTTTTTTTTTTCATTAAATTGAGCGTATTTATCATTTTTTTTTTTTTTTTTCATTACATTGAGCGTATTTATCATAGTTCATGGTTAAAATGGTTGATTGAGATAGTTCGAAGCCTTACAAATATATAATTGCTAGAGATCCTTCCTGAACTAAATAACATCACTTAGTAGTAGTCAAAATATAATAAAACGGAACATAAGGGGTTAACGGGAATCCTAATACAAATTTGAGGGCGTCCTATAACCGAATTTAAAGCTCTGCGCCCTACTTTCCTCTATTACCGAAGAAATAAATAAAACAATAGAATCAAACGAGAACAGAAATAAGAAATGAACATCTATTCTTACAGCATACCCTAAAATTGCCCATCACAGTCTTGTTACCATAGGTCAGAGCACCATTCCTTGGTTGACCTGGAATGACAGTGGCGGCCATAGGCTATAGTGCTGCAGTCAACACCAACTGCTAGTAAGATCAGTTCACCAAGTAAGTTGCCCGAGAAATAACAATCATAGGCTCATCAGATCCTACTGCAAGCACCATCGGGCCATTCTTACCCTCCAACATGCGGCCTTCCATCTTCCGTCCCCAGACGCCGAGCCGGTCGTCCTTCCTAGTGCCACATTTCATTATAGCAGGGACGCCATCAAACAAAATTTTCTGGCAACGGCCACTTGATCCGGGCAGCAGGGCTCCCCATTTAGTGATCCTATCAATTATATCAGCACTACACATCACATTTGAAGTGGTCATCTTATAGAATAGGCCTAGTAGGCCTATCGAAGTTATTTTAATTAATTAATTGCAATCTGGGTGATTATGAGTCACGAGGACTGATCGAGAACGTCCTATCGCTGATGAATCTTGGAGCAGAATGAGACTAATGAGTGTTGTGGTGCGGAATTCCGCTCCTGAAGTCAAGATTTCCAGGCGCAGTATATTGCCATCCATTTTTTGAACTACGATTCCTGTAGCTTTCGATGTGTGGTTAAATGTTATAATACAAATTAATTCCTCTATGAGCCTGCATACAGGGAAAGCAAAATATAATATAAATTGAATAATAAATAAGGACAGTCAAATGAAACTAAATATTTTTATAGGAAATATTAGTTACCCTAAAATAACTGTTTTCTATGGAACGTAAAACAAAGAAAATTTATATTTATTGGGTAACATTTGTATTAGTCCTCTAGTTCACCACCATTTTTAGTTGATGGTGAATATTTGTCCAAAAGTCCCTGACAGTATCTCACTAAGCCTAACTTACTAAGCATATATTACCCCAGACTAGATTAGGTTAGGTTAGAAAAGTCATAAGCTAGTGAAAAAAGACGAACATCGAAGATTAAATTTTTCGAGTTGGGGTATAAAGCATTCTAAACGGACATATTCACGAATGTTAGGAGATAATACCTTCTCAATGACCCTATTCTATTTTCGTCTATTTTCATCACATTTAAAATAAAATAGCTACTAATTAACTTCACTAACTGGTAACCGGTAACGGTGTTACTCGTTTTTATGATTAAATCAGTTTTCCCCCTTGTATTTAACTTAATTCAAACGATTTCCATATCCATTTCCTTGGGAAATCACTCGATTTTTAGTTAACTTAACCTATTTTACCTAACCTAAAATATAACCCAATCTTTAACTTCACTTACCTTATAACCAAACCTACCTTACCTTACCTAACCTATAATAGCTTACATTAACTCTAAATTAACGAACACTGAACCTCAATATGCAGGTTTCATTTTGTAGATGGCGGCCATTTCTCACTCTCTTCCTATTATTTTCCCCATATGATCGAAGGGAATATATTTTAATTTCCCCCAAATATGTTATTATCGGATATATATCAACTGCCTTTTTTGTTTCAATTCAGTTCATTAATTGAGGGACCCGCAGAAAGTTGCTAGCATGATGTGCCGGTTCAGTCAACAATTTATGTAAGGGCTCGCTGGTGTAGTGACTAGCGTCTTGGACTTCCACCCAGAAGGTTCCAGGATTTGCGCCCACGCTCGGCGCAGTAAAGGTTTTTCACAAGCACTGAGTCATTACCGTCCCTCATGAGCAAGGGGATGGGGTAGTAGTACAGGACCCCAATGGAAATATGCCTAATCGGCCTTATAGGGCTATCCATAGCTGGCTTAGCATGTACTAGCTTTAAGAACTATTATTATTAAGGGTTCCTAGTAGCGATACCTTAAACAATCTCTACGGACAAACTATGACAAATTTAGTTTTCTAAGATTTACCATAGATACAGTAGTTGTGATAATTGGGTTATTTGTTTGTGTTCGTTTGTCTGTGGAGATGGGTGTTGTAGGTGTTGATGATATTATTTTTCAGCCCCTATGGTATCTATTGTAAATGTTAGAGAGCTCAAATTGTTGTACTTTATCCGTAACAAAGCTTTGAAGGTGGCACAAGAACTCCTTACATAAACCAACTAACCTAGACAAAACTATATAGCCTGAAACCATCACATCATAACCTACAGCGACCATACCTCACTAGTTTTATAGCCGATAAGTCCTTGGGAGATCAGCAGAGTGCCACACTTAGGCAGCAGGTGTGGGGGTTGTGAGAGAAGAATATTATAGTAGGATTGGTAAAACCATATTTGATTCTAGCTACTTATTATTATTTTAGTTATAATGTACAGTAGCCAGAATAAGCTTTGCTCTCCTTCCACTAACCCCACCAGTATGATATTACAACTAGTTCGATCATACTCAGGCTATAATTAAACAATTTAATCAGTTTAAAGAGGATCTACAAGAATCAGAGGGTAAATTGAAATTGTAAGTACCCTTTGATTCTTATAGGCCATTAGTAAGCTGAACAAAATCGTCTACTTGTTAAAGTTGTTAGCCAGAATAGTAACAAAGGAAAACGCCATTTTGTTGAAGTACAGTTAGCAAACTTATAAAAATATGTCTGTGTAAGGACAAGTATGTTCCTATAATGTTAATTACGGATTGTGCTTTCTAATCGACTAACTACCGAATATGAAACTACACTATGAAGCCAAAATATATGTTTTTCATACAGATTCATTGCACATGATGGGATGTAGCTAATCTCTTATCTACAGCTGCACACGCATATTCCTTATATAACTATGAAGTAGAACACAGTGAATATCGTAAAAGTCGAGATATGATAATTTTGAGTTGATTTATTCATACACCTAATGGAGTCCTTTATTCATGAGTAATTTATAACAATTAGTGTTGACCGGTTGTTGATCAAATACTAATAGAAAGCTTAATCTGGGGAAGTGAAATACAGGGATTGGTTTGAGGTATAAACGAATTTTGAGAAACATAATTTTTGCAATATGGAGTGATTATCTAACCATGGGCGCTAACATATGCTGTAGTCCCACGAGGAAAGCTGCCAAAAGCACTGGCAAAAGGTAGCACCATAGATGCAAGTTTATCTGAACATTAACCCATACTGTACCGGTGATGTCCTTTTCATTCTATTCTGGCAACTATTATATGATTTTGTTAAGTTTAGGAAGGACCTCTAACCATTAATAGGCTACAAACTATCTCAATTAATTCTTTTAGCTACGACAGATCCTTCCAAAGCTGAACACAATTGTCTAATAGTTGCCAGAACATAATGAAAAGAACGTCACCGGTACAAAGTGGGTAGCTGTAATAGTATATGCAGTATAATGCCAAGTATCTAACATGTCTTCGTTGTTTTACGGAGGGGGGGGGGGGGGGGGGTCATCTGCAATTGATGAATTATTTACAATTCTTCCAGCTATATGTTGAATCTAGCTAACACTAGATGATTATTATATGTTGAATCTAGCTAACACTAGATGATTATTATATGTTGAATCTAGCTAACACTAGATTATTATTATATGTTGAATCTAGCTAACACTAGATGATTATTATATGTTGAATCTAGCTAACACTAGATTATTATATGTTGAATCTAGCTAACACTAGATTATTATTATATGTTGAATCTAGCTAACACTAGATGATTATTATATGTTGAATCTAGCTAACACTAGATTATTATTATATGTTGAATCTAGCTAACACTAGATTATTATTATATGTTGAATCTAGCTAACACTAGATGATTATTATATGTTGAATCTAGCTAACACTAGATGATTATTAGCAGATTGGGAAGGACTTCTGGGAATCGGAGGCAACTACTATCTGAACAAACCCTCCGACTCCCACAGGTCTTTCCTAAGCTTGATATAATAACATCGATGAATTTAAGACACATTACGACAACTATGTTAAAAGTCAATCAAATTAAACAATAAACTAGCATAAATTGATAAGAGATAAGTTTGGAGACGAACATGTCAAGCTCTTCTCACATATTTATACTGGTAAGTAATACTAGTAATAAAATGGTTTAATGATATCCATAATAATAATAAGGTCGTCTTCATACTAGACGGGTTAAGCAAAACTTAACTAGGCCTACCTTCATGTGGGTGTCAGATCGAAGTGCTAGACAAATTTCGTCAAAATATTGTACGTTTGTTTCTATTTAGTTCACAAACAGACATACAAATATACATACGGGCAGGACCTAAGCTTAATCAATGGTTAATCACATGTGGTTAATCAGATGTGCTTGATCGGCATAAAGATATTAAACATAATTCATGAAACAATATTTGCAAGCTTTTGAGCATTCTTGTGAGCAGACAGACACACAGAGATACAAACTCACAGACTAGCACGTGGAAAGGATTGAGTACAAAGGTTAAGCACATACGTATATACTATATATAGTAACCGAGTTTCATCAATATCCATTTTTCGTTCTCGAGATATCTTACGACCACACACGCTGACACATACTATAATATATTCGCTGTAAGTAGGCGAAAAATCATGACCTCTATCTTCTGTAACTAAACAAAGGCTAGAGCAAATTGGCTGTAAATTTCCACATCTATTCCTCGACTGACTCTTCCCAAATGGTAGAAATATTAGCTCGATTATTCTAGTCGTTTTTTAGTTACAGAGGTTAGAGGTCATGATTTTTCGCCTACTTACAGCGCATAGTCTATAGCACAAGTGATAATAATACCCTTGCGTTTCACATGTCTCACCAGTATAATATTAACTTACACAACAGTCCCTTACCCTAACAGTAGCTTCCAATGACAACGATAAGATAGGGATCTGTTTAATGAAGATAATCCAGCAGATTGTGCTGGTCAAGATAGTTCAAGTATGCTTTGGTTGTAGTTAAGGTTAATTTAAGTTTTATTATATATATGAATGTAATTGTGTTAGTTACTATAATCTGACATCTTTAACAGATCAGTGCTGAATAAGAAAAGGGATAAGATTATGATTATATATTTTTTTAAACAAAAGATAGAGAAAAAACGAATATTGGTTACATGAATAATTCTACTGTAAGCATAAGCCTTCAGCTTCGCTTTGGGATGTATTGTGTACCTAAATAAAAATACATTCGTTATGCCTTGGTATGTAGCCTACAGAGGAAGGCAGAGCAACAGACAAACAAACACACACAGCCTCTTGACTGAAGCACACTTTAGCAAGTTATCAATAAGTTATTGAATGGAGTGGCTTTATCTTGGGTAATACGGTATACGTTATCTCGGTTCAGCGGCGGTATTAATATTATTATTATACAACTTGCACACAGTCAAATGTACGAATGTGTTTAATCCCTTCTGTACCGCAGACGTTTCTTTATTTTATTCTAGCTAAATTTAGACGTGTTTGTGCAGTTTGAGAAGGATCTGTGGTAGTAAAAATGGTTAAGTGAGATGGTTGGATGCCTGTTAGTTGCTGGAGGTCCTTTATAAACTTAATAAAATCGTCTAATAGTAGCCAGAATAAAGTTAAAAGAACGGCACCGGTAATGAAGGGTTAATCCCCACTGTACCGGCGACGTCTTTTTAATATGAGTTTAGCTATATTTAGACGATTTTGTGCAGTTTAAGAAGGAGGTGTGGTGTTAATAAAGGTGGAGTGAGATAGTACGAAGCCTTTTAATTACTGGAGGCCCCTTTGAAACTGAATAAAATCGTCTAATAGTAGCCAAAATTAATTTACAAAGACGCAGTCGGTAAAAAGGGGTTAATTGATTAGAAGAGCTTAGAGAGAGAGAGAGAGAGAGTGTGTGTTTGAGAGTGAGAATGAGAGTGAGTGTGTGGGTCTGAGTCTGAGTATGAGATTGAGTATTAGTGTGTGTGTGTGTGTGTGTGAGTGAGTGTATGTGTGTTAAGAGGAAAGCGGGGTATAAACAATGATATCAAACACTCTATATATTAAAAGCTTACTTGCAAAAATCATGAAGATTAGCACAACAATCAGTTTACAATAATACAAAATATCTCAATGTGCTTAGTGGTCTGGTTGAACTATTTAGCATAGTCAGTAGAGCGTCGGCTGCTGATCAAAGGGTCGACGGAACGAGCCCTCACTGTCAAAATTTTATTGGTAGATGTCAATCCCGGGCAACTTGACCTAGCGATTCGTGACAACGCCTAATTTTCATGGCTACCCCTTCTCGGGAATTACGGCGTCTGGCAAAAAAAAAAAAAAAAAAAAAAAAAATATATATATATATATACCGGTATATATTATTAAATGTTTGCTGACGTCCTCCTCGAGTGACGAAAGCAAACTGCCTGATAATCCCAAACCACAGCTTGTATTTAAAATCGGCTTAGCCTGATTGTTGCCGCTTATCTGGCCACAACTATTCACGAGGCACACACAAACCTCGGTAATCTTCCTGGGCGTCATGATGCGTATTAACTTATAAGCTTGATAAAATATTGAAGTGCAAGAGGAAGGGGTGCCCTCCAGTCAGTTGTCAGTGAGGGGTCCTGGGGCCGAGATCGTGTATCGTAATAGCACACACATTTAATCTATTTTTGTTTACCAGTGATTTGTGACTTATACAAAATCCTGGAACTAAATGTAATCGACAGTCTTCGTCTAACCTCGTACCCTTTCTCTGAAGTACGAGCCGATACAAAAGCGCGGCCGGTAAGGAGATCCACACACAGACAGAACCAATCCAAGAAGAAGAAAAAGGAGAACAAGAAGAATAAGAAGAACAACAACAATAGGAAGAAGGGAGAGAAGAGGAGGAGGAAGAGGTATAGTCACAAAAACAAATTCTGCAAGTCATACTAGGAAACTTTATCTTAGTTTTTAAGAGAGGATCGATAAGAGTCAGGTTACACATGACAATTTGCTTGTGTATATATTTAACACATGTACTTGAATCACTGCCATGTACAGCAGCTCATAAAATTAAATGATGCAAATTGGAAAACAATAGTTTGTGTGGGTTACGACTCAAGTTACGACTCTGATTGTTTTACAATAAATGATCATGTGTGTTTAACATTATATATACAGTATATACAGTATATATATATATATATATATATATATATATATATATATATATATATATATATATATATATATATATATATATATATATATATATATATATATATATATATATATATATATATATATATATATATATATATATATATATATATATATATATATATATATATACATATATTGTATTTATTCTTCGTTTATATAAATATGTAGGTTTGCAATTTTATGTTCTATCTGAATCGATCTCCCTGTGTTTAGTAACATAGTTTGTTCATTGTCAGCTAACGGTAAATTGACATGTTCGCATATTGATTACTCGATTATTGCGAATATTTTGTACCGAAACATGTTAATTTTGAGAAAGTGGTATTAATATAATGGTATTAATAAATGTATAATTCTCCTACTCAACGAGACAGAGAAACAGGCGAGGGAACGCGAAAGTGGTCCTGGACCCTGAGAAAACGAACTTTAAATGTTGTTTCTGTTCAGACTCTGTCTCGTGTCGGTCACCCCCAGCAATGGGGTATGTGTCTGAGTATATACATACATTCATACATACATTAATAAATGTATTTATAGATGCAAATTTTTCCAAAAAATTATCAAGAAATCAGATGGTAAGGAATTTACAAGCGGACCATAACTGTGCATATTACTGTAAGTGGTTAGCCGTGTACAACCCATTATCCAGTAGGTATTCCCAAACCTGGACCTTAGAGTTTTTCTGATCGTCCTTCCACTCTTATGGTACTGGACGATACTGGGCCTGGAAACTCATAGATGTCATAAGTTACGACGAGGTGAGAGGCATAACTGAGTAATTAAGGGGGGTCACCGTTTTTTTTAATTTTTCTCTCTTTCCATGGCTTGTATCCATTCGGCCCCATTCAGCCAACTGTTTTAAGACGTTTATCCCCATCCAGGTATCGATTTATTCCTGGCGAGCGATAGCGTATCGCTTGCCAGCATTGTATGGAGACATCCGGCTTAGCCGAAGAAATTTTTCTATCGAATAATGTACAAATTTAGCTTGCTGTCAAAACAAAAATATATATATGCTGGATCGCTACCGCTCGCCAGGAAAATATTGAATGGATACAAGCCAAAGAGAGAGGGAGAGAAAGATGAAAAAAGCGAGGTGGGCTCCCTTAAACAAACCAATAAAGTAACACCTTATTAATTGCCTAAGACGTCAACAAACTTACATGGCTGCATTTTTTATTTTGTGCTTCATATTCTATATATTGTTCTGGCTTCTCAGTGTTTGTTCAACTTCTTACCATTCTTCTATATATTTCTTGTTCCATTCTTTTGTCTTTTTGTGTTTATATTTATTTGTTCCTCCCCACACTCCCTTGCGCCTTCAGTGATAACAGTGAGATATGTTCACGGAATTGGTAGGTATGTGAGAGAAGAAGAAGAAACAATATCCAAAGATAGACTTGGAGGATGTGTGTGTGTGTGTGTGTGTGTGTGTGTGTGTGTGTATATGTAGGTGGGAAGGGCACGACGATTCTAGAAATACACTTTTTTGTTTAATGGGGGATGGTTCACTTTTTGGTTTAAATAAATATATAAACCAAAAACAAAGCATTACCCCCTTAATCTGTTTTTACCATGTGTTCCTAAGATCAGATCAGGTTTTCCCTCAGCATTTATCCTCAACACTGGTCTGGCAGCTTATTAGGTTTACGTTTATAATATTTCGGTTACCTAAATTCATCTATCATCAGTCTAGTTTCCGATTCCAGTACAAAATATTCCAGAAATGTTGCCAGCAAAATGTTGATCATCGAATATTGACCATAAATGCTCTCGTGTGATACCGGCTTTACCCAAATTGGCAGAACTCATTACATGTACGCAATACCAATACACTCTAGATACCCACCCGCAATCAATAAAAAGATCGCATATTGCAAAAGTAACTTATTGTATTGGACAATCAGTATGCTTTTTTTTTGTAATCAGTATTCGCATCGACTCTCCTAAAGTTGGCATCTCTTGTGTTTTTCCCGCGCTTGCCGACAAATAAGGTAAGACGGTCCATTCAAGCCCGCGTCCTCCTTTGCTGTTTATTTACATCTCTTGTGGCCGTCTCGACTTGAGGACCGTCTCATTTTTCACGATCTTTGTGCTTTTCTCACTCCTCTGTTGTCATTGCCGAGCTGGTCCGTGGAAATAAACCACAGTTGCATATATCGCTATCTGGCGTATCTCTGTGTAAAGAAAACTAATGTTCTTTCCTGGAGTTGGTTGTTCAAATATGTGGGAGAGCTAAATATGGCCTGGAGCTTTTAGGTTTTGTCGTTGTTTGTTATCTTTCAGTTTATTTTGGTATATGCAGACACATAATTGTTTATACTCTTGCATTCCCGAAAATCCATCGGAACAATAACAAATATTGACTTTCAAGTTTCTCACATCTTTACAGCTTTTATTCTCAGTCTATCCAGAAATATTCCCCTTAACTTCTTATACTACACGAATTGTTTTTTATATTAACACCTGCCTCGTCTTTTTGTTTTCTCTGTGTGTCTGTTTCCTTGAGTGTGTGCGTGTGCGTGTGTATGTGTGTGTGTGTGTGTGTGTGTGTGTGAGATTATATATATATATATATATATATATATATATATATATATATATATATATATATATATATATATATATATATATATATATATATATATAGTTTTACTTTTATATAATATATATTGTACATGTAAGGCATGCAGTATATTATATCTTATCCGTCAATGATGCTCCACCTATCATTTTAATCCTATCTAACGATAAGATAAATATTACTGCGGCGTTTGTGGCCCCATCATTATATATTGCACCAGGGTAACCTACACTAAACCCCTATCACGTGAAATTAACAGGTATAGCAATAATATATTTGTTTTTAGTTTCCCCCCTAGACCTGCATCAAGCTTTAAAAAAAACAAAAAAAAATCCTGAAGTTAAACTATTGGGGCGACCTTCTAAAAGTGTTAAAACTAATGGGGCTAAGCCAAGCCCATCTAGAGTACTCTCGGTGGCCTGGGTTAAACACGAGGGAGAAGGGAGTCCAGAAAAAAATACCTCCCTCTAAACCTGGCTCCCCAACAACACCCTTTTTCAGTAATTTCCTATTGTTTCAGCAATTGTGGTCTCCCAGCTACTCCATGAAACCTTTTAACCCATTGATTAACCCGTACAATACCAGCGACGTCTTGTTATTTTATTTCAGCTGCATTTAGACGATTTTATGAAGCTTAGCAAGGACATATGGTAACTTAAAGGATGAATTAAGATAGTCTGTAAGCTGTTAACGAGTCGACATCCTTCCTAAGCTGCACGAAAGGTCTTACAATCGCCAATCTCATGGGACGAATGTCTTAAAATGTCAAAACTAATGGGGCTAAACATGAGGGAGAAGAGGGTCCCAAAACCCCAACCACCCCCTCTGCCATTTCAGATTTTATTTATTTATTTATTTATTTATTTATTTATTTTTTATTATTTTATTTTTTAATTCACCTTAAACTTAGCTCTCTTAACTTTGAACAATAGATAGACTAATTTGTGTTTTGGTTACCGTAGACTTAATTCTGGACACATTAGGAGACATCAGTGGATTGATTTTCATTTGTTTTGTGCTGAACCACATACACATTTGGACCATCACTGCCCCCACCCCCACCCCCACCCTTACACACACACACAATTTTCTCTCTTTCTGTGTGTGTGTATGTGTGTGTGTGTGTGTGTGTGTGTGTGTGTGTGTGTGTGTGTGTGAAAGCAACGAAATATATAATCGTCTGCCCGCATCCACCCTGTGGGGCGTTAAATAAAGGTTATTAAATCAAGTCTAGTCTCCCTCTCTCTCTCTTATAAACATTTAGAGTCATATATATTATTCACAAAAGATCAAGTACAAAAAATAGTAATAAATCAGTTACGAAAAATGCAATAATAGTAGTACTATAGGTGGCGCCAGCGAACTTGACAATAATCTTGATCCCTTAGCTTCTTATAACTCAAAATGAATGAAAGCAATCGGGCTGACGTTTCCATCATTTGGGAAGAGTCCACCAGGAAATAGGTGTGGGGGATTTACAGCCAGTTTGCTCTAGGCCCTATTGAGTTACAGAGAGGTCAGTGATAACAAATATTGTCAAGTTCGTTGGCGCTACCTACAGTATAGTATATATGGAAAACCGAATTTGTTTTGTAGGAGCGACCCTGTAAATACCCGACTAAAAAAATAAAAAAAAATAAAAATAAAATAAAATATATATATATATATATACCCGGTATATATATATATGTAGTAAAACTCGCTAGGAAAATTGAAACAATGGAACACCAAGCTTTCGTCTATTCTCTCAAGACATCGTCAGGGTAATACAAGAAAACAGGGGGAGAGTGAGGCTTAAATACCCGTTCTAAAGCATCTGTGAGTTGCTAACTAGCACATAAATACAAAAAGTGTTGCCAGCCTACTGCCTGTTGCCATATTTTTAGGAACATACTTAATTTATATACAAAATATATGTACATATATACATTGAAATGTGCCTAACAATACAATCTAATCATATATACAATTTGATACACCTCAATGAACTTGCAGATCCCTTTCAAACTGTTATCGTAACTTATGTAAATATGAAGACAACATAAAATTATACCTGTAGAAATACATATAATTACATATACATACACATATACATGCATACTGTATACTGTATAAACACTATGAATCTAAATGATGGCCTTTACAAAATAGATAACATCCTGCTAAATCTCCTCAATGAAAATGATAAAATAAAAAGAGCTAGAAATAGATGTCCAGACCGTCAGATTATAGATTGAAACAGCTTGTAGTTTGAGACCTGACCCTTTATGTGAGGTCTATCCTCATAGTATTAGATTGTTAGGTACCTTATTAATACTATACACATGAGGTATGATCACTATGTATTTTCTTTGTGTTTTGTTTTGTTTTATACTAATTATTGTATATATGTATGTTAATGTATGTATACAGTACATGTGTGTGTGTAAGTATG
>CM064522.1:35634545-35636043 GCA_032716605.1 Paralithodes platypus
GGTTACTCGTTATATTAACGAGAGCACCCCTACTTCACTTGGAGTATTGCTCGGTTAGGTTACTCGTTATATTAACGAGAGCACCCCCTACTTCACTTGGAGTATTGCTCGGTTAGGTTACTCGTTATATTAACGAGAGCACCCCCTACTTCACTTGGAGTATTGCTCGGTTAGGTTACTCGTTATATTAACGAGAGCACCCCCTACTTCACTTGGAGTATTGCTCGGTTAGGTTACTCGTTATATTAACGAGAGCACCCCCTACTTCACTTGGAGTATTGCTCGGTTAGGTTACTCGTTATTAACGAGAGCACCCCCTACTTCACTTGGAGTATTGCTCGGTTAGGTTACTCGTTATATTAACGAGAGCACCCCCTACTTCACTTGGAGTATTGCTCGGTTAGGTTACTCGTTATATTAACGAGAGCACCCCCTACTTCACTTGGAGTATTGCTCGGTTAGGTTACTCGTTATATTAACGAGAGCACCCCCTACTTCACTTGGAGTATTGCTCGGTTAGGTTACTCGTTATATTAACGAGAGCACCCCCTACTTCACTTGGAGTATTGCTCGGTTAGGTTACTCGTTATATTAACGAGAGCACCCCCTACTTCACTTGGAGTATTGCTCGGTTAGGTTACTCGTTATATTAACGAGAGCACCCCCTACTTCACTTGGAGTATTGCTCGGTTAGGTTACTCGTTATATTAACGAGAGCACCCCCTACTTCACTTGGAGTATTGCTCGGTTAGGTTACTCGTTATATTAACGAGAGCACCCCCTACTTCACTTGGAGTATTGCTCGGTTAGGTTACTCGTTATATTAACGAGAGCACCCCCTACTTCACTTGGAGTATTGCTCGGTTAGGTTACTCGTCATATTATTTTATTAGTTGCATTAATGGGGTAGTGGTTATTTTTGGGTCTTTTTATATATTCATTTAACTTACTTACCAAGATTAAAAAACAAAACACCCCCTAGACCCCCCTTCAAGATAAACAAAACACCCCCTAGACCCCCCTTCAAGATAAACAAAACACCCCCTAGACCCCCCTTCAAGATAAACAAAACACCCCCTAGACCCCCTTCAAGATAAACAACAACACCCCTAGACCCCCCTTCAAGATAAACAACAACACCCCCTAGACCCACCTTCAAGATAAACAACAACACCCCCTAGAACCCCCTTCAAGATAAACAACAACACCCCCTAGACCCCCTTCAAGATAAACAAAACACCCCTAGAACCCCCTTCAAGATAAACAACAACACCCCCTAGACCCCCTTCAAGATAAACAACAACACCCCTAGACCCCCCTTCAAGATAAACAACAACACCCCCTAGACCCCCCTTCAAGATAAACAACAACACCCCCTAGACCCCCCTTCAAGATAAACAAACACCCCCTAGACCCCCCTTCAAGATAAACAAAACACCCCCTAGACCCCCCTTCAAGATAAATTTGTAACTCATTTAGGTTAAGCTGGACTATTCCG
>CM064522.1:36354095-36369095 GCA_032716605.1 Paralithodes platypus
AGGTTGCAGTTTTAAGGAACTATAATGGTCGAGTGTGGTGCCTTGAGTTGACCACTGGGAGAAGTGTGTGTGTGTGTGTGTGTGTGTGTGTGTGTGTGTATGTGTATGTGTGTGTATGTGTGTGTGTGTGTGAGAGTGTATGCTTGTGTGAGTGTGTGTGTTAGTGTGTGTGTGTGACTGAGTATGTGGGTGTGTGTGTTTGTCTTTGTGTGAGAAAGAGAGAGAGAGACAGACAGATGGTGTGTGTGAAAATAACTGCCTGGACAGGGTTCGAAGAATTCACACTGGTTGAGTTCTAACTTTTGTTATGACTAATTTATATTCTCTTCAATCAAGAATCAAGATCAAGACTAATTTTGCACATATTATTTGGCAGGTCCCTCCCTGGTTCTAAGGTGAACCACAATTCTTTGGTGATGGCGCCCACGCAGCTTGGTAGTTAACAGTCCTTGCGAGGTGTGAGAGGTGGAGATTAGAGGAGCAATACACTCCTCAGCGTTGGTGGTGAGGTAGGAAATCTCACGGGGCTCCAGTATATCGGCGACTCAGATAGTGGTTGATTTGATGATGCTGCGAATAGCTCATCGGTGTTGAAGGACA
The DNA here is from genome assembly GCA_032716605.1 of Paralithodes platypus. Lineage (NCBI taxonomy): Eukaryota > Metazoa > Arthropoda > Malacostraca > Decapoda > Lithodidae > Paralithodes > Paralithodes platypus. The sequence goes on from CM064522.1 coordinate 36,354,696, forward strand.
ACAGGAAGGCGTCATCGTTGGGGTGTTCAGGGTTACTGGCTGGGCTCACAGATAGTTCCGTCTGGGAAGGTGTGATCAGTGGGTGAAACGGTAGAGTCAATGGGTGACGTGACTGTTCTGGGGGGTAACACTGTAGTTGGGTAACACAGCTATAGGTAGAGCCAGCGAACTTGACAATAATCTTGACCCCTTAACTTCTTATAACTCGAAATGAAAGAAAGCAATCGGGCTTACGTTTCTATAATTTAGGAAGAGTCCACCAGGAAATAGGTGTGGATATTTACAGCCAGTTTGCTCTAGGCCTTTTTGAGTTACAGAGAAGTCAGGGATCAAGATTATTGTCAAGTTCGTTGGTGCTACCTCACACACTCTTACATCTATGTGGACTTGGTCAATGGGTTACATATCAATGTTGGTATTTAACCTCTAAATGTCAGGAGACGATATATGATGTAAAGGCCTTCTTTTCTTCCTTGAATGGTATATGGAGGGGGAGAGATTCACCCATGCTATACTTAGGTAACTATTTTCAACCAACAAAATAGCACAAAGCCACATAATCAACTCATTGCTATTGGAAGATGAAGATACAGAAGATAATTTGATGTCTATATGAAGTACTGTATACATACCATGATTCATCACAATATGCTATATGTGTTTTCCCTATCCTTTCAGAGAAAAAAAAAATGGGTTAAAATTGAAGAAACACGTACATTTGGCTGTAGTTTAGGGGTTAAGCTTGGACCACAGATTTGGCTACTCCTAACCTTGCTTGGAGCAGTCTCAAAAGTTCTGCTGGAGTCTTGAGTGGATGTGGTGGGAGCAAGAATGACGGCCGTGCACAAGGGGAGTGGGGGACTAGTATGTCCTTGTCGCCTGGGAGCCTGCCGGCCGTAGGTCTATAGGGGATTTAAGTATGTCTCCTCTCCCTATAGCTAAGGCTACTGTATAGCTGCCTTCTTCCAGATGCATAACAGTCTGGTTTTGAGAGTGTGAGAAAGTGTATTTATATGTGTGAGAGAGGGGGAGAGGGAGTGTGTGTTTGTGAGAGAAAAAAAGAGAGTGAGAGAGAGTGTGTGTCTGTGTGAGAGTGTTTGCATGTGTATGTGTGAGTGAGTGTGTATGGTTGTGTGTGCATGAGCATATTTACCCCTGCCTATTAAGTTGGACGGAGATTATTTTTCTGCCTCTATTTGTTTGTCTGTCTGTCTGTAAACAAGATATATTACAAAGTTATGCACCGATTTTCACGAAATTTGGTGGGCAGATAGGATATGTGCCGAGGAAGAAGTGATTCAAATTAGGAGCTGAACTGGATCATGTGTCTCACTCGTGTCATTGATGTCCATGTAAGTTTATCTTGTGTCAAATCCAGGGTAGGCGGAAGTATGCTCTCTACCGACTCTCCCTCTAGCTGTTTATAAGAGAGAGAGAGAGAGAAAAAAAAAGAAAGAAAGAGAGAAAAAGAGAGAGAGAGGAGAAAGAAAGAGAGAGAGAGAGAAGGAGAAAGAAAGAAAGAGAGAGATAGAGAGATCCGCCTCACCACTCCACATAACGCACGGGACCCGACCATCAAACCCTAATTTTCTAATCTGGGCTAATTTCTTAATATTGGGGTGTGGTTGAAGAATGGGACGGTCTCTTCTATGAGGAGTATTAAAAGGGAGCCCACCTCGCTTTTTTCTCTCTCTCCCACTCTCTTTGGCTTGTATCCATTCGGCCCCATTCAGCCTACTGTTTTCCTGGCGAGCGGTAGCGACCCATCATATATATATTTTTGTTTTGACAGCAAGCTAAATTTGTAAATTTTTCGATAGAAAAATGTGTCCGGCGAAGCCGGATTTCTCCATACAATGCTGGCTCGCTATCGCTCGCCAGGAAGAAATCAACACCTGGATGGGGATAAACGTCTTAAAACAGTTGGCTGAATGGGGCCGAATGGATACAAGCCAAAGAGAGAGGGAGAGAAAGAAAAAAAAAACGAGGTGGGCTCCCTTATAAAGGTCATCTGTGTTCCTGTAGTTGTCATATTGGTTACCTGGAGGTTTGTGTGTGTCTGTGTCTGTATGTGTGGCTCTCTCTCCATGTGCCCCTTAACCCCTTCTGTATGTGTGGCTCTCTCCATGTGCCCCTTAACCCCTTCTGTATGTGTGGCTCTCTCTCCATGTGCCCCTTAACCCCTTCTGTATGTGTGGCTCTCTCTCCATGTGCCCCTTAACCCCTTCTGTATGTGTGGCTCTCTCTCCATGTGCCCCTTAACCCCTTCTGTATGTGTGGCTCTCTCTCCATGTGCCCCTTAACCCCTTCTGTATGTGTGGCTCTCTCTCCATGTGCCCCTTAACCCCTTCTGTATGTGTGGCTCTCTCTCCATGTGCCCCTTAACCCCTTCTGTATGTGTGGCTCTCTCTCCATGTGCCCCTTAACCCCTTCTGTATGTGTGGCTCTCTCTCCATGTGCCCCTTAACCCCTTCTGTATGTGTGGCTCTCTCTCCATGTGCCCCTTAACCCCTTCTGTATGTGTGGCTCTCTCTCCATGTGCCCCTTAACCCCTTCTGTATGTGTGGCTCTCTCTCCATGTGCCCCTTAACCCCTTCTGTATGTGTGGCTCTCTCTCCATGTGCCCCTTAACCCCTTCTGTATGTGTGGCTCTCTCTCCATGTGCCCCTTAACCCCTTCTGTATGTGTGGCTCTCTCTCCATGTGCCCCTTAACCCCTTCTGTATGTGTGGCTCTCTCTCCATGTGCCCCTTAACCCCTTCTGTATGTGTGGCTCTCTCTCCATGTGCCCCTTAACCCCTTCTGTATGTGTGGCTCTCTCCCCATGTGCCCCTTAACCCCTTCTGTATGTGTGGCTCTCTCTCCATGTGCCCCTTAACCCCTTCTGTATGTGTGGCTCTCTCTCCATGTGCCCCTTAACCCCTTCTGTATGTGTGGCTCTCTCTCTATGTGCCCCTTAACCCCTTCTGTATGTGTGGCTCTCTCTCCATGTGCCCCTTAACCCCTTCTGTATGTGTGGCTCTCTCTCCATGTGCCCCTTAACCCCTTCTGTATGTGTGGCTCTCTCTCCATGAGCCCCTTAACCCCTTCTGTATGTGTGGCTCTCTCTCCATGTGCCCCTTAACCCCTTCTGTATGTGTGGCTCTCTCTCCATGTGCCCCTTAACCCCTTCTGTATGTGTGGCTCTCTCTCCATGTGCCCCTTAACCCCTTCTGTATGTGTGGCTCTCTCTCCATGTGCCCCTTAACCCCTTCTGTATGTGTGGCTCTCTCTCCATGTGCCCCTTAACCCCTTCTGTATGTGTGGCTCTCTCTCCATGTGCCCCTTAACCCCTTCTGTATGTGTGGCTCTCTCCCCATGTGCCCCTTAACCCCTTCTGTATGTGTGGCTCTCTCTCCATGTGCCCCTTAACCCCTTCTGTATGTGTGGCTCTCTCTCCATGTGCCCCTTAACCCCTTCTGTATGTGTGGCTCTCTCTCCATGTGCCCCTTAACCCCTTCTGTATGTGTGGCTCTCTCCCCATGTGCCCCTTAACCCCTTCTTGTTTTTCTCGGTCCCCGTAGACAAAGTGGGCAAGAAGATGAGGAACTTGCGCGGCTTCGTGGGCATGGTCAAAAAGGTACATCATATCATCTTATTAAAATATATATAATAATACTCGAACCATAAAACTAAACCATATGTAGTTAGATCGCCATGGTCAAAAAGCTGTATTCTATGCTATTATTAAAAGCATATAATAATGATAAAATAACTAAGCCATATGTAAATAGCTCGGCATGGTCAAAAAGGTACATTATATTATCTTATTAAACATATATCATACAAATAATGAAATAACTAAACCATATGTATTTAGATCGGCATGGTCAAAAGGTAGATTGTATCCTATTGTTATAAACATATAATACTGATAAACACAAACAAATATTAAGGGGAGGTATTTAGTTTGTTCCCTAGACCTCCATCAAGCTTAAAATTACACCCCCTTGAGTCCCTTTCAAGATAAAGTTGTACATTTTTCGGTAGAAAAGTGTCCCGGCCGAAGGCCGGTTCCTCTTAAATTACAGGCTCGCTATCGCTCGCCAGGATAAAATCGACACCTGACTTGCACGAAAGGTCTTAATATGGGGTGAATATTCTTAAAATCGCTAAACTAATGGGGGAAACGTTTTATAATTTCAAAAGCAATGGGGCTAAACATGAGGGAGAAAGGGGTCAAGAAAAAAATCCCTCAAGTGGAGATCTCCCCTTAACCCATATGTAGTTAGTTGGGCATGGTCAAAAAGGTATATTATATCCTCTTATTAAAACATATAATAATAATAATAATAAATAGACAAATAAACTAAACCATGTATAGTTAGCTTGACATGGTAAACAAAATTGTATAATATTATATTTTTAAACACATATAATAATGATAACAAAACTAAACCATTTGTAGTTAGCTCGACATGGTAAAAATAGTATCGTATATCCTATTATTAAACACATATAATAATGATAAAAAAACTAAACCATATGTACTGTAGTTAGCTCGACATGGTAAAAACAGTATCTTAGTTTCTTATTAAGCAAATGATAATGATAAACCATATAACCTTTGTAGTTAACTCGGTATGGGGAAAAAGGTAGATTATATTTAATTTTGAAGCACACATAAAAATGATAAAAAATCGCCAAACTAATACGACTAATATGAACATTTCAAAACTAATGCGGCTAAGCATGAGGGAGAAGGGTTCTCCTCCTCCCCCCTCCCTCCCTTAACTCTTTTAAGACTATAATACCTCATTCCATATAATCTGGCGAACCTTAGACGATCTTACTCGGCTTTAGATGACGGTGATATTGGCACTGATAATGCCATCTATAAAAGGTATAATGGCAAAAAAAAAAAAAAAAAAAAGATAAACCCATCTATTATAAGGCTAGAACGGTATATTAAAAGGTTAATCACTATCAATATACCCAGACCGATTTCATTAACCTTTCTCAAACCTTTTAAATGTGTACAATGTCGAGTCATTCATTGTATTCCGTCCCTTGAATAATCTTCCTACATTATATCTTGCACAAAGTCACAATAATCTTCCTACATTATATCTTGCACAAAGTCACAATAAAGATTTCCCCGAGCATTAAATTAAATTACTCCTGTGATATATATTTTTTCTCCTAAGGTTAATGTAAGTCGTGTTGAGCTAATCTGCCTGGAAGCTTTTTTACTTTCTTTTTGTGTCGTTTTTGTGCGAGCATTAAGATAATTGCTTCCTGGCAGTCATGTCGCTAGCCCACGTCATTAACGAGAGAGAGAGAGAGAGAGAGTTGTGTGTGTGTGTGAGTTGAAGAAGGTCTGGGAGCAAACTAAAAAGAAAATAAAAGTAATAGAGAATTGCAAAAAGAATCAAAACCCTCTATCGTAAACTTGTAAGTAAATACAAAATAAATTAATATCTAAATATATAATAAACAAACTAAGTACAGGCGTTTTTTACATTCCAGTATATGTAATGAACCCGTTATATAGACATCCAAAGTCCTAAACGCGTATCATGACAGTCTGATGATGATTAATGGGATATATCACAACAATACCCACACGGTCAGTTCACACCTTGGACCTAAAAAATACGAGGGCATTTTTCTGTTTCACGCTAGGACTGGTTATGGTGGTGTGTGTCTTTGTTTGTGTGTGTGTGGGTGGGGGGGGGGGGTAGGTAGTGTGTGTGTGTGTGTGAATCGGGTTAGGCTACAGACAGACTACAGCAACGTGTGTGTATATAAGCTGCAGGTATACAGTATATCGTGTGTTGTACCCCGGTCCTAGCGTGTTCTCAGTGGCAAGGGTAATGTTATAGCCTGCCATTGTTTTGATAAGGAATGTTCGACGGGGGTATGCTCGGTACTACAACGATTATTATTACTACGGTCTTTGGGGGGTTTATGGCGATATTGTATGTGTGTGTGTGTGAGTGTCAGGGGTGGTGTGTGTGGTTGTCCTCAGTGTGTGTGATTGTGTCCTGTGTGTGTTTGTGTGTATATAAGTCGGGGGAGGTATTGTTGTATAGAGTTGAAGGACAGGGGAATATACTCCACACACCCTGCCACAGAGAATGTAGAACCGCAGCGGCCCTTCGTGAACCAGGAGACCTAAATATCAAGGACTCGGGAAGGGCTGCTCAGGGCTAGCATGAAGGATGGAATGAAGAGGTGAAGGCATGCATGATGACACCCGGCAGGAAGAAGATACTCGGTGACGGAAAGAGGTGAGGAGGAAGGAACCAATCTATCCCTAAGAGGATGAGGGCCACTGACCAGAAGGTGGGGCACACGAAGGAATCCCCGAAACAAGACACTGCTTTGCTGGGCACAAAGCTAACTATCGCTACTATAATAATCAGTGCTCCTCACAGCTCTCCCAGTGTATACCACCTCCTCTACGTAGGGTACGTGGTACCCGTCTTGCAACACAATCCCACCCCTACTCTGTGCAACTCTCCAACCCAAGAGTGAAACGTTTCTTTCAGTTCTTCTTCTATTCAACAGCTGAGCTCTGGAACTCTCCTAGAATCATTTTTTCCCTCTTCCTATGACTTAAATTGCGTCAAACTCAGTGTGGCTAGGCATTTTGGCTCGGACGTCCTTTGATTTTGTCCTTGTCACTCTTTCCACTCTGGGGGAGGCACTCGCTACAGGCAGTTCTGCCTTTTTCCTCCCTTACTCACATAGAAAAAGAGAAAAAAAAGCAACCCACACACACACAAAACGTGACAGCTGAGGTAAGAGACTACCACCACCGAAACCGACTAGATTACCCCCAAATAAAACCATAGATTCGCCGACCCGCGAAGACAACTGCTTCTGACGACGATCAGACGGCTTCTGCCATGGGAAGTGTTTGATTGTGTGCCGTCTATGTGTGTAGGTTTGTGTGTCAGTGTGTGTGTGTAGAAGGGATATTGTTTACTGTGTGCAGAGGTTAGGATAGCTTATTTTAGATTTGGTCAGATTTTCCTACTCTGCTCGCTTTCCCCCCTCTCTTTTTTTGTTTAGTGAAGCAAGTTAGGCTACAGATAGACTACTGCACCATAATATGTGGTTAATGAGGTAAATAGCGTGTGTTGTACCCCTGTCCTAGCGTGTCCTCGGTGGCGCGGTAATGTTATGGTATCGTGTCTTTGTTTTGATAAGGCATGTCCAGTACTCTCACGGTATCATTACTCTGATTTGGGTGGTTTTATACCGGGATTGTGTGTCCTGGTGGTGGGGGGGGGGGGGGGGGGGGGGGGAGGTGTGTATGTGGTCGTGTGTGGGGGGGGGGGGGGGGGATGTGTACATGTGCCTTGGGGGACGGATCTCGGATTATTTTGTGTGCAAATATGGTGATTGTGCAGGCATGTCCGCCGTGTTTGAGTGTGATGAAAACTTGCACAATTGATTGAAACCTTGTAATAGATACGTTTTGATCTTGTCTCGTCAATCATGATTGTCATTTAAGATTGACTGGTCATGGGGACCTATAGGGAGTTGTTGTTGTTGTTCCCCAAGCTGCCTGGCCGAACAGCCCCAAGGCCCCGAGCAAGGCCAAGGCCATAACCAAGCGCCCCCACAGAACCCTCCCTGCCGACCACAATAAAGCCTGGGTGACCGAAGCCACTCCATGGCGGGGAGCTGAGGAGGGTGCGGAAACGCCCGGGAAACCAAAGCCCAACCCAGGGCCCTGTGCCCCTCAGCAATTATGAAGAGAAAGTTGAGGGGCAAAGGAAAAATGTGACGCTTTGGCTTCCAATCTTGGTAGATTGGGAGGTCAATCCACGGAAGAGACGCCGTCACTTGAGATCTAGAAAATATATAAGTAAAAGGAACAGTCAGAGTAAGCTATGGGTATGGCAGAGATCGCTCAGCTCTCACTCTGATAGACCAGCCCATCACCACAGACTAGAACCCACTCCTCTCAGCAACAGCTAGGAAAGGCCCTAGAAAGCCACCTTTGGCGGGGGGATAGCTCCCCTATTTCAACCCCTTTCGGGGTTGGGCACCCGCCCCCTATAGGGAGTAATAACGTTTACCAGGTGTATCCAATCTTTGAATATATATATATATATATATATATATATATATATATACTGTATATATATATATATATATATATATATATATATATATATATATGTCTATGATATATATATATATATATATATATATATATATATATATACTGTATATATATATATATATTTATATAATTGATATAATTGATATAATTGATAATTTCACTCCTCCAGCTAATTCCCGTGTTACTACAGTAGGAATCTTGTCTTATATTCCCGTAAACAGGAAGAATTTGTCCAGGCAAAACTTATCCAAGTTCAACTATGTCTATTATCTTTTAAAGGGACAGTGGTTATTTTGGGGGTCTATGTATTTATATATTCATAAACATTTTAGTTTCCTCCCTAGACCTCCATCAAACTTTAAACAAAACATCCATTAGATCCCCTTTCAAGACTAATTTGTACATTTTTCGGTAGAAAAATGTCACAGCCGAAGGCCAGTTCCTCCACAATTACAGGCTCGCTATCGCTCGTCAGGAAAAAATCGACCCCCCAAAGGACACACAAGGTCTTAATATTGACAAATAAATGGAGGGAAAATCTTAAAATCGACAAATAAATGGGGGGGCAAATGTCATAAAATCTCAAAATTAATGGGGATAAGCATGAGGAAGAAAGGGGACCAGAAAGAGCGACTACCTCCCCCTTAACAGTTCAGGCAGTGGTTTTGAGGTAGGGTTATGCGTGAGGGTTCAGTAATAACCGAGTCCGACTGTATGCCCAGCAGCAGTAATGTAGGCTTAGGTGTTGGGGCTGGCATGGTTTAAGGCGCTCATATATACAGTGTTTGCTTGTTTTCGGTCGCCGCCAATGAGTACTTTCCTTCTTAGTTACTGGCTAGATTTTTTTTTTTTTTTTTTTTCCAAGTTGGTATGTTGTACTGTTCGTTGAGCAGCAAACATTAATTATCTGAATTTTTCCTCATTCCGAGAAGATTTTCCTAATATATCAAGCTTGTAGTTTTCTGCCAATATTATATTGAACACTTGAGTAATTGCTTACTGACAACAATATAGTATTAAGGGGGAGGTTGTCACTTTTTCTGGACCCCCTTCTCCCTCATGATTAACATATATGAGTTTTGAAATTTCAAGACGTTGTTTCCGTTAGTTTGGCGATTTTGAGACCTTACGCCCCATTTGTTTGCCAATGTTATGACCTTTCGTTCCATTTAGGTATCATTTTTTTCCTGACGAGCTATAGAAAGCCTGAAATATTAAGAGGAACCGGCCATTTTTCTACCGAAAAATTTACAAGTTTATCTTGAAGAGGGGTCTAGCGGGTGTTTTTCTAAGCTTGATGGAGGTTTACAGAGGAAACTAAGACATAAAGGAATAATTGAAAAAAAGACCAAAAAAAAAACCGGCCCATCTCTCCTTAAAATGTAAAACTTGCAAAACAAACAGCCAAAACAGGAACTGCACAATATATAGACAAAGAACGTATCAAAATCACTATGTGCAAATAACGCTTTAAAATTTTAGCAAAACAACACTATGAAATATTAAAACACAAATCCATCTCCCACCAGTTATATAATTGGAGTCTAAAACATATTAATTTAAATACAGATCAATTATTAATTACAATGATTTAAGGGGACCGACCCGCTTTTTTTTCTTCTGGGTAGTAGCCATTCGACTCCATTCAGCCTACTGTTTTAAGACGTTTGTCCTCATCTAGGTGTCCATTTACACCGCGAGCCAGCATATTTTGGATTATGTTTTAGACAGCTTACTTAATTTGTACATTTTTCGGTGGAAAAATGTTTCCGGCGGAGCCGGATATCTCCAGAACGATGATGGCTCTCTGTCGCTCGCCAGGAAAAAATCAATACCTGGGGAGAAAAGTCTTAAAACAGTAGGCTGAATGGGACCAAATGGATAAAACCCATAGAGAAAAAGCAGGTCGGTCCCCTTATTAACGCAACGCCTTGCTCCGATTTTGCAGCCTAAACCGCCCGCCACTCGTAGCCCCAGAGTACAAAGACAACTCCTGCATTCTGTATTATCACCATTAACTCCTTGAGGATCATAACGGGTTTTACCAGTTTGTTTTGGCTACCTTTAGACGATTTTACGTAGCTCAGGAAAGATATGTGGGAGGTGAAAGGGTAAAGACTCGCCGAATCAACCCTCTGACTTCTATATACCCTTCCTACTCTGACTAAAATCGTCTTATGATAGCCAGAATAAACTGACATAATGCGTCATAATCCTTAAGGGGTTAATCTCCGACTCTGCTTACTACAGTTGCTATGTTATCGGACGTTTGAACCACATGTAGAATCTCCACCCCAGAGTTCCTAATTCATATTGTTTGGGAAGCTGTTAAATTACTTAATCTAGATTAATGTGCACCTAAGTTAGACATGGCTAGAAGTAGATTAGGCTATATATTTTTGGTATATAATGCCAGATTATAATGATAAGGATGTCACCGGTATAGAAGGGGTTAATGCACATTTACAAAACCAAATCAGAGTTCAAGGTGATCTTCGCATCTTGTGGCCATATTCACAGTTGGTTCTATAATGGCGGCCTGCAACATTGGTTGAAATGCTTATTGGGTAAATATTAGGCCAGGATAAGTCATGACCCTCTACATTCCTCGAACTGCTTAGTTTAGGTAATGAACTTCCCCAATACATTGGATGGGCATCTGGGAGAGAGTCTTCATGTGGCCAAACCGTATTCTCTAATAATTTATATATATACAGTATATACTTTTTATTAATCCTAATTTGATCTAAATGTTGGAGATGAGAGGTATTATATTTTAATACGCTTAATAAAACGTTTCATGCGGCCTCCAGATGTAAATGTTCATTGTTCTCTGCTTTTCGGTATTGGCTTGTTTAATCGTTCATTTTAGTTTTGTATATAATATTATATTCCTGCTAATAATGTGATAAATGATTATATATGTGACAAATTAACTAACCTATGCCGAAATAAATAATGTTTGTTGTATAAATGTGTCACTTGTAATTGGTCATGCGTGTGGGTTCTGTGTCTATTTAACCACAAAGCAATTCAACTCCAGCTTGTATTCTGTATTCTAAAATGAGGTATTTGAACTTGGCATGCGATGCAAATGGTTAAATAATGTTATATATTATATTTGTAAAAACAAAACAAAAATTACTTTTAATGTTCGTGATTTTGAGTTACCAAATACAAATGAATTCCATTTTTCGATGGAAAGAGGCAAATCATCACTGAAATTACTTGTATAATTAGGCTACGTAAAATTGATTAATCTGGCTTACCTGATCTAATCAAACAATGATAATCTAGACTAGAATTACAGTGGAGTTGAATTGTTCTATTGATATTTATATGTTGTTGTCATCTGTGCATATAAAAGTTAAATTTGTTATCCAATAACCCATAAATAGAATGAGTGTCATGTATTCTAATAAACTGTTGTTGTTGTTGTTGGTCTGGTAGTGTAGAACTTAAGGTCGTATTCTGCACATTTGTTAGGGATAGAGTCCGTTCTTTCCTCTTTGCTTACAGTCACTTCGGCCCCCAGTCACTTCGGCCTATAGTTACTTCGGCTCACAGTCACATCGGCACACAGTCATTCCGGTCCAGAGTAATTTCGGCCCCTGTAATTCCGGCCCACAGTCATTCAGGCCCATAGTCACTTTGGCCTATCGTCACTCCGGCCCCCCTCCCTGATCACAATAGTCACTATAGTCTGTTTATATATAGCTGACGAAAATTGTCATGGCCTCATCTTCATCACTCGGCTATAACGATGGTTTTCTAGGGAAATATACTGTTATTTATTAATTCAATTATGGCTCTTTACACCCCTTAACTTAATTCAATTATGGCTCTTTACACCCCTTAACTTAATTGAATTATGGCTCTTTACACCCCTTAACTTAATTCAATTATGGCTCTTTACACCCCTTAACTTAATTCAATTATGGCTCTTTACACCCCTTAACTTAATTCAATTATGGCTCTTTACACCCCTTAACTTAATTCAATTATGCCTCTTTACACCCCTTAACTTAATTCAATTATGGCTCTTTACACCCCTTAACTTAATTCAATTATGGCTCTTTACACCCCTTAACTTAATTCAATTATGCCTCTTTACACCCCTTAACTTAATTCAATTATGGCTCTTTACACCCCTTAACTTAATTCAATTATGGCTCTTTACACCCCTTAACTTAATTGAATTATGGCTCTTTACACCCCTTAACTTAATTCAATTATGGCTCTTTACACCCCTTAACTTAATTCAATTATGGCTCTTTACACCCCTTAACTTAATTCAATTATGGCTCTTTACACCCCTTAACTTAATTCAATTATGGCTCTTTACACCCCTTAACTTAATTCAATTATGGCTCTTTACACCCCTAACTTACTTAATTCAATTATGGCTCTTTACACCCCTTAACTTAATTCAATTATGGCTCTTTACACCCCTTAACTTAATTTTATCTGTGACGTCTTGCATAATCAATTGGCTATCTAAACTGACAATGTTACTGTTGCTGATAACGAATTTAGTGTAAAAGCATGAATAAATTAATTCATAGAAATGCATTTCATAAAAAAATCGATTGTCTCTTTTAAGTAGCCAATATATTTTGTGTTCTTACCTTAAAAATAGGCATACAATTCCATAGCTTTCACTTGTTTTGTTTTAAGGATACGACCTTTAGTGTACACCAGGGAAGATATCCAACTGGTCCAGTGCTATTTGTATTTATGCTATTATAGAGTAATATGGTAGAGTAATGGCAAACAAAATATACAGACTTAACCTACCCACTAGTTAGTATATTTCTGTCTTTTGCAATTCTCATTTTTATATTTGTAAATAGCTTAAATATCACAAATATAAAACGCCCTAGGCCAGCTGGAAATGTTGCCGACTGTACGTTGTAAATGTTTACTAATTTAGTGGCCTTCTAGTAACTGATAAACCCCGCAACCTTGGATCCACACTCACCTAATTCACTCTATATTTATTTATCTTTTTGTATTTATTATTATTTGTTTTTTTAAATGTTGTAACTTTGCACCCACCATTTTGCCAGTGACTAAGAGTGCTAAAAAGATACATAGAAGGCCTTGGATTCAGACGAACCCTAAATTGAATGGTCAATCCTGTAAGTCCTTAAATAAACTGGCACAGGTTGTGCTTCTCACAGGGGATAGGTTCGCTTGGGGGTATTTTGTGTATGGCCACCCTTATAAAGGGAGTAAGGCATCCGGCAATAGATAGCTGGATAGATAGACAGAAGTAACTGTGTTGGATATTGCTCTGGATAAAGTGAAATAATGCACATTTACAAAAACAAATCAGAGTCCAAGGTGATCCTCACATCTTGTGACCATATTCACAGTTGGTTCTATAATAGTGTGGCCTGTAACATTGGCTGAAATGCTTATTGGGGTCATATGTTGCCAGGATAAGTCATGACCCTCTTTGAATCCTTGAACTGGTTAAATGAATCCACGAAATGCTCATACTATGTAAAGAATTAATGAGAATATTCGATTCCAATGGATAGCTTCGAAAAGTTAAGGCCATGACTTATTCCCCTGAGTGTAATTGAATTTCATGTTTGAGTAGATGAAGGTGAGTGTGGAGCCAAGTTGTACCGGGTGGCGAGGTAAGGTATTGAGGTCTAATGGTGGGGTGTTGTTGTTGTCTCCCCCGGCGAGGCAGTAATAGAAGGGGTTTATGAGGCCCTATCGTCTTCACTGCCACAGTAATAGAGCCACACTAGACCATGCTGGCCCGTATGGCTCCCAGACTCCGGCTCAGGAGGAGGGAGGAAGGGGAGGACGGACAGGTAAGACAGTGTAGGGAAGAGGGAGCAGACTAACAGGTAAGGTAAGGGAACAGAGGTGTAGAATAAGAGTGCTCACTGGGTCTGCACTGTGATGCCAGCTGCCGCCATGATACTGCTCTCAAACAGGCATGATATTACAGGCGATAACCGGTTACTTCACTTGTTTTACAAAAATATTGTAAATATTGGGTCAATATCAAGTATCGGTCACTTTTTTTCATATATTTATTTATTTGTTTTTTGTTTTTTAGTTAGATTATAGGTTTTGAAGTTTACTGGCCCCACTAGTGGGGAAGCATTTAATTAGGGTTGCCGTGGGATACAGGATGGGTTGAGGGGGGCAGAGCCCAAGATTTATTGAAATAAGCATCAATGTTGCCAGTAAGGTTAGGTTTTACCACACAATTTTGGCGACGCCACTGTCGATAGGGAGAGTTTTTATTTGTTT
>CM064522.1:36374095-36482710 GCA_032716605.1 Paralithodes platypus
TATATATAAATCATTTGTTTCCCCCATGGGCAAACACCTAACTTCCGTCTTCTGATTATAAACACCATATGAGGAGGAGCACATTAGTGACAACGTTCAGCATATAGCTTCATCAGGCGTATGAAGCTATATGCTGAACGTCAATAAAGTGCTCCTCCTCACATGGTGCTTATATTCATTCTGTGTACATTTCCAAGTATATTATCATCACTTTACCTCACCTGCCCCCACCAAGTTGCCCCTGAATAAAGCTATATGCTGAACGTTGTCAATAAAGTGCTCCTCCTCAGATGGTGTTAGTATTCAGTCTGTCTCTTTTTTATGTATATTAACATCACTTCCCCTCGCCTGTCCCCACTAACAAGTCCTCCTCGGCCGTGGTGTGGGACAGCCTGGAGGAGGTTGTGCCCCCCGCCCCCAAACACAAGAAGGGGGACCTGGAGAGCCTGGAGCGGTCAGTCAAGGTGGTGGAGAGAATGGTCAACCAGAACATCTATGACGACATCTCGCAAGGTACTTTTTATTTGGTGTTTTGGGGGTTCTGTCTCGAGTCGGCCACCTCCAGCTTAACCCCTTCTGTACAGGCGACGTCTTTTTTATTTTATTGTAGTTATATTTATACGATTTTGTGCAGCTTAAGAAGGATCTGTGGTATTAAAAAGAGTTAATTAAGATTGTTCGAAGTCTGTTAATTGCTGAATAAAATCGCATAAAAGTTAAAAGACGTCGCCGGTATATAAGTGGTTAAAAAAAAAGAAAGAAAGGGGGTACCGGTATGTGCCTGAGTGTATAGATAGATAGATAGATTTTTTTTTTTTTTTAATTGATGAGATCCTTATATATTGAATAATACGAGTTTTATGGACTGTGCTCGAATTACCCAGGTGTCCACAATTACCCCCTTTGACGGTATATACAGTATAGTATTGTACTTGATGTATTGATAATTATATTACTTGATCCGTTTCCAGACATACACTTCCATAATTGAAAATAGGTTTGTTAGTTACATTAATTATATAACATCAATTAATTCGTTTCCAGACATGTATTTCTATATTTGCAAATAGATGTAATCCATTAATTTTGACGAGTGAAGTCCATGAATTTTGATGAGTGAAGTTCATGTATTTTGACAAGTGAAGTCCATGAATTTTGACTATAGGTAGCGCCAGCGAACTAGACAATAAGCTTGACCCATTACATTTTTATAGCTCGAAATGAATTAAAGCAATCAGGCTGACGTTTCTATCATTTAGGAAGAGTCCACCAGGAAGTAGGTATGGATATTTACAGCCAGTTTGCTCTAGGTCCTTTTGAGTTACAGAGAGGTCAGGGATCAAGATTATTGTTGTAACCGTACTGTACTCTTCAGATTTCCGGTACTGGGAGGACGGGAGTGACGAGTACCGACCGTTGGAAGGGTCGTTACTACCGCTGTGGAAGTTTCATCACGACCGCTCCCGATATCTGCTGTTGGCCCATGTGGCTTGGAGTCCACACTATCCGGACCTCTTTGCTGCGGCTTATACTACAGGTACACTCTCACCTACTTCCTCATGTTTAGCCCCAGGAGTTTTGAGTTTTTAACCCATCCTGTCCCAGCGCCGATCACAATCCATCAGTATAAAAAGTATGCACTGGTAGAGTGACGGGTGTCATCCGTCACTAATACTTGAGCTTTGTTCTCTGCTAATAGCGAGCCTACCTCCTTCCTACCCTACCTGCTACCTACCTCCCCCCCCCCCCTAAAAAAATTAAATTAAATAGATAAATAAATAAATAAATACAAATAAAAAGTGTGGTTAGGTGGTCTGTTGTTGGAGGGGAAACAATATCCTACTATATGTGCTCCACAATTGGGTTACCTCTCCTTGACAATCTAGTACCGTGGTTTTGGCCGGGGAAGTGCTGTGAGACTACGGGACTTAACTATGAAGCTCACTGTTGCAGGATATAATACTATTTTTGTGGCACAGGTGGTGAAGGTGGTGGTACAAAGGAGTACAAAGGAAATCAAGCAACAACAGATCTAGTGACCCTTCTAGGTTGCTTGTCCTCCAAAACACTGAGGATCAAGTGTCCAAACAGTGGTTTAGAGTGGGTAAGGGAACATTGGAAAGGGAATTACTGCCCTGGAACTAATGTCCGTGGCAGGATTAGGAAGTTAGTAGGGGACAGATGGGTTAGTAACTGAGGGGGGGATAAAATAAAGTTATTCATTTACAAACGCAGTCAGTCGGGTTTGATGCGAGATATTTGTCTAGGCGGAGTTTAAATGAATCAACGGTGATGCAGTCTATAACGTTTCGGGGAAGCCCATTCCACAAGTTGACAACTCGATTGAAGAAGAAATTCTTAGATTCGTGTGAGTTAAAAGATTTACCAATAATTTTGCAACCGTTTCCCCGCGTGTAATTAGATTGGTCGATAGTGAAGTACTTACTACAGTTCATATTGTCGATGCCTTTGATGATTTTGAACACTTGAATTAAGTCACCTCTTAATCTGCGCTGGGTTAAAGGAAATAGATTTAATTCTCTAAGACGCTCTTCGTATGGTTTGTTCTTTAGGCTAGGTATCATTTTGGTAACTCTACGTTGAACTCGTTCTAGCTTGTTTATATCTTTTTGGTAATAAGGGCACCAGGATTGAACGCAGTATTCCAGAAGAGGGCGGACTAATGAATTGTAAAGGGTTAGGATAACTTCTTTGGATTTATGCTCAAATGACCTGCCTATAAAGCCAATTATTTTGTTTGCCTTCTTAACAACTTCTGAACATTGTTGACTCGGTTTTAGGTTACTCGATATTGTTACTCCCAGATCGGTTTCTCTGTTTACATTCTTAAGCTGAGTGCCATTCATCGAATAGTTTTGCTTTCTCATTTAGGTATCCGATATGTAGTACTTTACATTTATCCGCATTGAAACTCATTTGCCAAATTTGGGCCCAACATGACAATTTATCTAGATTGTGTTGCATATCGTCAACTTGTTCTGTTGAGAGTACGCTATTTGCAATTTTTGTATCGTCAGCAAATTTTGAGATTGTACAGGTGAGACCCTCATCTATGTCGTTGATGTAAATTAGAAAGAGAATTGGTCCTAGTACCGATCCCTGGGGTACCCCGCTACTTACATTGGTCCATTTTGATGCCTTACCGTTTATGACTACTCTTTGCTTTCTGTCGCTGAGCCAATTTTCTATCCATTTCAACACACCGTCTTGTATTCCATGCGCTTTTAGTTTTAGCAGTAAACGTTTGTGGGGAACTTTGTCAAAGGCCTTTTGAAAATCAAGGTATATAATATCTACAGCTTTACTCTCATCGTAGAGGTTGAGGATATCGTGGAAGAAGTCTAAGAGGTTTGTTAAACAGGAACGTTTTTTACGAAAGCCGTGTTGAGTATCTTTAAGTATGTTATTTTCCTCTAAGTGATTTACGAGTCTGTCTCGTATGACCGTTTCTAGCATTTTACATACAACTGAGGTTAAGCTAATTGGACGATAGTTACTGGGTAGGGATTTGCTGCCTTTTTTGAATATCGGTGTTACGTTGGCTAGCTTCCACTGATCGGGCATAGTTCCAGACTGCAAGGATTTATTGAATAGTAATGTCAGTGGTTTAGAGAGCTCATCCTTAGCTTCCTTTAGAACTCTAGGCGAGATTGTATCAGGTCCAGGCGTTTTATTTACCTTGAGTTTATCTAAACAATTCAATACTTCTCTCTCTGTAACGGTGATATTGCTTAGAACATCTGAATTATCAATCTGAATCGGCGATGGTGTAGGGATATCACTGAGGTCTTCTGTTGTAAAAACTGATGCAAAGAAGGTATTGAGGGCATTACTCATTTGTTCTTCGTCTTTGGTGTATTCTCCATTTTCATCGACTAACGGTCCAACAGTTGAAGTAACGACTTTTTTCTTTCTGATATAACTATAGAATTCTTTCGGGTTTGTTTTACTTTGATTCGCAATATGTAACTCTAAGGTCTTTTTACTTTGCTTAATTAACTTTTTGGCTTTGCGTCGTAGCTCTACAAATTTCAGCCGTTCTTCGTCATTTTGTGAGGATTTTAATCTATCATTAGCAAATTTTTTAGCAAGCAGGCAGTTTGAAATATCTTTATTCCACCATTTGGGCTTATTATTATGGCCTGGACGCCGAGTTTTCGATGGTATGCAGCCTTGCACTGCTTTTAGGTAAGTGGCTTCGAATAACTTCCAAGATGTATTTATGTCGTTATTGTGAATTAAAAAGCTCCAGTCAGTTTCTTTAAACATAGCTCTAAGTTTATGGAAGTTTGCTTTCTTGAAATTAGGGACTTTTTCGATGCTACTATTTGGTTCGTTACTAGTAAACTTTAAAGTGAAAGTTATCGTACGATGGTCGCTGTTACTGAATTCATCACCAACATTCAAATTCTCTATTAATTCTTCTTTTGTTGCAAGTACAATGTCAAGAACGTTATTACCACGGGTCGGCGTTCCAACAAATTGATAAAGCGAACTCTCTTGCAAGTTCGTATACAAGTCATGTCCGGAGTGTGAAGTAAGAGTATCGCCCCACTTGGTCACAGGTAAATTAAAGTCACCAAAAATTACGGTATCTTGTGAGTTACTTACATCTGCAATTTGTTCGTAAATTTCTCGGTCAGTTTGCACTGATTGAGCTGGAGGTCTGTATATTAATGCAAGTATTATTTTGGTACCTTTATTATTCTTTATTAGCACAAAAGATGCGTCGACGTTCACAATTTGAGGTTTTGACAAGAGGGTAGGGTTAAGACTTTCTTTGATATAAAGTAAAACGCCACCTCCATTTCGATTTATTCGGCTTTTCTCAAACATTACATAACTGGGAAGTGAATACTCTCCTAAAAAGTCTCTATCTTCTGTATTGAGCCAAGATTCTGTTATGCCAATCACATCATAATTTTCTGTAAACACTAGCTCCTCTAATCTGAAAATGTATTGCGTATGCTACGAGCGTTTGCATAGAAAACCTTTAAATTTTTTATTTTAGAACTCACGGAACGCTCTTTAATAATATTTTTGGTTCTTGTCGGATCTACATTTATGTTCATGGATGTCCTCGGTCCTCGCTGTCTTCGGTCCTTATCGCTGGTGGTCCTCGGTTGCCTCTGTTTTTTTCTTGGCGTTGGATGATTTATGTCACTGCTGCTTCTTCTCGGATGGCGTTTTTTGATCCATGGCTGCGGACTGCTTCGTGTAGGAGACGACCCATGCGTGCTGAACCCACAGGGTTTAGATGAGTGCCATCCTTGCGGAACAGAGTAGGCTGGTTGTAGAAGTTGTCCCAGAGGTTGATGAATTCAACTTCTTCCCTCAGACACAAATGTTTGTGGTGAAGACAATGGTGGTATGATGTGCCTCTGCACCTTCAAGAACCCTGTCCAAAGAGTCTACTGCATCCCCTGTGGTCCGATACTGACAGAGAGAGAGAGAGAGAATGGTCTAATTGCTATATATGTTCTGGCACAGGTGGTGAAAGTGGTTGGGTTATGGTGTCTTTGTACACCCTCAATAACCTTGCCACCCCTGAGAGAAGTTGTACCCCCACCCCCGTGTGGTGCGACACTAAGAGGGAGAGGGAATGTGCTAATCGTTATATATGTTCTGTTACAGGTGGTGAAGGTGGTGGTGGTGACAGTGGTGGTGGTATGATGTGCCTGTACACCCTCAAGAACCCTGCTACACCTGAGAGAGTGTACCGTGCCCCCTGTGGTGTTACCTGCCTAGCCTTCCATCCTCAGGTACAACCACATTCAAACCTATTGTCTTTCTTTCACTGCACCACATAGTCTTTATATGGAAGTCTGCAACATCCTATTTTAGTAAACGTACTGATATTGGCTCTTCTTGTGATACCCTGTCAGCTTCATCTATTGATACTCAGTCACCCGCATCTTATGGTACTCTATGTCAACTTCATCTCCTAAGACTTAGAACCTAAGTCCTTATTTCTGTAGGCGCCTACTCTAATTTCGTTAATGAACTGTCACATTCAAGTCTTGGTTAATGCTCTAGTCTGCTTTCGCGGCATTATTACTCATAAATGTCAGCCCAAGCTTACAGCATACACTAATATATTGATAAATCATCCAAAATGGTGTCCCATTCAAGTGGTGATTTTTAACACTTTTTGTCCTATTTACCCGACTATTCAGCGATAGCGAGCCTGTATCTTTAGAGGAATCCAGCTTCACTGGAAACATGTTTCTACTGAAAAATATGTAAATATTACTAATAAGACACTGGCAATTTTGGGTAAGAGAGAGAGAGAGTGTGTGTGTGTGTGTGTGTGTGTTACTCAGTTACTTGTTCGTCAAGGGGAATCCACGCAATGCGAGCTAAGCTCATTATTATCGCGCCTCCTTAACTGGGAATGTATTGCGTGAAATGCATGTTAAGTGTTTTATGTACTGTTGGAATGGCTGTGGATGTGTGTGTAGTCTGTATTTTAGCCAATTGGCGACATCGGAAACGAAGGCTTAGGGTGGATCTGTACGGTACCATTCTCACTATAGACGGTACCGTCTCGCCCGAAGGCTTAGGTAGCCATCAGCTTAGGTGAACCATATGATACCCATCTCGCCTTGTACCATTTTTGCCAACCCCAGATGGGACGTCACAACGTCGTCCACTTATTCCAGGTACCTATTTACAGCTAGGTGAACTGAGGCTAACACATGAAAGGAGACAAGCCCAATTTGTCTCCGCCCGGCCGGGGATTGAACCCCCGACCCCTCGTGTGTGAGACGAGAGCTCTACCTACTAGGCTACGGGCTGTGTGTGAGTGAGTGAGAGAATGAGAGTGAGTGAGTGTGTGAGAGAGAGCCTAATTAACCCCATGAATCTGTTATATTCCAGCACGGGAGCCTGCTAGCTGCTGGATGGAGTGATGGTACAGTGGTGATGTATGATGTCCGCTGTCCCGCTAGACCACTATCAACACTATCCACCACACTATCAGGCAAACATCTCCTACCCGTCTCTCAGGTAAATACCTGTACACTATAGTCTATTCGCTGTAAGTGGGCGAGAAAACATGACCTCTATCCTCTGTAACTCAAAAAGTGCTAGAGCAAATTGGCTGTAAATTTCCACATCTATTTCTTGACTGACTCTTCCCAAATGGTAGTAATATTAGCTCGATAACTCTAGTTGTTTTTGAGTTACAGAGGATAGAGGTCTTGATTTATCGCCTACTTACAGCGAATAGACTATAGTCTATAACGAAACTTAATGTATTTTTATATGTATTTCGTTTAGGCCTATATGGTATTAACCCCTTCTGTACCTGAGACGTCTTTTTAATTTTATTCTAGCTACTACTAATCGATTTTATTCAGTTTAGGAAGAATCTCTGGCAATTATAAGGCTTCGAACTATCTCAATCAACCCTTTTAAAGACCACAGATCCTTCCTAAGCTGCATAAAATCATCTAAATGCAGCTAGAATGAAATATAACACACGTCGCTGGTACTCAAAGGGTTAAGGGGGAGGTAGTCGCTTTTTCTGGTCCCCCTTCTCCCTCATGCTTAGCATATTTGTTTTTAGATTTTAAGATGTTCGTTCCATTAGTTTGGAGACTTTGAAAGGGGGTCTAGTGGGTGTTATTTTAAACTTGAGGGAGGTCTAGCGAGGGAACTCAAAATTATATTAATAAATAATATACATAGACCAAATCCAACAACTACATCCTTAATTCCTTGTGCCCCCTCTTCAGGTCCAGTGGGTAGCGACAGCGGAGGGGAGGACCTATGTTTATATTCCGTATCCCTGGACCTGCTTTTTCTCTCTGGGTTGTATCCATTCGACCCCATTCAACCTACTGTTTTAAGACGTTTCTCCCCATTCAGGTATCGATTTTTCCTGGCGAGCTACAGCAAGCCATCATTGTATGGAGAAATCCGGCTTCGCCGGAGAAATTTTTCTACCAAAAAATTTACAAATTTAGTCAGCTGTCTAAAACATAATCCAAAATATGCTGGCTCGCCAGGTATAAATCGACACCTGGAGGAGGATAAACGTCTTAAAACAGTAGGCTGAATGGGGTCGAATGGCTACTACCCAGAAAAAAAAAAAAAAGAGGGTCTGTCCCCTTAATTCCTTGTGCCCCCTCTTCAGGTGCAGTGGTTAGCGACCAGCGGAGGGGAGGACCTTTGTTTATATTCTGTATCCCTGGATGGCCGAGTGACACAATGGCTCCTACACACCTCCTCCCTCCTCCACACCGACCTATTGTGTTTCACCTCCACCCCTCCACCTCCACCTCTCCACCACCCCAACCACCATCACCACCACCCCCGCACGCACTACCATCACTCCACTAGTATTCAACACCAGGAGAAGATCGCGTTAGAAGGTACAGTTGAGGACAATGGTATGACAATTCTAATGTTGGCAGTGTATCAACCCATTGACTATGGGATACCTTTTCTGGTGACTAACAGCCACATTAAGCTAATTTTTGACACCCAAAATCCTTATACTTAATCATACCAATCATACACTGCTAGAAGTAGTAGACTAAAATTTATGATTTACCAAAACAAAATGTATATGTTAGGGATAGTTACACTTGGTCAAAGAATTATCTGCACCCCTACGTTGATCATCTGGTGTGTAGGCTACAGCTCGGTAGGGTTGGCAAATCTGCCTGCAGCTATATCCATGTGTCAAGAGACGTCCTTGTCTCGGATGGATATAGCTGCAGGCAGTGGTGCAAACCTTACCGAGCTGTACACACCAGATGATCAGCGTAGGGGTGCAGATAATTCTTTGACCAAGTGTACATGCCTAGAATTCTGACTTGGAGATGAGGACACACCAAAAGGATAGCAACTTCGAATAGAAGATCTGTGTTGAACTATGTTACATCAATGTCTGTCTTCTTCTAAGGCATCGGGACATGCATAGCCTTCCGGCCTGGAGACGAGGACACCCTACTGGTTGGGGTGGACACGGGGGCGGTATTCCAGGTGTCCACACAGTCCACCACACACGCCCTAATACGCTACCCGGCACACACCGCGGCCGTCCGGGAGCTGGCATGGAACACTCACCACACTCACGTCTTCCTCTCGTGCTCCCTCGACTGGACCGTCAAAGTCTGGTTTAGGGGACACCTGTGAGTCATATATGATGTTGTGTTGGTGGTGTAATGGATTAGATGCTTATGTTCTGGGTGTGGTATCCCGAGTTGGAATCCCGGGAGGATCATATGCTTTCATTAGTTTATTCAAGTGCAATGGGGTTTGTAATGGAGGATTAATGTTAAGAACGGGGTGTTCCTTAACCCCTTCTGTACCGGCGACGTCTTTCAAATTATATTCTTGCTATATTTAGACGATTTTATGCAGTTTAAGAAGGACTTGTAATAGTAAAAAGGGTTAAGTGAGATAGTTCGAAGCCTGTTAATTGCTGGAAGCCCTTTTAAAACTAAATAAAATTGTCAAATAGTAGCTAGAATAAAGTTATAAAGACGTCCCCCGTACAGTAGGGGTTAATTTATTTTGTACTACATTCGAATTCCTTCTCATCACAACTGCTCATGATTGATTAATTTCATGTTCATCTTTGGGACATAATACAATATCAATCATTCTTAATCAGGTACACATCTTTGTCAATCAATCATGTTCATTCATGAATTAAATGGATGAGGATTGAGTATAGTAAGGATATGTGCACAGGTAGATTTATTTGGGATATTTATATAAATTAAAACAAGCTGTGAACGTGCAGGGAGTTACGCACAGACAAAATCATAGGATCAAATTTTGCAACCGGATTTAATAATAACTATCTCTGATGTTACATTAATCGCCCATTCATCAAGAGGATTTCACATTCCTCAGGTCTCCGCTAATCGTACTAGACCTGGGCGGAGCAGTGGCCGGCATGGCGTGGTCCCCGTACAGCAGCAGTGTATTCGTGGCTGTCACTGATGAGGGCCGCGTCCACGTGTATGACCTTAGTGTACGGAAGTGTCGGCCGCTGTGTGTCCAGTCCCTCGTACAGCGGAGGAAGGTCGCCGCCACCTGCGTCACTTTCTGTCCATTCCACCCCATTATTATCGTCGGTGGAGAGAAGTGAGTTACAGTAATAGTGTTTGTAGGAATCTTACTAATTATAGTCCGTTCATCCTAGGTTGGGCAGAAATTGTCACTCGTAACCCCTCATAACTCAAAAAGAACTAGAATAATAGAGCTAATATTTCTACCAAATAGGAAGATGTGGCTAGGGAATATGTGTATAAATTGATAGGTCATTTGCTTTAGCCTTTTATGAGTTACAGAGGTTAGAGGTTACGATTTCTGCCCAACCTAGAATGAATGGACTATAGTATCGTTGGAGGAGGGAAATGAGTTACAGTAATATTTTTGACTTTTTATTACCTAGGATGATATACTGTATATTTTCTTCTTTTTCTCTCTTAGAGATCTCAAACTGTTTACATTTATTATTGGGATACAAAGTGTGTTCTCCTATATTTTGTTTTGTTTTGTCTTCTTATGATACCTGCCTTTGAATACTTACCCTCTGTTCTCACCTCTCTGTATGGGATCTGTATTTAGTTATTGTTTTTCTCTGTATGATACCTGTACTTAAGGGGAGATGGGTCGTTTATATTTGCTAATTTATGTATATTTTTATTATTATATTAGTTTCCTACCTATACCTCAATCAAGCTGGGAAAAAAACACCCGTCAAGACTCTCCATCAAGATAAATTTGTAAATTTTTTGATAGGAAAATGTTTCTCAGTACTTACAGGCCCTCTATTTATGTTCACTACTTCTTTTTTTTTACTACAGGGGCAATCTACTCAGCCTGAAGCTCTCCCCCAACCTGCGCAGGATACACAAGGACGCGAAGGGGGCCGATGAGAGGACCTTGCGCGAGTTGGAGCTCTGCAAGATGGAACGACTGATTGCAACTAATAGGGGTTAACTGGTCGGTGTGGAGGGGGGGGGGTTTGGTTTGGTTTGGAGTGGTGGGGGTTTGTTTTTAAGCTTGTTCTGTCTCTTTTTACACCGTCTCTCTCTCTCACTCTCCTCCTCTCTCCTCTTCTCTCTCTCTCTCCTCTCCTTATCTCTCTAGTCTCTCTCTCTCTCTCTCCTCTCCTCTCTTCTTTCTCTCTCTCTTCCCTCTCCCTCTCTCTCTCTCTCTCTCTCTCTCTCTCTCTCTTCTCTTTCTCTCTCTCTCTCTCTCCTTCTCTCTCTCTCTCACTCTCTCCCTCTCTCTCTCTCTTGTGTCTGTCCCTTCTCTTCTCTCTCTCTCTCTCTCTCTCTCTCTCTCTCTCTCTCTCTCTCTCTCTCTCTCTCTCTCTCTCTCTCTCTCTCTCATTCATCATTCCCTCTAATGTAGAAATATATTTTTTATAATAATGACTGTATTTATTGACTGATGTTCAAGATGCTTAGCGACCTTATGTGTGTGATTTGTGAAGATGTTACCCGGAGATATTACCATTTTGATTCCCTTAATGGTTATAAATAGATGTTATATATGTTGTTAATTGTGTGTGCAGATCATATGTTTAATGATATAGATGTGTATTTGTGATATAAATACATATCAAAAAGTAGACCGAATGAACCAGGGTGACAAACGAAAGCCGAGTCCATTATTTGTAGTCTTTATTATTGTATGATAATGTAAAGATAAAATTATAGGATATAGTTCAAATTATGTCTTTGGAAATTATAAATACCGAAAAATATTGTTATTTCATGTTAATGTTCTTGTAATCCTTCTCATATTCATTTGTTTTTCTATGTGAGTGAGGGAGACAAAAGGCAGAACTGCCTGTGTGACACAAGTGCCTCCCCCAGAGGCACTTAATTTGATTAATTTTAGGAACACTGACAAAATTAAATATGGGTATTATACCGAACAAATGTACACATTTAGCTTGCAGAGTGTGTACGAAGCATACTAAAAATTATGCTAAAATAATATGCTATATTATAATAGTTTGTTTGAATAATTGACCACAACATTTTCGCTGAGCAGATCTGGCCAGCCAAACCAACAGTCGATGGATCTCCTGCCGAGGAAGAGGTACCCTAGGGGTGTGAGGTATCGGTACAGGGCCCCCTCCACTCCTCTCTCTTTGTTACACTCCACACACAACAGGCGGATCCTTATGTGGTCCCAGGGTAGTGTCTGTAGCACCTGGGGAGAGTGGGGTTTGTTAGTAGTAGTAGTAGTAGTAGTAGTAGTAGTTGAGATATATATATACATGTAGGGGAAAGGCCATCTTCATTCCAGTCACATCAGTCGGATCCGTACAAGGTCCCAGGGTAGTGTCTGGAGCACCGGGGGAGAGTGTGGTTTGTTAGTAGTAGGCCTAGTAGTGGTAGTAGTAATAATAATAGTAGTGGTAGTAGTAGAGAGAGGGAGGTAACTTTTAAAGGAGTGGTTTCAGGTATTGAGAAATCTGGCTTCACCAGACACATTTTGTTGAGCTGGTTGAGAAAGTGAGAGCGTTATCTACTCCTTGGCCTGTCCCACGGTATTGTCTACACTCTACAGCACCAAAGAGAAACCATATAAACAATAAAGATCATACGTAAAACATCTATCCACACTATACTCTGTCCATTATAGGTAGGTCAGAAACTTCAACCTCTTATAACTAAAAAAACGACTATAGTAATTGGGCTAAACATTCTACCATTTGGGGAAGAGACAGCCAGGAAATAGGTGTGGAGATTTATAGCCCATTTGCTTAAGCCCTATTTGATTTATAGAGGATAGAGATCACTATTTATTCTATATTGAATAAACTATACCAAAACAGCCGCTTTATGAAACTTGGGCACCAGCGACTTTGGCACCAACCGCATGAAATTTGGAACACTATTAATAAATGACTTGGTTTCCAAATTCATGGAGCCTAAGTTTCGATTTACCGTTCCTACTTCCTACATTCCGATGTGCATGTACGAACTTAAGTGAGACTGCAGGCATTTTTCTACAAAGAAATTTACACATTTAATTCCAGGCTAATTGATTTTTTTTCCATCGGTCTTAAAATTACAACATATTAAAATCACCAAACTCATGGGGTGAAAAATTTACTGTTGAAGGGGTGACATAAGTAACACCCCGTTCTTACCATCAATCATCAATTACAAATCCCAATGTACTTGAATAAACTAATGAAAGCATAATGGTCCTCCCGGAATTCGAACTCGGGACATCACACCCAGAACATAAGCATCTAAACCATTACACCACCAACGAATAAACTAATGAAAGCATATGGTCCTCCCGGGATTCAAACTCGGGACACCACACCCAGAACATAAGCATCTAAACCATAACACCACCTTACCTTGAGATCATTGCCTTCTGTATCCAGGGAGAAGAAGTCAATGGTGGTGATGTTGAGGGCCAAAAGAACGGTGAAGAGAGGGATGGATCGTACTGTTATGGTTTCCCCTCTTCCTCTAAATCGTCCTCCTCTCTTCTTCTTTCCCTCCTTATTCCTGTCTCTATCGTCCTTATTCCTGTTTCTATCGTCCTTATTCCTGTCTTTGTCGTCCTTATTCCTGGCTCTATCGTCCTTATTCCTGTCTATATCGTCCTTATTTCTGTCTATATCGTCCTTATTACTGTCTCTTTCGTTCTTCTCCCTGTCTCTATTCGTCTTGGGTCCCCTTCCTTCACTAAGCTCTGTCCAGCTGTTACTGTCTTTATTTGTATCTATGTCTTCTATAATCCTGTCTCTAATTGTCTCTATCTCTCCCATGTCCTCGCGTCCATTGCCATGAGTTCTGCGAGGTACTTCATTCAGCCTATCGGTCTGGTTTTTGTTGTTGTTGTTTGTGTTCTCATTACCTCCATTGAATCCTGAATCCAGCTCCACAACCAAACTAAGGACTCCGTGATTTCCTTTCGGTCTGTAGAAAGATAGAATATATTATTTGGTGTGTGTTTTTAAATTGAAATATTGGAGTTGAAATTGCAAACTGTTTGAATATCACATCATGTCAGTCAGTCAGTAGCCAGCCATTACTCCCACAAGGGGTAGGGAGGATCAGTAAGAACACAAGAAAGGAAAAAGAGGTGACAGGAAAAGAACACATACCTGTATAACAGTTCGCTCACAGAAAGCAAGCACACAGGCATTCAGAAACACCAATCACTCATCAGCCCCCGAAATGAATGGCTTCACCTCAGATGTTATACTGCCGAACAACATCTGGGATAAAGACCTTCTAGGTTTGTCATTTAAAAGGGTCCAGAGACCTTTATGTACTCTAACAGACTTCAAGGCTGATTACATCTAATCCTCCTCCTTTCTCATCGGTCCATGTCATGCTCTCGTTTTTTCTGGATCTGGTTTTCGGTGCTGCTTTGACGTCCATTCCCTGGACGTCTCGCCCTTTCTCGTCTAAATGCGTCCCTTGGTGGTCTCCTGAGTGTTCCAGAGTCTCCGGGTTAAACGGGCGGCTTGGAAAAGTTTTCGCCGTAAGCGTCTCACCCCTGCTTCTCAGGAGTCATTTTTTCTCTTTCGCTGTGCATCTGCTCTTTTCCGTCGTACTACCAAAGCCGCTAAACGCCGGAGTTGGGAGTCCTATGTTTCTTCTATTACGTCTCGCACTCCTGTCGCTTCGGTTTGGAAACGTATTCGTAAGATCTCTGGTAAACATCTTCCCTTCCATGCTCCAGTCCTCCGCATTGATGGTGTTTCTGTGGCAGACTCCGAAACAATTGCTAATCGATTGGGCTCGTACTTTAGCTCAGTTAGCAGTGGTTCTCACCTCTCTGCTGAGTTTCACTCGCTTAAAGTCGTTGCAGAAAGTACTCCAATTACTTTTAGTCTTTCCTCTGACGAATCCTATAATGCTCCTTTTTCCTCAACTGAGTTACGCACCGCTCTCCGTGCCTGTAAGAACACTTCTGAGGGTCCTGATGGTGTCCATTATCTCATGCTCAAACATCTTTCCTCGCAAGCTCTGGTCTTCTTGTTAGCTCTCTATAACAAGATTTGGTCTTCTGGTGTTTTCCCTCCCTCTTGGAGTACTGCCCTGACCATACCTTTTCTTAAACCTGGCAAGTCTGGGTTCTCCCCACAGGACTATCGCCCAATTGTCCTTACCAGTTGCCTGTGTAAACTCTTTGAACGTATGATTAACGCTCGTCTCATGTGGATTCTTGAGTTGCGCCATTTGTTGTCTTCTTCCCAGTTCGGGTTCAGACGTGCTCGTAGTACGCTTGACCCCCTCATTCGCTTGGAATCTTATATCAGGACAGCTTTTGCTCGTCGTCAAACTGTCATTGCTGTTTTTTTCGATCTCGAAAAAGCCTATGCTTCTACCTGGAAGTACCACATTTTACGTCAGCTCCGTTCTTGTGGCATTTACGGTAATCTAGGAGTCTTTATTCAGAATTTTGTTTCTTCTCGGTCCTTTCGTGTCAGAGTCGCTTCCCACTTATCTCGTCTTTACCCTCAGTTGGAAGGTGTTCCTCAGGGTTGTGTCCTGAGTACCATCCTTTTTCTCATTGCTATCAACAGTATCGTGTCTTCTCTTCCTGTCGGGGTTCGGTCTTCCTTGTATGTCGACGACTTTGCGATTTACGCAGCCGACTCAGATATTGCCGCTTTACATCTTCTTATCTAATCCGCTATTCTGGCTGTTTCTTCATGGGCAACCTGCCACGGGTTCCGTTTTTCCACCTCCAAATCCTGCGCGATGACCTTTACTCGTTGCCATTCTATTCCTCATCCTCCTCTTACTCTTTATGGTACTGCCCTCCCTTATTGTTCCTCTACTACTTTTTTGGGTCTTACTTTTGATTCTCGTCTTAATTGGTCCGCTCATGTTTCTTCTCTCAAGGTTGCTGCCTTACTCCGCCTCCGCCTTCTTCAGTCCTTGTCCCACCTCACTTGGGGTGCTGATCGAGCGCTTCTTCTTCAGCTCCATACGGTTCTTGTCCTCTCTAAGTTGGATTATGGCTGTCAAGTTTACTCTTCAGCCTCTGATTCTGTTCTCCATGCTCTTGATTCTGTTCATCACTCTGGTCTTCGTCTTGCCCTTGGTGCTTTTCGTTCCTCTCCTGTTGAAAGCCTCTATGCTGAGTCTGGTTTCCCTTCTCTTTATCGCCGTCGGGCTCTCCTGTCCCTTCGTTCTTACGCTCGCCTTCAACAATTCCCGTCTTCACATCTTTCCCTTCCCCCTTCGGTCGTTGCTACTTTTTCGTCTCACCCCCGTCTTGGTTCTCCGTTTTCTGTCCGCATGCTCTTGCTGCTCGCATCGTGCTCTTTCCCTGTTTCTAACGTCCTGCCTTTCCGCTTTTGCTCTTTTCCCCCCTGGCTTTTCCCTCGTCCTTCGGTTTGCCCTTCCATCCTGCCTTGTTCCAAGTCCTCTACTTCTCCCCTCGTTCTTCGGTCTCGTTTCTTAGATCACCTCTCTCTTCACGCTACAACCACTCCTGTGTTTACTGATGGCTCCAAGACGTCGGTAGGCGTTGGGTTTGCCGTCCTTTTTCCCACTTGCTCGTATCAATATTCTTTACCTCCCGTTGCCAGTATTTTAACTGCTGAACTTTATGCTATTTTTATTGCCCTCCGTTTTATGTGTTCCTTCCCCTCCTCGTCCTTTACTTTGTTCTCTGATTCTCTCGGTGCTCTACTTATATTACAGTCCTCCCCTGCTCTACACCCTTTAGTTCTTTCCATTCAGGAATGGCTTTTCCGCCTTTCCGTCCGCAAAAAGCTTGTACATTTTTGCTGGGTTCCCAGTCACGTTGGCGTTTGCGGTAATGAGCGGGTTGATTGCCTTGCTCGTTCTGCTGCCGTGCGGGGTACCCGCTCCTCACTTGCTGTCCCGGCCTCTGATTTCTTCCCTGCCTTGTCCAGGTTTCTTTGGTCGAGGTGGCAGACTCAGTGGTCCACTATCTCCGTTAATAAACTTCGTTCTGTCAAACCGTCCGTTTCTGGGTGGTCTGCTCCCTCCCACCGTAATCGCCGATGGGAGACGGCTTTGGCCCGTCTCCGCATTGCCCACACCAGACTTACCCATTCGTTTTTAATGTCCCGTTCTCCTCCGACTCTTTGCTCGCGCTGTCCCGTTCAGCTTTGTCTCCTATCTTTTCCTCGATTGCCCCTTATTTTCCGTTGCCCGCACGCGTTTCTTCCCTTTTCTGGCTTTCCTCCGCCGGCCCCCATGTCTTGCTGATTTTCTTTCTGAATCTCCCTCGTTTTCTATCTCCCGCATTATGTCCTTCCTTCATCATGTTCGAGTTCTCGATGATATTTAGTTAACTTCCTTCCCGTCTTTAACCTCTGAAGTGCGCATGGGGGTAATTGGAAACGTCCCCCTGTGCTGACGTATTTGAGGTGTTTCCGTCACTAAAATATTCATTGTGCCATTAATAGCATTAATACTTATCCATATGCGCCTATTATGGGTTGATTATAAAGGTATTAACCTGAAACAACAATAAAATGAGTGAAAACAGCGTTTGGATGGTCAAAATCGGAGATATAGCCCGCGAGTTGTATAATGTATGGGTGAGGCAATCTGCTTTCCTGCCAATTTCCCCCAAGGCCACTGAGACACAGTCGATCGATACTCTCTCTCTCTCTTGCACTCGCTTGCTATCAGTGATGACCACACCCTCCAATCGGATTTCTAATGTTAGCACGAAAATATACCTCAGAATAAGGGAATAACAGGGAAAATAGGTGATAACTGAAGGAGAGGAGGAAAGTGGGGAAGGAGGGGAGGTAGAGGACTGAGATTTTGCATGGCCCAGGGGCCAAAAAAAAAAAAAAAAAAAAAAAAAAAATCGATGTCAAAAGTTGATTTTTTTTTTCTCTGACTCTTAAGAGTCTCCCCGCAGTGCGCCGGGGGAACTCTTAAGAGTCTCCCCGCAGCTCCCGGGTTAAACATTTCGTGCCATATGGCCTTTGTCGCCTGGTGCGTTGACTTCATTAATGTTATGTTATGATTACATCTAATGATATCTATCATGTGTGTGTGTCTCTCTCTCTCTCTCTCTCTCTCTCTCTCTCTCTCTCTTTCTCTCCCTCCCTCCCTGAAGGGCCTGTCACACTGGCGTCCCAAAGCCTCTAGACTTTAATATACCCCTGTTTTTCACAGTCTGATGCAAAGTTCTGCAAGTTAGAAACCTCAAATTGGCACCATACTATTTTAGCCGACTTTACAATTACTTTACACGACTATTTACAATTTAACCAATACAACTAAGCTTCGTCACAACCCAAATTTCATAAAGTCATCCAAGAACGGCTAAGGACGTATTGACATAGTCTTGTGTGTTAACGAGGCTTCACTTACTTGATCGCCACCCATCCGGCATGTGTGGATGTGGCCAGAGCAGCGTGTAGGGTGTGGGCGTGTCGGTGTCTGTGTAACAACTGAGTGTAGGAACCCGGTACAGCCTCCACCAGTAGGCCGGACCACCCCAGGCTCTTCTCCAAGTACAGGGAGTTGCTCAGGTACTCTCCATTAGCTGCCCCCGCCTCTATGAAGAACCCTCCACGCTGTTGGGATATATTAATTGGTTGATTTAGTTTACCCTCTAGATTCCCTTCAATCCCAAAGAAAATTCGTCCCTCGGAACCCCCATTAAAGCTAAATTATGTTTTTGTTTTATTGTTATTAATATTATTATTATTTTGTGTTTATTTTTTTGGTATAAAAATGGCCCGGCCAAAGGTCTTTGTCTCCTAATTACAGGCTCACTCTCCCTAGACAGAAAAATTTATCATCTGCATGGATCAAAACTTCTTTAAATTACAAAACTAATTGTGTGATGCATCTACTCTAATAGTTGCCAGAACATAATGAGAAGGATGTCCCTGGTACTGAATGGATTACTACCTACCATCCTTCCCAAGATGGTGCTAGCGAACTTGGACTGCCCGAATTGAGAGAAGTGGAGTTTGTGTGGGTCGGTAAGGTTGTACGGAAGTGTAGAGGGCGAGTCAACAAGCCCCCTCACGTACCCCACCAGTCCGGGGTCCTCTTGGGGCAGTCCGGAGAAGCTGGAGTCACTCGCTTCAGGGGCACGGGGAGAAACAATCCGGGGCTCTGTCAAGATGATGTTTTTCTTCATTATATACTAATTAGGATAGTTTTTACCCTTTAATCCATTTAATTCCTAGAGATCCATGTCAAACTGCATAAAATCGTCGACAACGATTTTAGACGATTTTATGCAGTTTGACGTGGATCTCTAGGAATTAAAGGGGTAAAAAATATCCTTATTAACCTTTTGACTTTCAAAATTCCTTCCTAAATTGGTTAGAATCGTACAATGATAGCCAAAACAAAAGGTAGACATTTGTGTCCTGGAATACCGAAAGGGTTAAATGGTTATCATTGGCAGTGATGTGGTTGATCGAAAATATCTAACCTGGTAAATTGGATGGGGTTATCACTAAATATATTCCTTCATTGGATGTAATCATATCAACACTTTAATTACCGTTTCATACCTTCTATAAATCTGTAATGCCGGGTGAGAAGAGAATTTTGCCTCCCGAAGATATCTGGGCCTAGGGTCACCGGTGTACCAATCTCCCACTTTATTGATCGAGCCTTGCTCGGACGTGGTAGTACTAGTAAGTTAGTTAGTTAAAATAGGACTTCAGAGGCTATCAATCCTATTGGATTATTAAACCAGCACACTCTAAGTCAAGAATAGCATCAGTATTGAGGCCCTTCCGACTAGTAAGAGCCCAAAGATGCCCTTGATGAGAATCCCGCGGCATCCAGGTAGTCCCAGGAGCCGCCAATAAGGAAGCAACCTTAGTTCGTTTTCTAAAAACTAGATGATATGGTAGTGTCGTCGAGGCTATGCCTTCATACACGTGGCGAGTTTATTAGACTTACCACCATGAGTATTTTACACTTCCCCAGACGTCAACTCCGCATGGCTCTTTGTTTCAGGGATTTATGGGACTAGCCTTTTCATTAAGGATGTTGTGTTGCCATGTGCCCCCAAAAAAACCTGAACCACAGAACCACGCTGGGTCTCCAAAATGTTGCTAGGTATGTCAGGTAAACAAAACAAGCATCGATGCGCAGGTACTCGACAGCATAAGGCGCATTCTACCTTAACACGGGTGTTGATTTTTGTTGTCTATGTATTTAAATGGAAGCAAGTTTAAGCTCCACTTCCTTTCCTCCAAATGGCTCTACCCATTACCATGCATGGTGAAGGTGGTGAGACAAACACAGAAGGCAACAAGGAGTAGACAGCGCCACAGGAGGTAAGCCGCAGGTAGTCTGCAGGTCTGAACACGTCTTAACCACATCCTCTGCTGCCATCTATGGGGAGAGAGAGATAGCACACCGTTTCAGTATCCGAGGATGCCTATATTAATTATATTCTGCCTGCTATTAAACGATTTTATTTAGCTTAGGAACAATCTCTAATAATGTAGTTTTTTTCTTAAGTGTATGAAGGAGACAAAAACCAGATTGCCTGTAATGAGTGTCTCCTGTTGTTATGCCCTGTTTTTCTACAGGATTAACTTGGGTAATGTGAGTTCTAACTGACTGGGTATAGAAGGCTGCATGCACAAAACAAGGTATGAGAAATGGAGAACACAAAATAAACACACGGTAACAAGACACACGATCACGTTTATTGATATACACACTTCTGAATACTCGTACAAGACAAATGATAGAATTGAACAACACTAGCATAAGTGGATCTGGATGGAGCCTAGTCTCCCACTTCCAACGTTCAGGTATTAATCTTCTGATCACTGGCTTTATTCACAAGTTTATATACTGGAGACCATCAATGTTACTTATAGATTCAAATTCACTGTTAGATTTATTACTGGTAGCTCTGGTGCACAAGTAGTAGTTCACCGACTAGATTAGACACACGTATTTTAGAGCACGGGTATTCTAGTAACCTCAGGGGGTACTGATCTAAGTTTTATATTCTTATATCAGAAACACATAGAACGCAAATCAGTGGGCGAACATTAGATATCACATGGGTTTCACTTCTATGTAATAATATCTGGATATATGGGTTATTACGAGAGTTAATATCGCCTGTTAATTAATAAACACTGATACGCTTAGCACTTCCTAATGGAATGGTTATATATGAATTATACTGGGGCAAAGATATAGCCACTTCATAGAAATATTAATAAGTGAGTCTCTAAATAGCACTGTAACACTGTAGTACTGATAGAGTGAATCTTGGGTAGTATTTGATTGGTCTGGTCCTGGTTATCTTGTGTCTGTGATGTTGGGGGCTAACGACTGGTTCCGCGGCCGTCCAGGTGGTCCATATGTAGGACGTTCTCAAGACGAATCTCTTGGCGATCGTTGCTGGCTACACGCTTATATACCCACTGGTTTGTGAAGGTTATAAGGTGCACATAGATTTCTTGTACGTGGACAGATGCTTCTATCTCAATCTGCCACGGAGTCTGCCGGCTCTGGAACTCAATTCTCAGCAACAAACAATGATAGAGCTCGAGGTCAACTCTGGTGACCAACCCTGGTTGGTGTCTATCTTTCAACTGATTTTACTGGGGGCTGGAGCTTGGTTTATAGGCTCGGTTTTGGACCCTGTAGGCCATAGGGATCTCGAGTTTTGATGGACTTATTTGAGCTCTCAATTGATACAGGAACTAGGTAAGGTGGTGATTACTGTTGTGGCACATGGCTATATGGAGCCTTCATAATGTGATCTAACTGAACCTTAGTAAGAGGAACTATTTTGGCTATACTGAAAGTATTTAGGGGAGAGAGACTGGATCTACTTTGCGAGGAGGATTGGGACAGCTGTGATAGGAGCGTCTCTCTTAGATTGTTCAATCTTCATTCTATGGTATAGCTGAGGTGCTAATTTGGTTATCGGAGTATGCAAGAAAGGTTAATGGGTTATTGTGGGTTAATAGAGGTTAGTAAAGGTGTTAGTCATACATGGTTAGTTCATTGATAGGAAGAATTCCTGTGCTACCTGGCAATGGCCCGGAAGTCAAAACAGGGGTCAGGTATACCTCCGCCGGGGTAGGGGTCTCCCTCCTCGGGTGGGTGAAAAGGGGTAGGTGCGCGCCCTCTCTCTGTGATGGTCGTCCGGGCGGCTGTGGCTGGGGGCTTGCCATATTACAAGTGTTTGTAATAACCCTCTGTTTATGAGACAGATGTGGGTGTTCGTAATACCAAAACCGAAGGTGCCTTGACCAGCTGGTTTAATCGGTTGGGTTGTTAATTGCATGGTTTGTTGGATGTGGTAGAGACTGGGTTGCTAACTCTGCCACATTTATCTGGAAGTATGGCAATAGAAGTTAGTCACTGGCGAGGCGGCTAGCCTCGCACTGACGGTCATTTGGTACAGGGTTGTGAGGGAATAGATGGCATGCAAAGGGTTAGTAAAGTTCTAATGGTGTTCCTTCCTACTGGGGGAAGGTAGGCTGGATAGGAGTATATATACAAAAGGTTTGGGAATGTTAGTAACGGAAAAGTTAAGGATATTCAGGGTGTGTGGTGGAGAGGCTAGGTTAGGAGGGAGTGGGGGGTTAATGAGAGGGAGAGGGTTAAGGATGGCTACGTGGAAGTTTGACCCTAAGGTCTCTGGGCGTGGGGGTGGCATTAGGCTACAGTTGGTATCTTAGACTGGGGGTTACCGACAGGGAAGGTAGGGTAATCAAACGCTACCGGGGGATGAGCAATAGGTGGTGGTATATGAGTCTGGAAATTATAGAATTATGTGGACTGTGGGGAAGATGAGGTTAGCTGTAGGTGTGTGCTTGACTGTGGATAAAAGTAGAGAAAAACATAGTGTACTATTACTCGTCAATACGAGGGGTTATGGACACTATTATTTGACACAATTTCTTGCTGATCTAGTTGTCCCTGGGAACTGCGTTTTCTATGAAATATAGACCAAAGAAAGCGGCAGTTCGTAGGGGTACTTCGTTATTGTTTCGTGGTAGATATGCGTCGAGACAATGGTAAAAGAGGGTTATCTATACAATCTCTGGTTGGGGTAAGAATTAGAGTTACTGCATGGTGGCTAACATCTTCAGTCATTTCTGTCTAGGTCTTACTGGAATAATGGTTATATATACACTGGTGTACCCGTGGGTATCATAGTTTCTTATCAATTAGGACATGGGATTTTAACATATTACTTCTCGGATGGAAGAACATACATAGATTTATGGGGGCGGTTGGTCTTCAGAAACTTAGTCTGGCAAGACAAGGTATTTTTAGGGGTTAACATATTACTTCTCGGATGGAAGAACATACATAGATTTATGCCTGTCTGAACTGGTTGGCATTGGCTCAACCTAGGGACAGGGCATGGGTGTATTAAATTAAGGTGTATTCATGTTCATCATCATGTAGGTAGAGTCTGGCGGGTAAGAGGTGTAGGACACGAGGGGTAGTGGATACGCGAGGTGGGGGAGGGTTGTGAATTGTAAAGGGGTGGTTTGAGGCTAGGCGCCGCGCCGCTCGTGACCTAGGATAGTGACCCTTAATGCGCTGGACATAGGGGTGGCATTTCCCTACGATCGAACAGGTAGGGTGGTGTGTGCAGCGGGGCGTGAAGGATAAGCGGACAGGATGACCCAAAACAGGGTACCACTGAGCATAGGGTCACGAAGCAAAATAGAGTAGTGTGGATTGTGGATACGAAGGAGGTGATTGGAAGACGTATAACAATTGTGGAAAAGTAAATGGAAGAGATGAACACAATGGCGGATAAAAGATAATTAAACTAAGGATTGAATACATGCATGAATGACGACATTATAGCCGTCGTCCTAATAGGATGATGAAACCGGGTTGGTATGCACGTGGCACAATACGACACAAGGACAGTGCCGCTATGTCGTATCTATACTGGTGGCGTACTCCGGTTAATATTATATACACTTAGTTACTAGAAGAACAAGGCAAGGGGGGCGACTGAGCACGGGGGTACATATATCTATACTCGTCATGGAGAGAGAGATACGAGGTAGCTTTCCTGCATCTCTCCTGATAATCGTCTGCAGATTGTTCATAGTGAGTTTATCTAAATCAACAGGCATAAATCACTACAAGAACGGGCAAGGGACACAAATTGACAGACGAACAAAACAACGTGAGGTTAGAGACATAGAATTGCTAGAATTGGGGGGGGACTATGATTGTTATATAACTAAATACAGGGCTGACATAATCACGATCTGATTTGGTGTGAAATGGAAGCTAAGGTGTCTTAGATCGCCTCGAACCTACACAATGAAAGTATTATAGCCTGTATGGTGGTTACATAATTAAATACATACTTAGGTGGTACATCAAGAATATCAGTGAGTAAAGTATTGTGGTTTGTATATTAGAAGACTGTGATTGAGAGACGTATATGTGGAATGAATTGAGAGAGAGAGAGAGAGAGAGACCAAATCGGGAATGGAAAAGGGGCCTGGGATCTCGTTGGGGATGGGAGTTTCGCTCTCAGGATTTTCGTTCCTGTGGCTCGTTAGGGTTGGAGGTTTCGCTCTCAGGTTTTTCGTTCCTGTGGTATTTTACCCGTAAAGCCAAAAGAGTGTCAGAAATTCAAGGGGTGTTGGGGTCAAAATGCCTGGACACACAAAGTTAAAAGCAGTTTAAGTCATAGGATGAAGGAAACATTGATTGAGGGAGAGAGTTCCAGAATTCACTAGTTGAGTAGAAGAAAGGGTTGGAGAGCTTGACAGAATAGGAGTGGGACTGTGTTGAAAGGCGGGTGCCTCTCACTCACCGCAAGGGAGGAGGTATGGACTAAAAGAGATCTGAAGAACACTGATTGTTGTAATAGCGATAGAAGAGTGAAAGAGATGCAACATTGTGGCGTGTAAGATAGAGATTGTAGGGAAATAGTAAGAGGGAGTGAGTTGATGCAGCGAAATGCTTTTGACTCTACTCTTTCCACTCCAAAAGTCACATGTCAAGACCATAGCATGCCTATCTTCTGATCTATTAATTATTTCTGATTGGGGCAGAGAAAATCTTGTTACTTTCAATGCCTCCAAGACCAAATTTCTCCCTCTATCTATCCGTCACAATCTTCTATAAGACTATCAATTGCTCTTCAACAATACACAAATCAACCCTTCATCTTCTCAATATTTTTTGTGTATCTTTTTCATCCGCCCTTTCTTGGAAAGATCATA
The DNA here is from genome assembly GCA_032716605.1 of Paralithodes platypus. Taxonomy (NCBI): domain Eukaryota; kingdom Metazoa; phylum Arthropoda; class Malacostraca; order Decapoda; family Lithodidae; genus Paralithodes; species Paralithodes platypus. The sequence goes on from CM064522.1 coordinate 36,399,306, forward strand.
TTACCACTCTTGCTAAAGCAGCTTCCCAGAAGTTAGGTGGGCTTAACCATCTTCGTGGGTTCTTCACCCCCACACAGCTTCTTGCCTTGTATAGTGGCACAATGCGTCCATGTATCGAGTATTCCTACCTAAGGTCACCTAAGGTTGTGTTCGCCACTCTCCTAGCGGCACCGAGGAGCGCATCGCCCCTCGTTCTGGGTTGTGATTTGGTGCAGCAGACTGTTCGAAGGGGCAGCATGCTGCCTTTTGAAGATGGGCTCGTCGACATCGAGGGCTCTCTTGAAGTTGTCTAACGAAACGCCCCTCATGTCTCTTACTCGCCGTGGGAGTTTGTTGAAGAGACGTGGGCCTCTGTGTGATAACCAACCCTCTCGCAGAGAGCCAATAGCACCCCGGTTTTTCATCCGGGGGATATTGCATTCCCAGCCTCTTCTATCACTGAATTTCATGACTATCGGGGTATGTAGGTTTGGTACTAAGCCCTCTGCGATTTTCCATGTGTATATCATTAGGTAACGTTCTCTTCTACGCTCCAACAAGTACAGTTTCAGTGATCTTAAACGCTCCCAATAGTGTAAATGTTTAACCAAGTTTATATGCGAGGTGAACTTCCTTTGTACACTCTCTAGATCGTTTATTTCGCCTGCTTTGTATGAGGATGTTAATACATTACAGTATTCAAGCCGCGGTAGCACTAGAGATTTGAAGAGCGTTATCATAGGCAATTCACCGCGTGTTTTTTAATATACGCAGAATCCAACCAGTTAGCCGTTTCGCAGCTGCAACTTTGACCTGGTTATGTTCTTTGAATTCCATATCTTCAGATATTAACACTCCAAGGTCTTTCACACTGTCTTTACGTTCTATCATGTGGTTGGATTCTGTTACGTAGTTCTCTTTAACGACATTATTATCTCCGTATCGTATTAATTGGAATTTGTCTTCATTGAATTGCATGTTGTTTTCCCTGGTCCACTGGAACACTACATTTATGTCTTCCTGCAGCCGGACCGTGTCCTCCTGTGTGTTTACTTTCATGCTTAGTTTTGTGTCATCAGCAAAAGAAGACACTGTACTGTGTCTTGTGTTGGCATCTATGTCACTGATGAGAATGAGGAAAAGAAGGGGTGCAAGGAACAGTGGTTCCTTGGGGAACTGAGCTTTTGACATCCGAAGGCTCAGATGTGACTTGGTTTACTGCTACTGATTGTTTACGGTTTACGAGGAAGTTGTATATCCACCGTCCGATTTTCCCAGTTATACCTTTTGCTTTGAGTTTGTGGGCTATTATACCATGGTCATATTTATCAAATGCCTTAGCAAAATCAGTATAAATGACATCCACGTTTTACTTTTCTTCTAGCGATTTAAGAATGTTGTCATAGTGTTCCAAAAGTTGTGAGAGACATGATCTGAACCCATGTTGACCGGTGTTGTGTAGATCATGTACCTCCATGAATGTTGAGATTTTGCTTCGCAGGACTCGCTCGAAAACCTTAATGATGTGGGATGTTAGAGCTACCGGGCGGTAATTTTTTGGTAGTGCTTTCCTCCCTCCTTTATGCAGAGGGGCAATTATTGCGTTTTTCAAGCTATCTGGTATTTCGCCAGTGTCTAGACTCCTCTTCCACATTATAGCCAAGGGTTTTGAGAGATTTTCCTAACATTTCTTCATTAGGATCGAATTCCATGAGTCCGGCCCTGGTGCCGACTGGGATGGCATGTTGGAAATTGCCTCTTCTATGTCTTTTGGACCGAAATCAATATCCAGCATCTGAGGTATCTGATGGCTTTTGTTTCGTCCGGCTCACTGAAGGCCATTTAATACTACCGGCGTAAGAGTTCACTCATTTCCTTTTTGTCCCTTGTGAATGACCCATCCCCCTTACTTAATGGGCCGATATTTGATGCTGTTTTAGTCTTTTGTTTGGCATATGAAAAGAAGTACTTGGAATTTTCCTTTATACCTGCAATAGCTTTCCTCTCCTCTTCTATATGTTGTAGTTCATATGAGATTCTTAGTCTTTGTTCAATTTCTACAATTTCTCTATCTATTTGGTCTCTTTGCCTATCCTGTACGCATGTGTTGGGAGGTTCCACCCATACCGTATTTCGCGAAAGATTAGTCAAAACCATTTCGCCTCGTCAACAAACATTCTCATATTAGTTCCCTAAAATCTCTATCTACACCGCAATGTTACATCTCTTTCACTTTTCTATCGCTATTGCAACAATCAGTGTTTTTGAAGGATTTGAGAGGCAATTGTTAAAGGCAGCCAGCCTTTTGTCTCCTTGATTAAAAAAAAAGAAAAAAAGACATCTATATATATACTGTATATATACTGTATATATATATATATATATATATATATATATATATATACAGTATATGCAGTTGACACTTTAATTACACTTTTCACAGTACACGCTCCCTAAACCAAATAAAATCTTCTATCGCTCGCCATAATAAACGTAACACCCGCACACTGCCTTACTTCATTCTCCCCCTGTTGACTCTCCTTGTTAACCCTTCCACTCGGCTGCTGTGCGAATTTCAATATCATATTTTCCTGGTTTCGCTTGCTCTGTGTCGACGAGACGAACTTATAAATAGACCCGGACAAAGTATACGCCTTCACGGATAACGGTGCCCTAAAACCCAAAATAGACCCAGGGTACGTATACTGTACAGTATATAAGGGGTAAGTTATATTTTATTTAGTATGACTTATTAGCGCCACCGTACATAGGGCTCTAATTGATATACAAACCTTAGAACATTCTCACCACGTGTATCAAATTGATCATTATACTGCTATACCCTTTCCCGAACAGGTAGGCCAGAAATCGTGAACCTTAATCTCTATAACTCAAAAAGGGTTAGAAATGTCCACACCTATTCCCTGGCTGACCCTTCCCAAATGATGGAAATATTAGCTTGATTACCCTATAACTCAAAAAGGGCTAGAGCAAATGGGCACGCATTCCCTGGTTAGCCCTTCCCAAATAGTAGCAATACTAGCTTGATTACTCTAGTCGTCTGTGAGTTACAAAGGTTTATATGGAACAGGGTAAAAAATGTAGATGTTTACGGCTCCAACTTCCTTATAGCCTGAAACTCGCAGGTGGTGAATTAGATCCATGGCCACCACGTTACTGCTGCTCACTCATCTGGAAAACATTAGAGGATTTGTTAGAATGGACACAGTTATGGGTTTTAAGGGGTGGGGGGGGGGGGGGATGATTATGGAGCCCCCCTTCTCCCTCATGTTTAGCCTCATTCGTTTTTAGATCTTCACACGTTCGCCCTATTAGTTTGGCGATTTTAAGACCTTTCATACCATTTCTTTGTCTATTTTAACACTTTTCATGCCATTTAAGTATCGATTTTATTTTACTTTTTATTTGTTTTGCTGGCGAGCGAAAGCGAGCCTGCAATTTAGTATAAACCGGTTTTTGGCCGGGACATTTTTCGACCGAAAAATTTGAAAATTTATGTCGAAGAGGGTATTTATTGAGCTTTATGGAAGTGTAGGGAACAAACTAGAAAAAAATACAAAAAACCTTAGGTATCTATTACAATTTACTCTTCAAAGATCTGTTAGCACACTTTGGCTGTGGGTTTAAGGTAGGTATGAAGAGGGCAAGTGAAGTGTCCACGGTAATTTAGCCTTTAAAGTATATTGATTCAGGTTTAAAGGTATGGATATTCGTTTGCCAGGCAGGGCGAAAACAAATCTATCTGTCTAACCATTTATCTATTTATCTGTCTATCTGTATGTCTATCTATCTAGCTGTCTATTATTTTCTATCTATCTATCTAGCAGTTTATTTGTTGTCTATCTATCTATCTATTTATCTATATCTATCTATCTATCTATCTAGCAGTTTATTTGTTGTCTATCTATATATCTATTTATCTATATATATATATATATATCTATCTATCTATCTATCTATCTATGTATACAGTTTAGTATTTATTTGTGTATCGTATAGCATCCATGGTTCGGACATAATAATATGATAGACCTTGGTACGGGCGAACACCGAGTCTGCTCCTCTCACCTGGGTCGGAAGCCAGGGCCGGAACCGAACGTTTCTGTCTTACGGTTTCCTCGCCGGAATCTGTTGAGAGTTATTATTATAGTTAGTAGACAGTAGTAGTAGTAGTTATTGTAGTACTAGCATAGTCTTTATATTCACAGCTGACGGTAAATTGCCATGATTACTTGGTTACTTGATTATACTCAGCTATTGCGATGATTGTGTAAGGTAAAATGCTGTGAATTAGGACAACTTGACCATAATGTGATTCAGAGACATTAATGTTCCGTATTTTAACCAACTACTATATAAAGGGCACTTTCTGTGCGTCCGTCTGTCTGTTTGTTCACGAACTACTTCCTCACTTTTCAAGATGGAGAGCCCATACTTGGCATGCATACTAAGGGGGTGCCAGAAAAGGGTTTAAGCGAATATTTTGTTGTCCCCTCACCCTCCAGGGGGCCGTGCATGTAGCTGAGTGTTGTCTTTGAGTGACTGGACGGATAGGTGAGTGAGTATGGATATGCTTCTGGAGGCTGGCTTGGGGTGGGTAAAGGGGGAGTGAAGACAGTATTTGTGAATGATAACGAGTTATAGGTGTTGTTTTGATATTTCTTGGTGTGTGTGGATGTTCTGCCATTTAGGTTAGGTTAAACTAGGTTCCGTTAGGTCAATTTGGGATAGGTTTATTTAGTTATGATAAGGTCAGGTTAGTTTAATTCAGGTTAATTCAGGTCAGGTTAAGGTTACTAGAGCTGACCTCGATTAAGCCGTGTTCCTCGCTTGCAGTGTATTTTGTGGTCCTCGCACATACACCACTCCCGACTCCTGGACACGAAGTACACACCCTGGAAACACAGCTGGTCGTTCACGGGTAGGCCTGAGGGGGGGTACAGAAAACGGGAGGTCAGGTTGGGTCAAGGTCGAATTTTAGGGGGCGGGTCAAGCTGGGTCAAGGTCATTTTAAGGGAAGGGGTCTAGGTCTTTTTTAAAGGGTGGAAGGGTCAAGCCTGGTTCAAGGTCGTTTTTAGGGGAGGGGTCAAGGTTGTTTTAAGGGAAGGGTTCAAGGTCGTTTTAAGGGGAGGGGTCGAGGTCGTTTTTAAGGGGAGGGGTCAAGGTTGTTTTAAGGGGAGGGGTCATGGTTGTTTTAAGGGGAGGGGTCAAGGTTGTTTTAAGGGGAGGAGTCAAGGTTGTTTTAAGGGGAGGAGTCAAGGTTGTTATAAGGGGAGGAGTCAAGGTTGTTATAAGGGGAGGGGTCATGGTTATTTTAAGGGGAGGAGTCAAGGTTGTTTTAAGGGGAGGGATCAAGGTTGTTTTAAGGGGAGGAGTCAAGGTTGTTTTAAGGGGAGTGGTCAAGGTTGTTTTAAGGGGAGGAGTCAAGGTTGTTTTAAGGGGAGGGATCAAGGTTGTTTTAAGGGGAGGAGTCAAGGTTGTTTTAAGGGGAGGGGTCATGGTTGTTTTAAGGGGAGGGGTCATGGTTGTTTTAAGGGGAGGAGTCAAGGTTGTTTTAAGGGAAGGGTTCGAGTTCGTTTTATGGGGAGGGGTCAAGGTCGTTTTAAGGGGAGGGGTCAAGGTTGTTTTAAGGGAAGGGTTCGAGTTCGTTTTAAGAGGAGGGGTCAAGGTCGTTTTAAGGGGAGGGGTCAAGGTTGTTTTAAGGGGAGTGGTCAAACCGGGTCAGGTTCTTTGTTTTTTAAGGGGAGGCTTCGGATTTTGTTCTGGATTCCTCCCTTCTCCCTCATGTTTAGCCCCATTGTTGTTTTTTTTTAGATTTTAAGATGTCACCCCATTACTTTGGCTTTTTTAAGATCTTTCATCCCATTTCTTTGTCAATTTTAAGACCATTCGTGCCATTTAGGTGTCAGTTTTTTCCTTGCGAGCAATAGCGAGCCTGTTATTTAGGAAGAATCGGCCTTTGGGCTGGGCATTTTTCTACCAAATTTTTTACAAATGAACGAAGGAGGGTCTTGGGGGTATATTCTTAAGGGGAGATTTCCACCTGGAGGATTTTTTTCTGGACCCCTTTTTCCCTCATGTTTAGCCCCGTTGCTTTTGAGATTTTAAGACGTTCGCCCCATTAGTTTGACGATTTTAAGAACCCTCGCCCCATTTAAGTCAATTTTAAGACCATTCGTGCCATTTAGGTGTCGATTTTTTCCTGGCGAGCGAAAGCGAGCCTGTAATTTAAGAGGAACCGTTCGGCTTTCAGCCGGGACATTTTTCTACCGAAAAATGTACAAATTTATCTTGAAAGGGGCTCAAGGGGGTGTAATTTTAAGCTTGATGGGAGTTCTAGGGAAGAAACTAAATACCTCCCCTTAAGGTTGATGAAGGTCTAATGAGGAAACTAAACAAAAATAAGGAATAAGGAAATACACAAATACATACAAATCTCCCCTTACTGCCAAGTTCTGAACCATCTGGGCTGCAATAATTAACGTAATGTATTACCTCGTTTGGGTTCGATATTATGGATTCAAATGGATACGTCGACATTTATGCTCTAGGCTGTACAGTTGGCCACATAAGTTCTGTTCCTCTCCGTGATATTATGCATGGAAATATAGTGCACATGATTGAATTACGAGTGTTGTTTCTTAAGCAGTGGTTAACTCATCTGATTATTCGACTGATAATGAAAATAAACCACACTCTCAATCCCCATCACCTCCATCACACTCCCCATCATGATCATCTCCCTTACAATCCCCATCACTTCCCTCACACCCTCCTCCAAATCTGTCTCTCTCCCCACCTCCCTCACAATCCCCATCACTTCCCTCACACCCTCTTACCCCTCTGGCTCTCCCCCCACGTCCCTCACTCCCCCCTCCCACTCTGGCTCTCCCCCCACGTCTCTCACTCCCCCCTCCCACTCTGGCTCTCTCCCCACCTACCATACAAACATCCTAAGTCCACACATTGACCGACGCCGTTGTCAGGACAGTAGCAAGGGTGGAGGCAGAAGTTATACCAATCGCTTCCTGGTATGCAGTTCACTGGTTCATGATCTGTGGGATAGATGGTAGGGTTTATTAGTGTTTACCTTCACAGCTCTTTGATTGATTGATTGGTCAACGTCGTATAGAGGTGCCTATATGTAAAGGCTTATCCCTCAATGCTTCACTTGACCTTTGATTTAGTATGACTACGTATATCATAAGATATAGAATATCAAGAACATTGTGAAACAAATAACATAATTAATTATTTAATAAACAAAACTTTAATTAAACTGTATAATAAGGAAAATAATTGACTGACCTCGTGTACAGTCCATGTTGGAGCACACCCACCTGCTCAGCCTACACCCACACCAGTTACAGTCATCCAGGGGGTGGTATAGCACTCCGTTCACGTCACAGGCTGCAAGTAGTGGTACGTAGGTTGGTGTGTAGGTAGTGGGGTGGTAAGTAGGTTGGTGTGAAAGTAGTGGGAGGGGGTAAATATGTTGGTGTAGAAGTAGTGGGGTGGTAAGTAGGTTGGTGTGAAAGTAGTGGGGTGGGAAGTAGTGAAGTGGTAAGTAGGTTGGTGTGGAAGTAGTGGGTGGTAAGTAGGTTGGTGTGGAAGTGGTAAGTAGGTTGGTGTGGTAAGTAGGTTGGTGGGTAGGTAGTGGGGTGGTAAGTAAGTTGGTGTGGTAGGGGGTAAATAGGTTGGTTGGTTGGTAGGTAGGTATTGTAGATGGGTAGGTTAGTAAGGAGCTAGGTTAGTAGGATAATACAGGACTTCTTTGTTATGGCAGGCTGTTGGTAGGTAGTTGTGTAAGTAGTGGGGAGGTAAGTAGGTAGGCATTATAGATGGATAGGTAAGTAGGGAGCTAGGTTGGTAGCATAACGTAGGACATCTTTGGTTTGGCAGGCTGTTGGTAGGTAGGTTTATGGGTGTGTAAGTAGTGGGGTGGTAAGTAGGTTAGCTGGTGCGTGCGTAGGTAGACTAGTATAGATTGGTAAGTAATTGGAAACGAGTACAGGTAGGTATATGGAAGTTGATAGGTAGATTAGTTGGTTGGTGGGTGGGTAGGTGCATTGGTTGGTTGGTAGGTAGGTAAATGGTGGTTGGTAGGAAGGTAGGTGTATGGTGGTTGGTAGGTAGGAGATGCATTGGTTGGTAGGTAGGTAGGTTTATGGTGGTTGGTATATAGGCTGTTGGTAGGTATGTAAATGTTGGTTGGGTAGATAGGCTGTTGGTAGGTAGGTAAGTGGTGATTTGGTAGGTGCATTGGTTGGTAGGTAGATGTTGGTTGGGTAGATCGATTATTTGTTAGGATCACTCGGATGCAATAGTCTTTAGCCCACTCACATATATTCGTGGAATTCACCTATTGCTAATTATAGAAATATATTTCTGGAAACGAATTTGTGAATATAATTGTCTATACATTAACTACAAAACTACTGTATATACAGTATACTATATAATAAAAATCAAATTATATCCAAATATTAATCCATATAGTTATAACTGCATAAAAACATAAGAGGGCCACACATTCATATGAGTGGGCTAGAGACTTTGGCATCCGAGTGTACAAAGCTGGTGATATTTGTTAAGTCATAGGATGAGGGAAAGATTGGTAGAAAGGTGGTGTCATACTCTCTTCGTAAGTTGTCTTCCTCATTATATATTATGTGTTTTGATAAGAAAATGAAATATAGTATGGATGAAAATTAATATCTATGTGTATACGAGAAATTAAATTTATTGAATTGCTGGGTATTTAATGTATAGATTTCAAATAATGTTCACATCTAAATGTACTTGTCTATATCACAGCATTATTCTATTTTAGAAAAAATATTTACTCTAAAAATTCTTGACTACTGTAAATATAATAGAACTTGTATAACTTATCATAAATTAACTACAGGAGAGAGAGAGAGAGAGATTAGCTTACTCTCAGATAATCCATTAATCAGGGGATTGGTCGTAGTGGTTGTTGTGGTCGGTAAGGTGGCATTTGACACTGGCTTCCCAATGGTTTTAATCAAGCGTATCAATTCCCGCTGCCTCAGTATTCTGCGCTTAATTTCCGCAAACTGTTCCTCCTTCGGTATAGGGTTTTTAAGGTATTGCTGTACGACATATGTGCCTCTGGGTGTGGTGTACTGAGTGGTGGGGGTACTGGTGGTGGCTCCTGTGGTGGTAGCTATTGTGGTGGTAGCTCTTGTGGTGGAGGCTATTGTGGTGGTTCGGCTTTCTAGGAGTCCGATCAGTTCATCCAGTTTGCGCTTCAACTCGTCAACTTCCGCTATTTTCTCCAGCATTTCAGTGGATTCTGTTGTGGTGGTGGTGGTGGTTGTCGGCGGTGCGGTGGTGAAAGAATCTTCTATCTTACGTATTTCGGCCCTTCTTTCCTTTATGATCTCGAGTTCGGCCAGTCTTACCCGAAGTAACTCGTCGATGTTTTGGATGGTAGCTGTATTGGAGCTGATTCTTGTGTTTGTGTTTCGTTTGATTCGTGTGTTGGTTGTCTTTGTTGTTTTCGATGTGTAGGTTGCGTTGGTGCTTCGTTTATTTCGTGTGTTGGGAGTGATGGTCTTGTTTGCTAAGTTCGTTGCGTTGGTCGAGTTTGTTGTGCTTCGTTTGTTTCCTGTGTTGATTGTTATGGCTGTGTTTGTTGTGTTTGCGATGTTTGTTGCACTCGTTGCGCTAGGTATGTTGGCTATGTCCTCGATGTTTGCTATGTCTGGTGAGCTAGTATTGTTTACCATGTTGGTTAAATTTACTGTGTTAGTTACGTTTGCTGTGTTAGTTGCGTTTGCTGTGTTAGTTGTATTTGCTGTGTTAGTTGTATTTGCTGTGTTAGTTGTGTTAGCCATGTTTGTTGTGTTTGCCATGTTTGTTGTGTTTGCCATGTCTGTTGTCTTTGCCATGTCTGTTGTGTTTTCCATGTTTGTTGTGTTTGCCATGTCTGTTGTGTTTGCCATGTCTGTTGTGTTTGCGATGTTTGTTGTGTTTCCCATGTCTGTTGTGTTTCCCATGTCTGTTGTGTTTGCGATGTTTGTTGTGTTTGCCATGTCTGTTGTGTTTGCCATGTTTGTTGTGTTTGCTATGGTTGTTGTGTTTGCCATGTTTGTTGTGTTTGTCATGTTTGTTGTGTTTGCCATGTTTGTTGTGTTTGCGATGTCTGCTGTGTTTGCCATGTCTGTTGTGTTTGCCATGTTTATGGTGTTTGCCATGTTTGTTGTGTTTGCCATGTCTGTTGTGTTTGTTGTGTTTGCCATGTTTGTTGTGTTTGCCATGTCTGTTGTGTTTGCCATGTTTGTTGTGTTTGCCATGTTTGTCATGTTTGCCATGTTTGTTGTGTTTGCGATGTTTGTTGTGTTTGCCATGTCTGTTGTGTTTTCCATGTTTGTTGTGTTTGCGATGTTTGTTGTGTTTGCCATGTTTATTGTGTTTGCCATGTTTTTTGTGTTTGTCGTGTTTGCGATGTTTGTAGTGTTTGCCACGTCTCTTGTGTTTACCATGTTTGTTGTGTTTGCAATGTTTGTTGTGTTTGCCATGTTTGTTGTGTTTGCGATGTTTGTTGTGTTTGCCATGTTTGTTATGTTTGCCATGTTTGTTGTGTTTGCCATGTTTGTCGTTTTCGTTGTGTTTGCCATGTTTGTTGTGTTTGCCATGTTTGTTATGTTTGCCATGTCTGTTGTGTTTGCCATGTTTGTTGTGTTTTCCATGTTTGTTGTGTTTCCCATGTTTGTTGTGTTTGCGATGTTTGTTGTGTTTGCGATGTTTGTTGTGTTTGCCATGTTTGTTGTGTTTGCCATGTTTGTTGTGTGTGTTGTGTTTGCCATGTTTGTTGTATTTGCCATGTTTGTCGTGTTTGCCATGTTTGTTGTGTCTGCCATGTTTGTTGTGTTTGACGTGTTTGCCATGTTTGTTGTGTTTGCAATGTTTGCCATGTTTGTAGTGTTTGTCATGTTTGTTGTGTTTGCCATGTTTGTTGTGTTTGCCATGTTTGACGTGTTTGTCATGTTTGTCGTGTTTGCCATGTTTGTTGTGTTTGCCATGTTTGTTGTGTTTGCCATGTTTGTTGTGTTTGCCATGTTTGTTGTATTTGCCATGTTTGACGTGTTTGTCATGTTTGTCGTGTTTACCATGTTTGTTGTGTTTGCCATGTTTGTTGTGTTTGCCATGTTTGTCATGTTTGCCATGTTTGTCGTGTATGCCATGTTTGTTGTGTTTGCCATGTTTGTTGTGTTTGCCATGTTTGTCGTGTATGCCATGTTTGTCATGTTTGCCATGTTTGTTGTGTTTGCCATGTGTGTTGTGTTTGCCATGTTTGTCGTGTTTGCCATGTTTGTCGTGTTTGCCATGTTTGTCGTGTTTGCCATGTTTGTTGTGTTTGCCATGTTTGTTGTGTTTGCCATATTTGTCATGTTTGCCATGTTTGTTGTGTTTGCCATGTTTGTAGTGTTTGCCATGTTTGCTGTGTTTGTCATGTTTGTCGTGTTCGCCATGTTTGTTGTGTTTGTTGTTTTTGTTGTGTTTGTCATGTTTTCCATGTTTGTTGTGTTTGCCATGTTTGTTGTGTTTGCCATGTTTGTCGTGTTTGCCATGTTTGTCGTGTTTGCCATGTTTATGTTTACCATGTTTGTTGTGTTTGCCATGTTTGTCGTGTTTGCCATGTTTGTTGTGTTTGCCATGTTTGTCATGTTTGCCATGTTTGTTGTGTTTGCCATGTTTGTTGTGTTTGCCATGTTTGTCGTGTTTGTCATGTTTGTCGTGTTTGCCATGTTTGTTGTGTTTGTTGTGTTTCCCATATTTGTCATGTTTGTTGTGTTTGCCATGTTTGTTGTGTTTGCCATGTTTGCTGTGTTTGTCATGTTTGATGTGTTTGCCATGTTTGTTGTGTTTGTCATATTTGCCATGTTTTTAGTGTTTGCCATGTGTGTTGTGTTTGCCATGTGTGTAGTGTTTGTCATGTTTGTTGTGTTTTTCATGTTTGCCTTGTTTGTTGGTTTTGCCATGTTTGTAGTGTTTGCCATGTTTGTTGTGGTTGCCATCTTTGTAGTGTTTGCCATGTTTGTAGTGATTGCCATGTTTGTTGTGTTTCCCATGTTTGTAGTGTTTGCCATGTTTGTTTTGTTTTCCATGTGTGTAGTGTTTGCCATGTTTGTCGTGTATGCCATGTTTGTCATGTTTGCCATGTTTGTTGTGTTTGCTATGTTTGTTGTGTTTGCCATGTTTGTCGTGTTTGCCATGTTTGTCGTGTTTGCCATGTTTGTCATGTTTGCCATGTTTGTTGTGTTTGCCATGTTTGTTGTGTTTGCCATATTTGTCATGTTTGCCATGTTTCTTGTGTTTGCCATGTTTGTTGTGTTTGCCATGTTTGCTGATTTTGTCATGTGTGTTGTGTTTGCCATGTTTGTTGTGTTTGTCATGTTTGTTGTGTTTGCCATGTTTGATGTGTTTACCATGTTTGTCGTGTTTGCCATGTTTGTCGTGTTTGCCATGTTTGTCGTGTTTGTCATGTTTGTTGTGTTTGCCATGTTTGTTGTGTTTGCCATGTTTGTCGTGTTTGCCATGTTTGTTTTGTTTGCCATGTTTGTTGTGTTTGCCATGTTTGTCGTGTTTGCCATGTTTGTTGTGTTTGCCATGTTTGTCATGTTTGCCATGCTTGTTGTGTTTGCCATATTTGTCATGTTTGTTGTGTTTGCCATGTTTGTTGTGTTTGCCATGTTTGTAGTGTTTGCCATGTTTGTTCTGCTTGCCATGTTTGTAGTGTTTGCCATGTGTGTAGCGTTTGCCATTTTTGTTGTGTTTGTCATGTCTGTAGTGTTTGCCATGTTTGTTGTGTTTGCCATTTTTGTTGTGTTTGCCATATTTGTCATGTTTGTTGTGTTTGCCATGTTTGTTGTGTTTGCCATGTTTGTAGTGTTTGCCATGTTTGTTCTGCTTGCCATGTTTGTAGTGTTTGCCATGTGTGTAGCGTTTGCCATTTTTGTTGTGTTTGTCATGTCTGTAGTGTTTGCCATGTTTGTTGTGTTTGCCATTTTTGTTGTGTTTGCCATGTTTGTAGTGTTTGCCATGTTTGTTCTGCTTGTCATGTTTGTAGTGTTTGCCATTTTTGTTGTGTTTGCCATGTCTGTAGTGTTTGCCATGTTTGTAGTGTTTGCCATGTTTGTTGTGTTTGCCATGTCTGTAGTGTTTGCCATGTTTGTAGTATTTGCCATGTTTGTTCTGCTTGCCATGTTTGTAGTGTTTGCCATGTGTGTAGTGTTTGCCATTTTTGTTGTGTTTGTTATGTTTGCCATGTATGATGTGTTTGTCATGTTTGCTATGTTTACTGTGTTTGCCATGTGTGTTGTGTTTGTCGTGTTTACCATGCTTGATGCAGTTGTCGTGTTGACATTGAGTTTGTCTTTTTCGCCCATTTTGTCCTTTAGCGCGTTTATTTCCGCCAATTTCTGTGCTATTTCTGTTTCAATCATTTTTAGCTTTAGCGCTTTTAGTTCAGATATTTCAGCCAATACACGTACTAACAAATTATCGTAAACGCTCTTTCTAGTTACTCTTACATTGCCTGTGGTGTTAACTTTGCTTGCTGTATTAGTTTTGTTTACATTGTTTATTGTGCTTGCTGTGTTTGCCATGTTTATTGGGTTTGCCAAGATTGTTATGTTTGCCATGTTTGTTGTGTTTGCCATATTTGTTGTGTTAGTTTTGTTTGTCATATGTGTTGTGTTAGTTTTGTTTGCCATGTGTGTTGTGTTTGTCATGTTTGCCATGCTTGATGCAGTTGTCATGTTGCCGTTAAGTTTGTATGCTTCGGCCATTTTGTACTTGAGCTCGTTTATTTCAGCCAATTTCTGTGCCATTTCTGTATCAATCATTTCGAGCTGCAGCGTTTTTATTTTAGATATTTCAGCCAATTTACGTACTAACAAATCATCGTAAACGCTCTGTCTAGCTATTCTTACATTGCCTGTGGTGTTGACTTTGTTTACTGTATTAGTTTTGTTTGCGTTGTTGAGTGTGCTTGTGTTGTTTACTGTGGTTTGTGTTTGTATTTTGCTTGTTGGGTTTGCTGGGGTACTTGTGCTTATTTTGTTTGTTGTGTTTCCTTTATTTACTTTGATTATTTTGCTTGCAGTGCTTGGTGTGGTGCCTTTGCTTGTTATGGTAGCTGTGTTTGCCTTGTCTGGTGTGGTAGTTGTACTTTCCGTATAGGGTTTGGTAACTTTGTTTTCTTTGTTTGGTATGGTAGTTGTACTTTCTATATTTAGTGTTGTATCTGTGTTTGCCTTGTCTGGTGTGGTAGCTCTGTTTGCCTTGGGTGGTATGGTAGTTGTAGTTTCCGTAATAGCTTCGGTACTTGTGTTTGCTTGGTTACTTTCCGTCTTAGGTTTGGTAGTTTTGTTTGCTTTGTTTATTGTCGTACTTTTACTTGGTGCACTGGTATCCATTGATGTGGTGTCATTGTTTACTGTGTTAAATTGGCTTGCTTTACTTGTTTTGATAGCATTGTCTGTTGTGATCATGTTGTTTGCTTCGTAAGTTGTGTCAGATTTGTTTACTGTAGGTGTGCTTGTTGGGGTGTTTGTGATCGGTTTGTTTGCCTTGTTTGTGGTAGTTGCGCTTGCTGTGTTTGCTGCGGCAGTTGTGTTTGCTGCGGCAGTTGTGTTTGCTGCTGGGGTGTGTTTGTTTGCCTCATTTATGGTAAAATTGTTATTGTTTATGGTAGAATTGCTTGTGCTTGGAGTAGAATTGATTGCCTTGATTTTTGTGGTGTAATTGTCTGCCTTGAAATTTATGGTGGAATTGTCTGCCTTGATTTTTGTTTTGGAATTGTCTGCCTTGAAATTTATGGTGGAATTGTCTGCCTTGATTTTTGTTTTGGAATTGTCTGCCTTGAAATTTATGGTGGAATTGTCTGCCTTGAAATGTGTGGTAGAATTGTCTGCCTTGAACTGTATGGTGGAATTGTCTGCCTTGATATATATGGTGGAATTGTCTGCCTTGAACTCTATGGTGGAATTGTCTGCCTTGATTTTTGTGATGTAATTGTCTGCCTTGAAATTTATGGTGGAATTGTCTGCCTTGAACTTTATGGTGGCATTGACTGCCTTGACATTTATGGTGGAAATGTCTGCCTTGATTTTGGTGGTGGAATTGTCTGCATTGAAATTTATGGTGGAATTGTCTGCCTTGATTTTTGTGGTGGAATTGTCTGCCTTGAAATTTATGGTGGAATTGTCTGCCTTGATTTTTGTGGTGGAATTGTCTGCCTTGAAATGTATGGTGGAATTGTCTGCCTTGAAATTTGTGGTGGAATTATCTGTCTTTATTTTTGTGGTGGAATTGTCCGCCTCGATTTTTGTGGTGGAATTGTCTGCCTTGAAATTTGTGGTGGAATTGTCTGTCTTGAAATTTGTGGTAGGATTATTTCTTGTGTTGGTTGTGGTCGATGCATTTCCTTCATCTGTTGTCTGGTTATAAACACTGAAATATGCATTCCAATCCCCATTTGTGGTAGAATTGTTTACATTGTTTGTTGTGTTATTTATGTTAGTTGGGGTTGGCATGGTAGATGTGTTTTCCTCAGCTGTTGTAGTGGTTTGATTGTATAAACTGTAAGATGTATTTGCGGTGTTAGTTATTTTTACGGTGTTAGTTGTATTTGCTGTGTTGATTGTGTTTGCAGTGTTAGTTGTGTTTGCGGTGTTAGTTGTATTTACGTTGCTAGCTGTATTTGCAGTGTTGATTGTGTTTGCGGTGTTAGTTGTGCTTGTTGTGTTTGATGCCTTGGTGGCGTTTACTACCGATATGTTAGTTGAGTTTGATGTGCATGTTGAGCTTATTGTGTTTGCTGTATTAGCTTTGTTTGATGTAATAGTTGCTGTGGTAGTTGTGTTTGATGTGGTAGCTTGACTGGGTGTGGTAGTTGGGGTAGATGTATTTTCACCAGCTTTTGTGGTTGTTCGGTTATAGAAACTGAAAAATGCTTCCCAATCCCGACTGACCTCATCTACATCATCGAACATATCCGCTGTACTTTCTGCGTTACTTGTATTTCCTGTGTTTGTTGTGTTTGTTAATTCAGTTGTGTTAGCTATATGTGTTGTATTTACTGTGCTTAGCGTGCTTGTTCTGTTTGTTGCGTTTACTGTGTTTGGCATGTTTGTTGTGCTTGCTCCATTTGATGTGTTTGTTGTGTTCACTGAGTTTTGTGTTTTTGTTGTGTTCACTGTGTTTGTTATGTTTGTTGTGTTCACTGTGTTTGTTATGTTTGTTATATTCAGTGTGTTTGTTATGTTTGTTGTGTTCACTGTGTTTGCTATGATTGTTGTGTTCACTGTGCTTGTTAAGTTTGTTCTGTTCACTATGTTTGCTATGTTTGTTGTGGTTGCTACATTCATTGTGTTCACTGTGTTTGCTATGCTTGTTGTGGTTGCTACATTCATTGTGTTTGGCATGATCGTTGTTGTGAGAATTGTACTGGGCGCAGCAGTTTTGCTTGGCCTTCTAGGATGGTATCGCCTGTTTGTAAATATCGCGGGCAATCTAAAATTAGACAGTTTGCTCGTAAATCCCTTCATCTTCGACAGTATATGCTTGTATAATCTGTCCATCTGTCTACCTTGTCTTTCTGAAGGTGAGGCTTGTGGGGACAGTGATGAGTGTGATGATGATGGCAAATGGGATGCTTTTGATGAATGTGATGATGAAAGTAATGTTTGTGGTGACGATGTTGATTTGTGGGAAAACTGTGGTGATGATATGTATGAGTGTGATGCTAGCGACGTATACGGTGATGATAGCGACGGAGACGGTGATGCTAGTGTCGAATACGGTGATGCTAGTGATGAATATGGTGATGCCAATGACGAATATGGTGACTTTAGTGACGAATATGGTGATGCCAATGATGGATACGGTGGCTTCAATGACGAATGCGCAGCCTGAGCTATGAGCACCGAAGAAGCTCCTCTACTGCGGGTCATTTGCTCCTCGAACTCCGCCTTAATTTTACCAGCAATATCATCATCATCATCATCACACGGGAAGATGGTGCAGGTGATGTAGTTATCCTGGCAGTGACACCAATTACACTTATCCTTCTTGAAGTGTGTGGGGCCCACGCAGTATTGTCCTTCCACCCCGAGATCTGGGAGGGACAAAGGCAGGAAAGTACACTTTAAAAAATATGTATATTGTTAACAATAACACACAGTACATTGCTACTTTCAATCACCTAATTCAATATTTCAGTGTCTGACCTGTATTTTATCTTGAAGTTCATGATACTGAATTTCTTAAGGGCTAGAAATATTTATGTTTAGACAAATTTATGAAAGATGACACGAAGGAGAGGAGAGGTTAGGCATACAGATATAATGATACAATGATATACAGATACAGTGTTCCTCAGAGCTATCCCAGTGCATACCACCTCCTTTACGTAGGGCACGTGATACCGGTCTTGCAACTCAATCCCACCCCTACTCTGTGCAACTCTCCAACCCAAGAGTTAAACGTTACTCTCAAACTTTCTTCTACTCAACAGCTGAGCTCTGGAACTCTCTCCCAGAATCAGTCTTTCCCTCTTCCTATGACTTAAATTACTTCAAACTCCGTGTGTCCAGGCATTTTGGCTCGAACGTCCCTTGATTTTGGCCCTGTCACTCTTTCAACTATGGGGGAGGCACTCGCTATAGGCAGTTATGCCTTTTGCCTCCCTCAATCACATAGAAGAAAAAAAATGGGTGATTCAATAGACTTCGGGCATCAGTCATTCATTCTGGTGATTACCAGGCTTTAGCATAACTGGTTCGAACCCTGCTCACAACCGGTTGAGTATTGTGTGGTTGACTTTAACTTTATTACACCTAGTACATAAGAATATATAAAGTATCTGTGTCCACTATTACATTATTTATAAATCTTATTTTACTTGTTTTTAAAATTCAGTTCCTGTACCTCTAATATTTCTACTGGGCCCTCCTAACCACCATTATTTTGTATTGCATGTATAACATACAGGAAGGTTCCTAATTCCAATTAAATGTTGATTGTTAGGAACATTGCATACTCAACCCTGCAAAAGTAAAGGATTAAGATAATTTTATTGAGATGTTGAACTGAAATTTAGAAAGCACACTAATGTGAGCAATAGGTTTAAGGAAATACCTAAATACAGCGACCTTCTTTACATTGTCCTAGTGGTTCTCTCTCTCTCTCTCTCTTACCAGTAAAACAATTTCCCTCTTCTTCTTCTTCTTCTTCTCCTTTGTTTTGATGGTGACAGTCCTGAGTCCCATCCTGCCTACACCTACACTTGGCCCCACACCCCTGGTCCCTCCAAGTCGCTCCGGGGATGCACGACACGGGGAAATCTAGTGTGGGATGAGTTCTGAGTTAGCTACAAGATCAGTTAAGGGTGTGGTGTCCCGAGTTCGAATCCCGGGAGGACCATCATTATGTTTTCATTAGTTTATTCATGTGCATTGGGGTTTGTAATTGATGATTAATGTTAAGAACGGGTGTTACCTAATACTATAGTTCTGTATCATATTAGGCAAGGTTCTGAAATATCTGGGTAGCTCCGATTTATGATGTTTAGGGTTCGGGGTTAAATTTAAGTCTACCCATGTGGAAACGACACGTACTTGCAAAATACCTGTGTAACGGAGGTGTATTTTTCAACTCTGACATAATATTTTAACATTTACGGTACTAACCAAACTGGATTGGATACTGAACTGGTGATCTCAAAAAATGTCATACCCCACTGCTGGGACTGAACGTGGGACCAGTCAGTCACCAGGCCGGCACCTTACCTACTGAACCAATAGAGGTACTCCACTTGGTCGGACGATTTAAGTCAAGTGAGTTTTACCTTCAGAATCAGACCACAGTTTTAGCTCCCTTTACATAAACTTGCCATGATTCATGGTAGATAGGATTCTGGATAGTCTAGGCCTCGTTATAGAGAGGGTCTTACTTTAAGATTAGACTTGTTACAGTAGCTCTAGCTGATTTATGCTAGGTAGAGTAATTATATGGTTATAGCTCTACGATGAACTCAGGTACTATATAGCTCTGACTTGTGATAGATAGCAAAGAATAACAAAGCTTCATGATAATTCTGAGTATTTAGATGTCTCTGGGTAATATTGGCGATTATTGATCATTGATATTATTGGCGATTATTGATTATTGTTTATTATTGTTATTGTTAGTAATGATTATTGTTATTGGTTTGTTTGCTGTGTTTGGCAGGAATTTCAGTTATGTTGGTGAGTTTCTAAAATTCATTAAGTAGATTTCACCTGTGCAGTTGGATTGAGAACAGACGGTGATGTTGTTGACGCATGCGCACCAGTTACATCTGTCATCCCCTCGCCACGTCCTCATCAGGTTACACTCTGAGGAGTAGTGCATAGTTTTCTTATGTAATCTGTGCCCCATAAAATGTTCTTTCCTCTAGCTTAAGGGGGTATGGGCCGGTTTTCTGGACCACTTCTCCCTCATGTTTAGCCCCATTAGTTTTCAGATGTTAAGATGTTTTCCCCATTAGTTAGTTGATTTTAAGACCTTTCGCCCTATTTCTTCGTCAATATTTAGACCTTTCGTGCTATTTAGGTGTCAATTTTTCCCTGGCGAACGATAGTGAGCCTATAATGTTGGAAGCCTGGACATTTTCTACCGAAAAATGTGCAAATTAATCTAGAAGGGGAATCTAATGGATGTGTTTTTGTTTTTTTCAATGTGGATGGAGGTCTAGGGAGCAAACTAGAAAAATAATGAATACATGCAAAAATCGCCCAAAAAGTGAACCATCCCCCCCCCCCCTTAAGCATTAGGCCATTCATAGTGCAGTTGGGTACAGTACATGATTAGATTAATATCCAGTATTCGATAAATGGATATCAATCGTGGTCATGTAGGCTACTGTGGTTATAACTGTCTTGATGGTGTAATGGTTAGAGCGTGTAAGTTCTGTATGTGATCTTGGGAGAATCACATACTTTCATTAATGTAATTTGGGGTGTAGGTAATTAAGATGAAATTTCAGGTCTGCACTCCTATGTCTCAGGGGTACAAGGTCCTCCCCGCTACAGAGGACAAGAGTGAGAGACTTGGACTTTGAAATGGTCGTGGCGGAGGGCCGAATTGGGGAACAACTAGGTTGATTGTAGGGAGGTACTGGTACAATAAGATAAACTATAATGTAACTAGAATAAGATAAATTGTACACCACTTTGTAACTGTCACCTTAACCCGTTCACGCATTTATGACGCAGAGGTTGCCAGATTAGCAATAAGAAATAGAGTTCTCTCACTCTTATAATTACCTCTCCAAAATTAGTTTTCTGCCCACAGCTAACTCAAAGACAACTGCAGAGGTTGAAGTAACTAAACTAAAGGTTACTAAATACCCCTGATGGTAACAAAGGCTTTAAAGTATCCCCAATAGGCTCAACATCGCGTCATATGTCGGAGAGGGTTAAGGGGAGATCTCCACTTGAGGGATTTTTTTCTTGACCCCTTTCTCCCTCATTGTTAGCCCCATTGCATTTGATATTATAAAACGTTTGCCCCATTAGTTTAGCGATTTTAAGAACTTTCACCCCATATTAAGACCTTTCGTGCAATTCAGGTGTCGCTTTTATCCTGGCGAGCGATAGCGAGCCTGTAATTTAAGAGGAACCGGCCTTTGGCCGGGAAATTTTTCTACTGAAAAATTACAAATTTATCTTGAAAGGGACTCAAGGGGGTGTAATTTTAAGCTTGATGGAGGTCTAGGGAACAAACTAAATACCTCCCCTTAATAAAAAAACAAAAAAACAAAAAAAAAATCACATAAGGGACTTTTTCTGGACCCCCTTCTCATCATATTTAGCACCATTTGTTTTAAGATTTCAAGACGTTCGCTCCATTAGTTCAGCCATTTTAAGACCTTTCGCCCCATTTATGTCTACTTTAAGACCTTTCGTGCCATTTAAGTGTCTTGTTTACCTGGCGAGCGATAGCGAGCCTGTAATTTAGGATAAAGTGGCCTCTGGCCACGACATATTAATCTCGAAAGGGGGTCTTGGGGATATTTTTCTAAGTTTGATGGAGGTATTGGGTGATGTACACATATAGACAGATGGACAGGCCTGGCTTCATCTTCCCAGCTCCAAGGCATGTTTTTTTAGTATGATACAAAATAGTTATATATATTATAGGCTATTATATGTATTATATGCTCTTTAAAGCCTGGGACCTGACCCACCTGCACCCTGTTGAGGCATGGTAGCTGGATCACGGTAGTAGTTACAGGCCGTCCTACCTGTTCTACCTGTCCTACCTGTCCTACCCACTCCCACACCTGACCCTACCTGCACCCTGTTGAGGCATGGTAGCTGGATCACGGTAGTAGTTACAGGTCGTCCTACCACCCACACAGTAACACCAAGCGCACCCATCTATCGTAAAGTAATGACCAG
Organism: Paralithodes platypus; assembly: GCA_032716605.1. Taxonomy (NCBI): domain Eukaryota; kingdom Metazoa; phylum Arthropoda; class Malacostraca; order Decapoda; family Lithodidae; genus Paralithodes; species Paralithodes platypus. Next base: position 36,420,785 of record CM064522.1, read on the forward strand.
CCTCACAACTCTGGTTACGTTGGTCAAAATCTGTTGGCGGTAGGAATAGTATATAAGTTATCATGGAAAAGATTAATACATATTTAGACAATATTTTCATTGGATTGGTTACGCTGGTCAAAATCCATTAGCGGTAGGAACTATATATTAGTTATTATGCAAAGGATAACAAAGTAATTAAGACAATATTTGTATTGTACTGGTTACGCTGGTCAAAATCTGTTGGCGGTAGGAACAGTATATTAGTAATTATATAATGGATAAATACAAATTAAACAATGTTCGTTGTTACTAACAGAAATATACAATTTTGACTAACACAAAATTTAGTACAAAAGCTTAAATCTACAGTATTACTGAAATTTTGTAACAATGAGTTATGGTGAAACGTTTATTGTTAAACTTCAATATTAAGTTGTAAATCAGGCAAAAAAACGTCCAAAAGGACAATACAAATTACACAAAGAAAGTTGTTTCATTTAATGTTCTTTTCAGGAATGTAACTACAGCCTTAAGTGAGGAATTAATATACTGTTTCACTAACCTGCTTGACACTTGGGGTTATCCTCACATATGGATAATCCAGCGGAGGTGCAGTTACACTCTTGGCCACACTTCAATAAAATGGTCTAATAGTTGCCAGAACGCCACTGGCACTGCACGGGTTAAGTGAGGAATTACTATACTATTTCTTACTAACCTGGCTGACACTCGGGGTCTTGGTTACATAGAGGTAGTCCAGCGGAGGCGCAGTTACACTCGTGGCCACACTTGTTACGGAACACGGACCCGGGGACGCATCTGTTCTGGGCATCCACTGTGGAGGGAGGGGGACAACACCAACATTCACATCAACCATTGTTAAATATTTTACGTATTCTACAGCAATTCTTTCAAAATATTTAATATTCTAAATATTTAATGCATTAATCCATACTTTCTTATGAGTATCATCTGGTTTTTATCTCGGAGCTATATTGTTATGGATTTGCATATAACTTAATAGTAAGCCTTGTAATCAGTGTAAGAAATGCTAATGTCTGTACAGTACATGTAACTTTGTAAAATAAATTGCGAAATACAGCCTATTGGCTGATTATTTGATTGATTGATTGATTGATTGATTAACACAAAGCACACACACACACACACACACACCTGTATACTTTCCAGCGAGGTTGATGGTTATGTCCCTTCCACACCTGTTGACCGTACACACCTGCCTTCCGTCCCTACACCCACACCAGTTATCACACGGCTCTGGCCACACCCGGGTATGGAGGCACGGAGGGGGACCTGTAGTAGTACACACCTGTCACTCAAACATGTGTAATTATCCCCTTCTATACCGGCTACGTTATTTTAATTTTATTTTTAACAATTTTTAGATGATTTTGTTAAGCTTAGGAAGGACCCAAACCATTTAAAATATACAGACTATCTCAAGAAACGTCATTATGTTAAAAAACATAATAATTCTATTCGACACCTTAGCTCTGGAACTCTCTCAAAGAATTAGTCTGTCTTTGAAGTCCTTCTTCCTATGACTTAAATTGCTTCAAACTCCGTGTGTCCAGGCATTTTGGTTCGAACGTCCATTGATATTGGCCCTGTCACTCTTTCAACTCTGGGGGAGACACTCGCTACAGGCAGTTCTGCCTTTTGTCTCCCTCACTCACATAGAACAAAAAAGCTACCACGGATCCTTCTTAAGCTGAATAAAATCGTGTAATGATTGCTAAACTATGATAAAAAGGACGTTACCGGTATTGAATGGGTTAAGCACCCCTGACACTGATACACGTACCTGTCTCTGGAACACCTGTCAATGGTACAGTTGTTAAAATATGAACATGGGACAATTACTATGGAGAACCAGCTGTATATACAGTACTACCATTACATAATTATGAACCCTCTTAAGGTGTTTCCGTCAATTCTTACGAGCAACTGTTGTCGGGTAGCTTGAAAATTTAAGCTCTAAAATAATCAAAACTACCTAACATAATCTACCTTCGATCTAGTTTCCGATCCCAATGCGATAGAGCCTCAAAATGGTACGAGAAAAAAGTTGCTTATCTAAAACTGCCGGAAAATGAGTTGGTGTAACACCATGTTTAGTGAGCTGTATCCCAATACCCACCTTGTTCTGAAGGCTTGGACGTGGCTGTTGATAGTTCGGGCATGGTTGGGGTAGACGGTTTCCAAGTAGTGTCTTGTAGCTCTCCTTGTAGGCCTTGTAGGCTACTTGGAGGGGTCTTACGAGAATCGTTTGTTGTTCCAGTAACTCCTACTGTTATTCCAGTGACTCCTTCTGTTGTTCCAGTGACTCCTACTGTTGTCCCAGTTACTCCTACTGTTGTTCCAGTGACTCGTTCTGTTGTTCCAGTGACTCCTACTGTTGTTCCAGTGACTCCTGCTGTTGTTCCAGTGACTCCTACTGTTGTCCCAGTGACTCCTTCTGTTGTCCCAGTGACTCCTACTGTTGTTCCAGTGACTCCTACTGTTGTTCCAGTGACTCCTTCTGTTGTTCCAGTAACTCCTACTGTTGTCCCAGTGACTCCTACTGTTGTTCCAGTGACTCCTTCTGTTTCAAAGACTCTTATTATTTCAGTAACATCAACACCTGTTGTTCCAGTAACACCAACAATGACTGGTGTTAACCCAGTGACTCCGGGTGTTGTTTCAGTGACTTCTGGTGTTGTTACCCCTGGTGTTGTTACACCTGGTGTTGTTGCTCCTGGTGTTGTTACTCCTGGTGTTACTACCCCTGGTGTTGTTACTCCTGGTGTTGTTACACCTGGTGTTGTTACCCCTGGTATTGTTACTCCTGGTGTTGTTACTGCTGGTGTTGTTACCCCTGGTGTTACTCCTGGTGTTGTTACCCCTGGTGTTGTTACCCCTGGTGTTGTTAACCCTGGTATTGTTACCCCTGGTGTTGTTACTCCTGGTGTTTTTACTCCTGGTTTTGTTACTCCTGGTTTTGTTACTCCTGGTGTTGTTACCCCTGGTGTTGTTACTCCTGGTGTTGTTACTCCTGGTGTTGTTTCCCCTGGTGTTGTTACTCCTGGTGTTGTTAGCCCTGCTATTGTTACCCCTGGCATTGTTTCCCCTGGTGTTGTTACTCCTGGTGTTGTTACTCCTGGTATTGTTATCCCTGGTGTTGTTACTCCTGGTTTTGTTACTGCTGGTGTTGTTACTCCTGGTGTTGTTACTCCTGGTGTTGTTAATCCTGGTGTTGTTACCCCTGGTGTTGTTACTCCTGGTGTTGTTACTCCTGCTTTTGTTACCCCTGGTGTTGTTACTCCTGGTGTTGTTACCCCTGGTGTTGTTACTCCTAGTGTTGTTACTCCTGCTTTTGTTACCCCTGGTGTTGTTACTCGTGGTGTTGGTACTCCTGGTGGTGTTACCCCTGGTGTTGTTACTCCTGGTGTTACTGCCCCTGGTGTTGTTACTCCTGGTGTTGTTGCTCCTGGTGTTGTTACTCCTGGTGTTGTTGCTCCTGGTGTGTTTACCCCTGGTATTGTTACCCCTGGTGTTGTCACTCCTAGTGTTGTTACTCCTGGTCTTGTTACTCCTGGTTTTGTTACGGCTGGTGTTGTTACTCCTGGTGTTGTTACTCCTGGTGTTGTTACTCCTGGTGTTGTTACCCCTGGTGTTGTTACTCCTGCTTTTGTTACCCCTGGTGTTATTCCTGGTGTTGTTACCCCTGGTGTTGTTGCCCTTGGTGTTGTTACCCCTAGTGTAGTTACCCCTGATGTTGTAACTCCTGGTATTGTCACCCCTGGTGTTGTTACACCTGGTGTTGTTACTCCTGGTGTTGTTACACCTGGTGTTACTTCTGGTGTTGTTACTCTTGGTGTTGATACTCCTGGTGTTGTTACCCCTGGTGTTACTCCTGGTGTTATTACTCCTGGTGTTGTTACTCCTGGTGTTGTTACTACTCCTGGTGTTGTTACCCCTGGTGTTGTCACCCCTGGTGTTGTTACTCCTGGTGTTGTTACTCCTGGTGTTGTTACTCCTGGTGTTGTTACCCCTGGTGTTGTTACTCCTGGTGTTGTTACCCTTGGTGTTGTTACTCCTGGTGCTGTTACTCCTGATGTTGTTACTCCTGGTGTTGTCACCCCTGGTGTTGTTACTCCTGGTGTTGTTACTCCTGGTGTTGTTACTCCTGGTGTTGTTACCCCTGGTGTTGTTACTCCTGGTGCTGTTACTTCTGGTGTTGTTACTTGTGGTGTTGTTACTCCTTGTGTTGGTACTACTCCTGGTGTTGCTACTCCTGGTGTTGTCTTAGTGACCCCTGGTGTTGTTACTCCTGGTGTTGTTGCTCCTGGTATTCCTACTCCTGGTGTTGTTATTTCTGGTGGTGTGACTCCTGGTGTTGTTACTCCTGGTGGAGTTACTCCTGGTGTTGTTACTCCTGGTGTTGTTACTCTTGGTGTTGTCACTCCTGGTGTTGTTACTCCTGGTGTTGTTACTCCTGGTGTTGTTACCCCTGGTGTTGTTATTCTTGGTGTTGTCACTCCTGGTGTTGTTACTCCTGGTGTTGTTACCCCTGGTGTTGTTACTCCTGGTTTTGTCTTAGTGACACCTGGTGTTGTTACTCCTGGTGTTGTTACTACTGGTGTTGTCTTAGTGACCCCTGGTGTTGTTACACGTGGTGTTGTTACTACTGGTGTTGTTACCACTGGTGTTGTTACTCCTGGTGTTGTTACGCCTGGTGTTGTTACTTCTGGTTTTGTTATTTCTGGTGTTGTTACTCCTAGTGTTATTACTCCTGGTGTTGTCTTAGTGACCCCTGGTGTTGCTACTCCTGGTGTTGTTACCCCTGGTGTTGCTACTCCTGGTGTTGCTACTCCTGGTGTTGTTACTCCTGGTGTTGTTACTCCTGGTTTTGTTACTCCTGGTGTTGTCACCCCTGGTGTTGTTACTCCTGGTGTTGTAACTCCTGGTGTTGTTACTCTTGTTGTTACTCCTTGTGTTGTTACCCCTGGTGTTGTTACTCCTGGTGTTGTTACTTCTGGTGTTGTGACTCTTGGTGTTGTTATTCCTGGTGTTGTTACTCTTGGTGTTGTCACTCCTGGTGTTGTTACTCCTGGTGTTACCCCTGATGTTGTTATTCCTGGTGTTGTTACTCTTGGTGTTGCTATTTCTGGCGTTGTTACTCCTGGTGTTTTCTTAGTGACTCCTGGTGTTGTTACCCTTGGTGTTGTTACTCCTGGTGTTGTTACTGCTGGTGTTGTTACCCCTGGTGGTGTTATCCCTGGTGTTGTCACCCTTGGTGTTGTTACTCCTGGTGTTGTTACTCCTAGTGTTGTTACCCCTGGTATTGTCACCCTTGGTGTTGTTACTCCTGGTGTTGTTACCCCTGGTGTTGTTACTCCTGGTGTTATTACTCCTAGTGTTGTTACCCCTGGTGTTGTCACCCTTGGTGTTGTTACTCCTGGTGTTGTTACTTCTGGTGTTGTCGCAGTGACCCCTGGTGCTGTTACTAATGGTGTTGTTACTCCTGGTGTTGTCACCCTTGGAGTTGTTACTCTTGGTGTTGTTACCCCTGGTGTTGTTACCCCTGGTGTTATCACCCGTGGTGTTGTTACTCCTGGTGTTGTTACTCCTGGTGTTGTTACCCCTGGTGTTGTTACTCCTGGTGTTGTTACCCTTGGTGTTGTTACTCCTGGTGTTGTTACCCCTAGTATTGTTACTCTTGGTGTTGTTACTCTTGGTGTTGTTACCCCTAGTGTTGCTACCCCTGGTGTTGTTACTCCTAGTGTTGTTACTCCTGGTGTTGTTACCCCTGGTGTTGTTACTCCTGATGTTGTTATTCCTGGTGGTGTTACTCCTGGTATTGTTACTCCTAGTGTTGTTACTCCTGGTGTTGTTACCCCTGGTGTTGTTACTCCTGGTGTTGTTATTCCTGGTGGTGTTACCCCTGGTGTTGTTACTCCTGGTGTTGTTACCCCTGGTGTTGCTACCCCTGGTGATGTTACTCCTAGTGTTGTTACTCCTGGTGTTGTTACACCTGGTGTTGTTAATCCTGGTGTTGTTAATCCTGGTGTTGTTACCCCTGGTGTTGCTACCCCCGGTGTTGTTACTCCTGGTGTTGTTGCTCCTGGTGTTGTTACCTTTGGTGTTGTTACTCCTGGTGTTGTTACCCCTGGTGTTGTTACTCCTGGTATTGTTACTCCTGGTGTTGTTACCCCTGGTGTTGTTACCCTTGGTGTTGTTACTCCTGGTGTTGTTACCCCTGGTGTTACTCCTGGTGTTGTTACCCCTGGTGTTGTTACTCCTGGTGTTGTTACCCCTGGTGGTACTCCTGGTGTTGTTACCCCTGGTGTTACTCCTGGTGTTGTTACCCCTGGTGTTGTTACTCCTGGTGTTGATACCCCTGGTGTTGTTACTCCTGGTATTGTTACTCCTGGTGTTGTTACCCCTGGTGTTGTTACCCTTGATTTTGTTACTCCTGGTGTTGTTACCCCTGGTGTTACTCCTGGTGTTGTTACTCCTGGTGTTGTTACCTTTGGTGTTGTTACCCCTGGTGTTGTTACTCCTTGTGTTGTTAATCCTGGTGTTGTTACCCCGGGTGTTGTTACTCCTGGTGTTGTTACCCCTGGTGTTGTTACTCCTTGTGTTGTTACTCCTGGTGTTGTTACTGCTGGTGTTGTTACCCCTGGTGTTGTTACGCCTTGTGTTGTTACTCCTGGTGTTTTTAGTCCTGGTGTTGTCTCAGTGACCCTTGAATTTGTTACCCCTGGTGTTGTTACCCCCGGTGTTGTTACTCCTGGTGTTGTTTCCCTTGGTGTTGTTACTCTTAGTGTTGTTACTCTTGGTTTTGTTACTCCTGGTGTTGTTGCTCCTGGTGTTGTTACTCCTGGTGTTGTTACTCCTGGTGTTGTTACCCTTGGTGTTGTTGCTCCTGGTGTTGTTACTCCTTGTGTTGTTACTCCTGGTGTTGTTTCCCCTGGTATTGTTACTCCTGGTGTTGTTGCCCCTGGTGTTGTTAGTCCTTGTGTTTTTAGTCCTGGTGTTGTCTCAGTGACCCCTGGTGTTGTTACCCCTGGTGTTGTTACTTCTGGTGTTGTTACCCCTGGTGGTGTCACCTCTGGTGTTGTTACTCCTGGTGTTGTTACTCTTGGTGTTGTTACCCCTTGTGTTGTCTCAGTGACCCCTGGTGTTGTTTTAATAACTTCTGGTGTTTTTACTTGTGGTGTTTTAACTCCTTGTTTTGTCTCAGTGGCTCCTGGTGTTGCCCCTGTAACTTTTGTTGTTGTATCAGTGTCTTTGTGTTGCGCTTTACTGATTGGCAGTGTTTTCTCAGTTATTGTGATTGATGTTCTTGTGACTCCTGGTGTTGTGTCAGGGACTTTTCTTATTGTGTCAGTGACTCCTGCTGTTGATTCAGTGACTCCTAGTGTTGGTTTAGTAACTCCTGGTGTTGATTCAGTGGCTCCTGGTGTTGATTCATTGACTCCTGGCATTGTTTTAGTGACTCTTGCTGGTGTTGTCTCAGTGGCACCTGCTAAATTCTTAGTGATTCCTGGTGTTGTTACTCCAGGTGTTGCTTTTGTGACTCCTGGTGTTGCTTTCGGGATTCCTGGTGTGGTTACTCCAGATGTTGCTTTAGTGATTCCTGGTGTTGTGTTAGTGATTATTAGTGTTGTTCCTGTGAGTCCTGGTGTTTTAGTGATTCCTTCAGTATCCTCAGTGCCCTGTGATGGCATAGTGAATACTGGTGTTTTAGTTAGTTCTGTGACTAACTCAGACGTAGTGGTACCAGGGTGGAGGGTGAGGAGAGGTGGTGCTGTGTAGTTATTGTGGATCATGAGGGGTTCCATTTCCTCATCGCAGGGGTGTCCGGTACAGGCGATGGTCTTCCCCTCACACCGGCACCAACGCCCCCTCTGCTGGAAGTAACTGGCACCCTCACACGCCTGGCCCTCTACTGACTTCTCTACAGAGAGAAAGACTGAGTCAAGGCGGATTCCTACGAGTGCACACAAGTATCACAAACAGTTCCAAAATATTTAAAATTACACCAACATGAGATCATAATTCAGGTTTTTAAGCACGTATTGTCCTACTCAACTTCTCACAGACAGTCGGCATTTAGGATGGTATTATGGAGTTAATATGTACAGTGAAGTCACAAGCCATAATAAATAAACACCTGAGGGAATTATGTAGCTAACTAGACGTAAGGTTTTAAGGCAAATTTTAGAGGTACAGGGCTTTTATCTAATCAGGCAAATCACATTTGTATATGTCTTACCTAGGCTTAATGTAAAAAACAATATACAGTACAGTATATATATATATCTAGTTAGTAACAATTACAAAACTTCCCCACCAACCAACCTTCCGGACAGATCTCTCCCTTACAGATAGGGAAGCCATGGTCCTCACACGTGCACTCCCTCCCACACCCATCACGATACTGGGACCCGGGGATGCACAAGGTAGCGTATTCTGCAGACGAGGTATAGGTGCCAATTTAATTGTGTTCATTTATTTCATAAAACTTAAAATTATGTAATTAATATTATGATTTTGAGCCGACAGCTAGTGAGGTTGAAAATACATTTCCTTAACCTATTGTATCCTAAGTGGTCAACAGAATGACCATGACTGCCATAACGTCCAGCACCGACGTACCCTCAAAGGGAACATATTGTAGGCAAGGGACCAGAAGGACCCCTGAGACTGATCCCTTCAAATCTAATCCCAATGGCCAAGAAAAGTTTTTGTTAGAAATTTCACCTGCAGACAGACGGATACAGAATACGAAATGCTCTCTGCCGCCTTGACCATGAGAGTGTGTCTGTATGTAGGTATGTACAGTATATAATTATGTATGCATGTATTATTCCATGACCCCCATGCTACCAACCATAATGACAGTCTAGTGCTGTACAGACACTGGCGTTGGTCCTACAGCCACACCAGTTACAGCTGTCCTCCTCCCTCCACAGTGACCCCTCCACACAGCTGTAGCCTCCCTCACACCCATCTGTTGGCACAAAATACAGTCATTCAGATAAAATCATGGACCTCTCATATATTTAATTATGCAAAGGAAATTAGTGGATCACTTAGGGAATTGTTTATTAGTGTTCAATTATGGCTGTACTGATCGGAAATAATGTTGAAAATGCAAAGGTTGGTGGTATAACCCAGAGAACTGTTGGATCCTTCATCTCTTCAGGACCTAAGCTTAGAAGCAAGACACTCACAAGAAACCAGGTTGCTTAGTGCTAATTTGAACATTGTTGTACAACTTAAATTAGCCAGGAATCGTGTAGTCAATGCAATGTTTGGGGGTATGACCCGAAACAAATCATATTTGCACTTGTCACACATTTGATATTCGGAGAATTAAGGGGTCCCATTTGCGACGACTGAAACTGTAAGAAAATATCACAATATTACCATACTAACTGGGAAAAACGTTGCCGATGCAAATATTGGTGATGTGGGCGTTCTGCCACCCAATCCATAGACAGATGAAGGATTGTTGACAAATGTTCTAATATTGCTGTACTAACCTGGGATAATGTTGCTGATCTAAGTTCTAAGAGTTTATATAGTTGACTCAGAGACAGACTTAATTATTTTACCATAGTTTTCTCACCACAACTCGGTATAATTAGGCAGGATCATTGATGACAAACCGTGACTTTAGTCATACATGCATACATAATTTAAAAAACCAAGTGGACCACACGAGGTGCAGTATTAGTCTAACGTTCTTATGATGGTGTTCCAGGCAGCCCTATTCAAGGCTGCTCGACTTGTCAGGTTTATAGCTTCGATATCAGATCATATAATTATGACCTGATCCCACGTCCTTCTAGGTGTGACTCTTGGTGCAGCTCCGTCCACGTTCACGGGCTTGCATATTTTCACTCGATTTACATCATCCATCATCTCTACATGCCTATATGTACACATATATTCGATGACACACTTGATATCCAATCGCCTCCTCAACTCCTCTTGCAGTTTGGCCACACACACCCATATCACTATTATCATTCTGTTACATTATATTTTGTTGATTGTATCCATTTGTAATTGACTACATTTATGAAGCATAGGTCATTGATCTTTTATATTATATATAACATACACCTTCCCCTTCAGGTGGAGTGGAAGTTTCTTGTGGTTAAAATTGGAAGCAGTTCTCTGAACTTTCCCCAGCCATATCTAACTCTGGCAATAGTGGCAGGTTCAGCCTTCATCAGGCATTTGAGACTGAAAGACATAAGATACAATTTGAGAAGGTAAGTAAATATTAGTATATTACCACACCAACCGGGAATAACGTTGTCCATGCATGGGTTGGTGGTGTGGGCGACCTGGCATCCCGTCCACAGACAGATGAAGTGGTTACACCCGTCATGCCACTGAGACCCAGGGTAGCACACGGGGCACTCACGACGAACTGGAAGGTAGAGGTATACAGACTATTAACACACATAACAAAGTCACTCCAACAGCTTCCTCCCTCTCCAATACCCGTTCTCCCCTCTCAACCCTCTTCGAAAAGTAGATACGATCGAGGTGCTGTTGTAAAGGCTATTCCCCCGATACCTTCACCTGGCCTGACGCCTATTGGAACAAAAGAGGCATGGGTTAATGAATACAGCTTCCAGAATAAATGCAACTTGCAGAATAAATAGTTCAAACACCTACCCATGAAGATGTTAGCAGAGGCCAGGCCCGCTGAGAGCAGAACTAAGCAGATCAGGATAGTCATAGTCCACTGCTTCATTACTATCCCCATCCTCGGCCCCTCTTGCACTCTATCCGCTGCTTCTTTGTCTGGATTAGGCGTTGTTGGTTTTGTCCTGCTTGTTCCGGATAGCCTTTTCAATAAGCTGATCAGGATAGTCATAGTCCACTGCTTCAATACTATCCCCATCCTCGGCCCCACCTGCACGCTACTCTCTGCTTCTTGGTCTGGATTAGGCGTTGTTGTCTTTGTTGGTTTTGTCTTGGTTGTTCCGGATAGTCTTTTCAATAAGCAGGCCAGAATAGTCATAGTCCACTGCTTCAATACTATCCCACTCATCGGCCCCTCTTGTTCGCTACCCTCTGCTTCTTTGTCTGGATGAGGCGCTATTGTCTTTGTTGGTTTTGTCCTGTTTGTTCCTCGCGCTCTTTTCCTCGTTTGCGATTTTACCGCCATTTTGTTTTTGTTTTTTCACCACTTTTTTAATGTTGTTGTTGTTGTTTCCTCTTGCTTTAGTGTATCTCGATATATTTAGGCTTCTTTTTATCCATTTTGTATTGTGTTTCTTATTGTGTTTTAATTGTATTTATTTTGTTTTTTATTGTGTTTACTGTTTTATTGTATTTATATTGTGTTTATATTGCACTGTATTGCTTTTATTGTAGGCCTATTGTTATTGTGTTTATTGTATTATTGTGCTTTTATTGTATTTTTATTGTTTGTATTGTATTTTCAGCTAAAAAAAAAAAAATCCTGGGATTTTTTTTCTATATTATTGTTTTCTATCACTCCAGTTATAGATTATTCTGTACACGAACTTTCTGTAGATAAATTGTTTTGGGATAATATATTTAAACTATAGTCCATTCATTATACAGTAGGTAGGCCAGAAATCGTGAACCTCTAACCTCTGTAACTAATTATAAAGGGCTTAGAAAACGGTGCTGTAAATTTCAACATCTATTCCCTGGCTAACTCTTCCCAAATGGTAGAAATGGGTTGTGAGTAGCCATTTTAATACATTTGAATGTGTATTGGAAAGTGTGTTGTGTTATTTAGTGTAGTTATAAGAAGAGGAGGTGTTTGTGAGAGCTAGATGGATTACTCTCTGTGTATAGGTGAGACACAAACAAAATCAGTAAAGGAAGCCAGGTATGTGTAACAGGAGTTCCAGAAACTCCTTTTCACACGCCTATGAGGCCTCCCCTGGACACTGCACTGCTCGATTGGTGCCTAGTTAGAACTATTAATTGACAATGGTTCTATTACACTAGTTGAGATCTACTGGTTGAATTGACAATGGTTGACTTGGCATACTGGTTGAATTGGTGCACTGATTGAAATGGTGCACTGGTTGAATTGACAATGGTTGACTTGGCATACTGGTTGAATTGGTGCACTGATTGAAATGGTGCACTGGTTGAATTGACAATGGTTGACTTGGCATACTGGTTGAATTGGTGCACTGATTGAAATGGTGCACTGGTTGAATTGGCACTGCTTGAATTGGTATACTGGTTGAATTGGTGCACTGATTGAAATGGTGCACTGGTTGAATTGGCACTGCTTGAATTGGTATACTGGTTGAATTGGTACACTGGTTAGGTCGCCTGGGAATCAGTCTATATAGGTGTACCTCACTGTACCGCTCAGTCAACCATACTAGACTCTACCTGTATCTTTGTGGCCATACTTCTTGTTGATATGTTACCCCCCCCCCCCTTCCACACACACACACCTTAAGTTTACAAATAGTCCTCCGTAAGAAAGGGGTTGTTAGGCGACTGCTGATACTCACACAGATACACACACACACACACACACCTCCTCCTGTGTCTTGCAACACAATCCCACGTACCCCTACTCTCTGCAACTCTCCAACTCAATAGTGAAATACTCCCAATATCTTTCTTCTATTCAACATCTGAGCTATGGAACCCTCTCCCTGAATCCATCTTTCCCTCATCCCATGACTTATATTGCTTCAAACCCTGTGTGTCCAGGCATTTTGGCTCAACGGTTCCTTGATTTTTGCCCTGTCACTCTTTCAACTCTGAGGGAGGCACTCGTCACCGGCAGTCTTGCCTTTTGTCTCCCTCATTCACAAAGAAAAAAAAACACACACACACACATACGAACAGACAGACTCACATACATACAATACACGTAGCCTACTTGTATGATCCCTCACCTACACAAACACTCTCTCTCTCTCTCTCTCTGGAATCTGTTCTACCTGGAACAAACTTCTCTCCGAAGTTGTAAACAGTTCTTTAGTAGAGCAGTTCAAGAAGAGAGTAGATATTATTTTGCACACTTTGTAACGAGTTTAGTGCACTAAACAGTCTCTCTCTCCTTCCACTTCGAGTATCTCCTCGGAATGGCCCGCAAGGTCTCTGCGATACTAACTATGCCTTGTAACATAGTTACACACTCTCTCTCTCTCTCTCTCTCTCATTGTAACTACAAATACAACCTTTTTACCTTTGTGTTACGTGTGTGTGTGTGTGTGTGTGTGTGTGTATACAAACTTGAGCCAGTGTTTGGGTCAATAGGCGTGTAATGACTGTGTATGTATGTGATGTGTGTGTATGTACTGTATTTTTGTATGCATGTATGTATGTATGTATGTATGTATATTAAGTATATCTCACATACTGTATATACGTGAAAGTGAGAGTAAAAATAATATTCATGTATATATGTATATATGTATGAGTTGGCCTTGTTTTTGCATTAAGAGTTGCCTATACTCGGTTTCATTTCATCTGACGGTAAATTGAATCCATTAGCAGCTAATTGCTCGATACTTAATGGGAAAATATGATACCACTATGTCTCTGCATTAACTCAAGACCATGTTTATTTATGTTATGCCAGGTTTTTACTGGGGTTGATTGGGTTGATTAGGCAGGGTCCACTTGACTGGAGGAGCCGAATTCGTTTCAACACATGCACAGAAGGTAATAGAGGATAATTATAACAAAAGGTACATTCATATTATTATATTCACACACATAAATATTGCATTCAAATAGTAGATAACCCCTTCAGGATTGGATATTCTGGCTACTGTTGGACGATTTTATTCAGAGTAGGAAGGGTCAGAGGGTCAGAGGGTTAATTTAGATAGTCCTAACACATTTAATTCACACAGCTCCTTCTTAAGCTGTATAAAATCGTCTAATGACAGCCAGAATAAACTGTCCAAACTCATCATGATTCTCAAGGGGTTAATACTGGCAGTAGATCATGACGCATGCTTTCATTTTGTTCTGGCTATTAATAGACGACATTAATGAGCTTAGAAATAGTCTGTGGGAGTTAACCACTGAACTATGTTTTTAGTTCAGTGGAGTTAACCCTTTAAAATTTGAGGACGCTTTTCACATAACTTTAAGGGGGAAGGGTTAATTTTTTGGTCGAGTATTTTAATCATTTATTATGTTTTTAGTTTCCTCCCTAGACCTCCATCAAACTTTAACAAACATCCATTAGATCCCCCTTCTAGATCGGTAGAAAAATGTCCCGGCCAAAGGCCGGTTCTTCCAAATTTACAGGTTCATTATCGTTCGCCAGGAAAACAAATCGACACCTAAATAGCACGAAAGGTCTTGATATTAACAAAGAAATGGGGTGAAAGGTCTTAAAATCGACAAACTAATGGGGCAAACATTATACATAATGTAAACTAATGGGTCTAAACATGAGAGAGAAGGAGTCTAGAAAAACGGCCCATCTCCCCTAAACTAACATAATAATCCTCAATACCTTCACCTGACCTGACCTGGAATAGAAGAGAACTGAAACCAGTTACAATGTGCAGGCAGCTGGCTGGTGTGGCGGACAGTACAACCCAAGCAACCCCAGAGAAAAAAATAAAACCCCATTTGTTCATAGAGTTGCAAAGCGATTCTATGCAAAATATACTCAGTTTAATCTTCACAAGCATCAACTCATCACCTTTGTATTTAAACTATATGGAAACACTAAAAAAGATGAGCTAGTGATATAATATATTTTATACAAGCGACATTTCCCCCCTCGTGCCAGGGGGCCTCTAGTATACCCTCCCTTCAGCCCCCTGTGAATTACAAAAACACGTACCTAGAAGGCACATTAACCCCCTCTGTAAGGAGCCCATCATATGACGGGCGCCATTTTGAGGCTATTATGAGACCTGAAAGCGAGGCCAGCTGTTGCAGGCAGCGCGGAGGGGTGTCAACTGCAGCCTACAGTCTGCGGGGACACACTGGGGCCTGAGAGAGAGAGAGCTCATTCATGTGCAGCGTCACACATAGCGAAAACAGCAAATCGTTGCTCACTTTTTACCTATTTTGGCCTTCGCTTGCAACATCGTTGCAAGATAACCATGCATCATACAGGAATGATTCAGGTGTCATTGGAAACCTCTACCATTGTACTTTCAAGAATATTAAATTGCATTACTCTGTCTCTTCCTTATGCATGCAAATGAGCAGGGAATGAAGGTAATTTTGGAGCAGTGCTCCACAGGGGTTAATGTAACAATATGATATAATCTATTGATTTACTTTGACTAAAAGGGCACTTTATATATGAAAGGAAAAGGGCAGGGGCTCAAGCCCCCCCCCCCCCCCATGTGCACGTCACTGCTAACATTTGACGATTTTCTCAGGTTTAGAAGGCCGCACTAGATATCAAAGGGGTGACAAGTTGACAACGATCTCGATCAACTAACCCTCTGACTGCTGCCATGACTTTCTAAGCTGAATACAATCATCTGCTAGCAGCCATAATACAAGGAAGAAACGCATCCTGGTATCTTGTAAATTGTTAACCCTTTATGTACCGGTGATATCTTTTTGTCTTATTTCAGCTACGTTTAGACGATTGTTTGAAGCTTGGGAAGGATATATGGTAGCTGTAAGGGATTATTATGGTAGTCTGTGCCCTGTGGCCTTTTGACGTCCTTCCTAAACTGAATAAAATCGTCCAATAGTTGCTAGAGTGAAAAGGATGTCACCGGTACTGAAGGGGTTAAAGGGACAATTGAGATGTAGGCCTACTATAAACATTAGACGATTTAATTCAGAGTAGGGCCTTAGGGCGGGTCTGTGGAAGTCAGAGGGTTAATTAACACCTTCAGACTCATATGACACAGAGGTTGTCAGATTAGCAATAAGAAATAGAGTTCTCTCACTCTTATAATTAGGCCTACCTCTCCAAAATTAGTTTTCTGCCCACAGCTAACTCAAAGACAACTGCAGAGGTTGAAGTAACTAAACTAAAGGTTTGTAAATACCCCTGATGGTAATAAAGGCTTTAAAATATCCCTAATAGGCTCAATATTGCGTCATATGTCGGAGAGGGTTAAGATAGTCTTTACACTATTAATTCCCGCACATCTTTCTTGAGCTGCATAAAATCGTCTAATGAGAGCCATATTTTACTGTAAAAAATGCCCCTTAGAGATACACTAGCCTATAATTATAACATATAGAGGTATATTAGGCAATTGGGTATATTGCCAGTGATATACTCTTTTATCTATATATTAACCCATTCAGTACCGGTAACGTCCTTTTCATTATATTCTGGCAACTATTAGACGATTTTATTCAGCTTAAGAAGGGCGTCTAGTTGTCTACCCATTAAAAAGCTACGTATACTCTCAATTAATCCTTTTAGCTACCCTATATCCTACCTAAGCTTCATGAAATCGTCTAAATGTAGCCGAAATCATATGAATAGACGTCTTTGATATACTCTTGTATCTATATATTAACCCATTCAGTATCGGTGACGTCCTTTTCATTATAGTATGCATGGTAACTATTAGATAATATTATTCAGCTTAGGAAGCACGTCTAGGCTACCCATCAAAAGGCTACACTCTCAATTGAATCCTTTTAGCTACCCTATAGGCCTATCCTTCCTAAGCTTCATAAAATCGTCTAAATGTTTCTGAAATAAAATAAAAAGACGTCTGTGATATACTCTTTTACATTAACCCATTCAGTAACGGTGCCGTCCTTTTCATTATATTCTGGCAACTATTATACGATTGTATTCAGCTTAGTAAGGATTTTTGCCCATCAAAAGGCTACAGACTCTCTCAATTAATCCTTTTAGCTACTCTATATCCTACCTAAGCTTAATAAAATCGTCTAAATATAGTTGAAATCAAATATATAAGACGTCTGTTCTACGACTTTCCTCCAACTCTGACATCCCTCGAACTAGGGCCGATGCAAAGGACAGTCCGGAGGAATCCCAAGGAGCCGGGCCCGGTTGGACAAGCTCAATAGAAGATGAAGAAATAGTGGTATTTTAGCACTTATTAGATATCGAATCGTGTTTTCAAGCTGGTGCGTGGCCTAGGAAATTCCAAGTGTCCGTGTGGCAAGTAGAGAGGGTCTGAGGGGACATGGCAGGACTGAGGAGAACCTGTAGCCTGGCAGCCTCCATCACCACCAGGCTCACAGGACTTCACTTGGCTCCTAGATTATCACCAATTCCTGCAATACTCTCTACTCCGGCTGTCAACTATTTCAAGTGAGTACCAAAATAGGTCTAGGCCTAGCCTAACTCTAACTCTCTCTCTCTCTCACACACAGGACATCAAAAAGGAATAACTTCTTTGACGCCAGAGTATTAGAGTAATAAACAAATGGAACAGACTCCCAGAAAATGCAGTAGCCAGTACTAGGACTAGTGTTAATGTTTTTAAAAATAGATATGACTAGGCCTAGGCTATTACATTAAAGAATCCCTGAGAAGAGGCAACCCTATGAGCATAGCTCCCTAGCCTCTTATCCATCACTAAAGGTAAGCAATCATTTATAACAGGGTGTCAATCCACAAAATATGAATTGTGTTATCATTATGGTTTATTATTTTGTTATCATTATAGCCTAGCGCGACGGAGCGGCGAAGGCGCGAGGGAAAAACTAAATAAGATGGTCACCAATTTTCCCATGGATTTTTTTATTTTTCCCTGTTAGTTTTCATCAATATATAGTGTTTGGAAATAATTGCAACCCTCGGCGAAACCGTTTTCCCCATTATACAACGATCTTAAGACACGCCGCCCGATAGTGGGGAGGGCTATGAAGTACAGGGAAAATGAGGGGTTAAATGCGTAAAACGGCGATTAGAACTTATTTTTAGCAAAACTTGGCTCGGGTTTTAAGGTATTTCTAAGGCCTAAAACCCAATATTTCGAAAACCCGAGCCAAGTTTTGGCCAAAGCTGGCTCGGATTTTGAGAGTTTGTAGCCAACAAAATGACAGTAACCTCATTTGGAAATTTGGCTCAGGTTTCCCGAAATTGCAAAGGCATAAAACCCGAATTTTGGAAAACCCGAGCCAAGCTGTGGCAAAACTTGGCTCGGATTTTGCGAATTTTAAGAGTAAACAAATTACAGTAACCTAATTTAGAATTTTGGCTCATGTTTCCCTAAATTGCAAACCCCCAAAAGCATAATTTTGGAAAACCCGAGCCAATTTTGGCAAAACTTGGATCGTATTTTTGAGAATCGAAAAAGACTAACTACATGTCGGAAATCGGCTCATGATTTCCCTAATTGCAAAGCCATATAACCAGATTTATCGAAAACGTAGCACTTATTTAAATCATAAATATCCAGTAACATAGACCTAGTACATTGGATACAAGCCTAATCCACACCTAATGCCTACAATGTGTCCGTAGTACCTAGTAGGCCTACGTGGGATATAACATGGCGGTTGGGCCGGCGCCCATTTAGTAGCCTACCGGTATTCGGCCGTATCTGTAAATACCAATGCGTGGAACTTCGAGCGAATTCCTGATCGAGCGGATGCACAATCCAATCTAATTAATCTAACCTAACTTAACCTAACCTAACCTAACCTAACCTAACCTAACCTAACCTAACCTAACCTAACCTGAC
Organism: Paralithodes platypus; assembly: GCA_032716605.1. Classification (NCBI taxonomy): domain Eukaryota; kingdom Metazoa; phylum Arthropoda; class Malacostraca; order Decapoda; family Lithodidae; genus Paralithodes; species Paralithodes platypus. The sequence continues at coordinate 36,439,429 of CM064522.1, forward strand.
CTAACCTAACCTAACCTAACCTAACCTAACCTAACCTAACTTAACTTAAATGCGCCTCCGCTCGAATATGAATTCGCTCGAAGTGTCCAGATACCGTAAATACTACCGCAACTACGAATCTTGTTTCTGAAACCTAGTATATTAACCTAACCAAACAACCCAACCTATCGACAGAGATGGGCAGGTGGAGTGGACTAAAAAGCTGGTGGACAGACCTCGGGAGACAGGTGAAAATAGCGTGTGTACGAATCGGTGCCGTCTATAGGAAGGTATTGACAACCATGTTTCGACAAAATTCCATTTTAGTACTGTATATTTTTATTAGGTTTTGCCGAGGCTTAAAACACATTTTCATATTATGTTTAGAGCATATAAAATCCATATGTGTGTTCAAATATTGCAAAATAATTGGTGACCAACTTATTTAGTTATACTGGCGCGAGCTCTAGGGGGGTCCGGGGGCATGCCCCCCCGTGATTTTTTTGAGAATTTAGGTGTCTAAAACAGTATTTCCTGCAATCTAAAAGTAATCAAGATGGAAAATATGGAGACCAAAATTATGTCAATTTACCTTTTTTGTTTCTTAAAAGAAAAAAAGGGTTGGGGGAGTTTCTGTTATCATTATACAAAGAGTTCATTTGCGTTATCACTCAAAAAAACAGCGTCGTTTGACACCCTGATGTCATTCATTAAAGATAAGCAATTACCATCATGATATTATAATAGGGGACCTTCAAACTTTCAACACCACCAGACATGTGTCACGACTCACCCGTGACCCCCATCATATTATAGTAGGCTACAAGGATTTTTCTTACTCCTGGGCCTACATTTTCAGTCAGTAGGCCTAAGTCAAAATTCCCATGATAGGCTTATCTATAATAGCCTATGTAGGCTACATACCGGTATTATCCGGTAATACATTAGGTCGATCACTCATCACCTCGTAATACTTTACAGTACAGTAGCCTACAGTATTGGATAATTTATACTATAATTTCCTTAGCCTAATAATGAGAAAATATACTTCTACAGTTTTCTTATTATTCCAGAACAGTAAAATGTGTGTCAGCAGTCCACACCACAGCCAGACTCCAGGGCCTCTCCGAATTCTTTGATGATAACAAGAACTGGGGAGATTATGACGTGAAGGTCGGCCGAGCTTGGAAAATTGATGAACTTCGTATCAAGAGTAATGAAGATTTGCACAAGTTATGGTTGGTGATAAGAGTTCAGCATATTTTTTTCCATTACAATGTATTTGATTGTAACAGTAGCCTAGCCTAGCTGTAAAGTGTTTAGGCTATACAGTACAATATCTGAGACTACTAAATTTGTACGGTCAGCCGTCTTCCATGTTCCGACTTCTGACCAGTAGTCGACCCTTACACATTCCTACACTCCACCCTCATGTCTAACCTCCCATCGGAGAGTCTGTTATTCAACTTATTTACACACTTGATGTTCAATACACATTTTCGTAGGTATGGTATGTAATTTTACATACCGTAAAGTGGGGTAACTTCGGACTTGGGTCATAACTTCGGACATCGGCGATAATAAGTAATTAGACATCGTCATTATATAATGGAATTTATTTATTATTTTTTTTTTTGTGGGGTCCGTTTAGAGAAATGGCAAAGGAAGAGCATGTAAAAGTCCTAGGGAACTGACATGAGTATATGTACACGAAAAAAATATTATATATGTGACGAAAATATGTACATTTTTCGCTACCCTGCCAAACTTCTATCACCCTGAAGAAATTTGTTTGTATGAATGATGTTGTGACTGATATAATTTTGTAGTAACATTACCAGAGACAACATCCACCAAAGGAAATTTGTTACACTTGTATAACGCTCTAGCTAGAACAGTATCATTTAACCGATTGTGTTTAAAAAAAAAAACATGGTAACTTCGGACATGGAACAAAACAATCGTTTGTTATTATTTGCCAGGCTATGAAAATCATTCATAATACTTGTACATCATTAACATGGTGGTAAGAGATCAAATCATCATTCTCTGAGTCCAAAAACCCATAAAAATATGATACTATGCTAACCGATTTATGTATTTCGGATAATTCTGGATATATAATATATATAAATTAGGAGAGGCATATATCTTGTCCAAAAAAAATTTATCTGCCGAAAGAAACCCCAACAAATACGTTATACCTATAAAAATGCTCAAATTCATAAAAGTGTATATGCAGTGATATATTATACATACCTATATATTTTCACTAGGCCTAGTTAATTTTCGAGTTATTGATTTGACAGCATTGGTTATTTTTCCTACTCAATATTTTCTAGGAGTGAGCTCGATGCCTAACGAGAACAGATGCAAACAGAATATATGTTAAACATCGTATATATCCCCCTCCTATACTGATTATACAGGCCTAAAAGTATTGACTGTGCATTTTCCACTATAACATCGGACAAGAATAAGCAGCAATAATAAAATATTCATATAAAATAGTAGGAGCCGAAAAATGAATGAAATAAGGCCACAAACGTAGGTCCGAAGTTCTCCTCCGTTCGTCCGAAGTTATCTCAGCTTTCTTGGCAACCATTTTCCATAAGAAATCACCTACGTCCGAAGTTAGCCATACAAGTCCGAAGTTATCAACTTTTCAAGCAACTTCGGACATCATTTAGGATAAGGATAGCTCTCTTATTATAGGGGTTAATTTTAGGAGGCTTCCTGGATTACGGCGCACTACCACCATACATCACTTGACCTAGTTAAATCTCTATAATGTGTTTAAACTCAGGAGAAATTGTTAAAAAACATCGAAAAATTTCCGAAGTTACCGCATTTTACGGTACCTAACACTCGGGGCTGTTCGGCCAGGCAGCCTAGGGAACAACAACAACCTACCTAACACTTCTTACCGAACAGGGACATCACAACACATCAGAAAAACAAAACACAAAATCACACACATCTTGGGTCATGCCTGAACTAATCACTGATGTGTTTGTCCTCTCTCCTGCAGGTTTGTCTTGTTGAAGGAGAAGAACATGTTATTAACTATGGAACATGCATCAAAGGAGGAATACCGTCTCTTTCCCAACCCGGAGAGAATAGACAAGGTGCAGTCTCTCACGTTCTCAGTATTATCTAGTATTGATTTGTTGAAAAATAGTGCCTTACTAAATCTTTTTGTTTAGTTAAATGTAGTTCCTAATGCAATTAATTTGTTCTCTGCTTCTTGTTTATGGTACTAAAATCCTCATGTATAATTAGCTAACCCTTTTTAAACTTCTTTCATTAGGCCTATAATTACCTCTTCGTCAGTTTTGTTGAACAATCATCAGGTGATTTTGTTCAGCTTATGAGTGACACCTTGTTACTATTGTCTAAAATTTCTAAGTACAGTATCTCCTTTTAGGGATGACAGTTTTCTGTTTGTTCTTGTGTTTTTTCTGTCCGAAGAGTTCTAGCTATGTTTTCTTACATTATATAATAATCTAATTTATTTGTTTCACTCCCATCACCAAACACCTCCCAATTAAATTAATGAAAGCATGTGATCCACCGGGATTCGAACCATAATGGAGAGAGAGGTGTGGACATTTTGTTTATAAAGATGTTCAATAACTGTGTTGAGTCAAGTTACTTTTTGATTGTATATTCTTATTAAAATTGACTTTGTGATACAGTACGGTATATCATATTTTTTTTTTGTCAAGTCCACATTACACTTTTTAACACATTTGCAGTTTCCCATGCTAGGCTAGTTTGCGATGTTATTATAATTATGTATTTTCTAGAGCCCTCGCCTAAATCTCTACGTTTCCGAGATATTTTACACATTTTCAATTCCACCTGCTAGGCTAGTTTGCAATGTTAATATAATTGTTTATTATCTAGAGCCCCACCGAAATCTCTACATTTCAGAGGTATCAGTTACTCCTGAGCAGCCTTTTCAATCATCTCCCTAATAAACCTTTAGCTACCTCAGACTACATTCACCTCCACAACCATTTCAATAATATGATAACACTCCACATGCACCCCTACACACTGTACTGTACATAACAATGGGCGGGTTGGCTTGCAACTTTACCCCAATATACAGTATGCTTGAGAATCAAACAAATTGCCTTGATAAAGGAGATTTGTTGTTGTCTACTCCCTCAGGGATAAATGTGACTGGCAATAGATTGATAAACAAAAAATATGTATTCTTCCTCTATTCAGTTACATGTACCCAATCCTCCATCCCCCAATTTGCAATATTTACGTACTCCAATCTCATAAATTACCGTTTCATTTTCCATATACATTTACCATGTAATATTTTAACTAGAACATAACTTGGATATAAATGTATTATTCTTGGTATTAGGTTGAAGAAAGCATGAAAAACCTTGAGAATGTGGTGAAGGAGCGAAACCGAGCGTACTGGCAGCTGGAGATCGGCGAGACTGGGGAGCGACCTACAGGAATCACCATCGATCCTCTAGGTCAGTCACTCACAAGTATTTTTCCATAAATATTAAAAATGTGTTGGTCTATATGATTTAAATGAAACACTCCAGAAGTATCCTTTTATGCTATAACTACCAGCATATACTACGCTAAGTTTACTAGAATATCGTCATAAAGAGATACTCGCCACAGGCCATAGTGCAGTTAGGAGAGCTTTCGCCTGCAAACTGAGAGGTCGAGGGTTTGATGCTCGGGCCAGCCAGTGTGCATTATTGGCAAGCAGCATTACATTGCTGTATATCTTCCCTACTATGCTTATGAGACACATCCCCCTGTGATTACCACACACTCCTCTCGCCCCTTTACCCTTATGCAGGGGGACGATTATACCTGAATTCTAGTCTTCGGGCACACTTCACTTCTCCCATGCTATTCTACACATTTTAAGTAACCATTAAATCACTATCTTACGGTCTTACCACCATACCTCAGCATCTCCCCACACACTCCATCTTTCCCTGATGTTTTACACATCTTCACTCTTTTCAAGTCCTCACACACTTCTGACCTAATCCCCACCTCCTCCTCTATTACTTCTTTTCTTCTCCCTCCCATACCCCATCCAACTATATTTGCCGTCAATGCCTTTCCTACATTCAAAAATTCATCTAGTCTGTTTCTTTTCAACTGACGGTAAATTGCAAAGATCCCGTCAATATTTCTCAGTTATTTTGAAGATTTTGTAGTGAAATTTGGTGCTAATTTATATTATAATCTTGGTCTTAGTATGATGCAGACATAGTGATTTCATATTTTTCCATTTAGTACAGTATCGAGAAATTAGCTGCTAAGGGATTCAATTTACCGTCAGATGAAAGGAAACGGAGTACGGTATAGTAGAGAATTGAGGTGTATTCTCTGGAAGACATTGGTTTAACCCTCACATGTGGTACTGATAAATCATCGGCGCTCTGAGAGAGGATGAGATATACGATGCATAAGTACTACGTTAGATACTCTGAGGCTACTACCAAATAATAGGTTTGCTTATTTGGTTATTGGAGAGTCATTAAACCCTCTAATACTGTATATGAGGACCTTAGTAATGCAATGTCCTAAACGCCACCTCGACCGTGACATTCCTTTACCATAAAATGTACAAATTTATCTTGAAGGGGGGTTTTGGAGTATTTTTTTATAGCTTGATGAAAGAATAGATTTCATATACCTTCATCAAGCTTCAAAATATACCCCCAAGACTCTCCATTTTAAATAAATTAAAAAAAAAAAAAAAAAAAATCATGGTCGAGGTGGCGTATATGGAATGTTTATACTGTACCGCTGTATGATTTTTCTGTTTTTTAAGTTACTCATTCTAACTCCAATATTCTTTTTTATCCAGGACGAATATCAAACAAGAAGTTTACGGAACACTTTGTTCCTAGATGGATGCACAGTAATTTCAACAAGAGTATACATCGAGGAGCAGCTGTGACCAGATTCCAGCGGCTCATGAGAGAGAAAAGTTTCATTGAGAAAAGGAAATACTATAGGTGAGTAATTGACTCAAACTTTAAACTTTTCACTTTTTAGCACTTCCAAAATCAATTTTTTGCCCAAAAATATACTTGGTGATAGTGTGCTAAATCTAGAGTCAGGAACATTAATTAGTAATTTTGTACGAGGTGAAACAAACAAACTAGTTACAGGCTATTAGAAACACTTAAATGGCTGTCAAGGAAAAGTCATAGATAACTTACTAAATTCCCTACAGTCTACACAGTTTATGAATAACATTGTCGGTGAATTATTGCTTTTGACTTTACTGAACACTGTACATACATACATACATGTAGGCCTATGTATGTTTATACTCAGGCACATACCTCATAGCGGGGGGTGGCCGACTTGAGACAGAGTCTGAACAGGGAAAAACAAAAATAAATAAAAAGTTCACACATCTAGGTCCCCCAGGAGAAGACCCAAAGACCTAGGCCCATTTGGGGTCTCAAGCAAAAATCTCCCAGGCCCTAGACCTCCCTGAGAGGTTCTGGTTTCAGCAGGCAGACACGCAGTGAAGCTGACCACTACAATGCCCGCCCACCTTACTCCCAGGCATGACCCTTCACAACATAGACCGGCTCCCTTGACCAGGCGCCTGACGGACTATTATCTAGTCCAACTGGTGCCCAACCCCCTCCCTACGACTGCGTTATCACTCATCTTTTAACTCGCACGAAGCTAAAAATTTCTTCTTCAATCGAGTTGTCAACTTACAGAATGGGCTTCCCCGAGATGTTATAGACTGCAGCACCGTTGATTCATTTAAACTTCGCCTAGACAAATATCTCGCATCAAACCCACGACTGACTGCGTTTGTAAATGAATAACTTTATTTTATCCTCCCCTCAGTTACTAACCCATCTGTCCCCTACTAACTTCCTAATCCTGCCACGGACATTAGTTCCAGGGCAGTAGTTCCCTTTCCAATGTTCCCTTACTCACTCTAAACCACTGTTTGGACACTTGATCCTCTGTTTTGGAGGACAAGCAGACTGGAGGGGTCACTGGACCTGTTGTTGCTTGATTTCCTTTGTACTCCTTTGTATCTAGTCACATGCATTTTTCATTAATTCCTATTCATTACCACTTCTCTTGCCTGTTCTTTGGTCATCTCTCTACATGCATACATTCATAATTTTGAAGACAAAGTGTGGTTCCGGTCTCATGTCCTAATGGCGATGTTAAAGGTAGCCCTGTTCAGAGCTGCCTCACATGTCAGGTTCTTCGATTCCAGATCAGACCGCAAGGTCTGATCCCACGTCTTTCTTGGCCATCACGTTACTGTGGGGCGGATTTTTTTTTAAATTTTGATATACTGTATCCGATCATCTGAATCGGATGTAAGATGTTATGACCGGAAAATCATACCGGGCACAGCCCTACTCGTACATCTTCATTATCACATGCACCAGCCACTCATCTATGTCAAGTTTTATCATGGCACCCCTTTGGGTAATGATATAGAAAAGTGTTTCTGTGAGCCACTTCGTCCACGTGGGATGTGACTTGTATATTAACCTCTGAAGTGCGCATGGGGGGTATGAGACACCACACTCCTGTGCTGACGTATTTGAGCTGTTCCCATCACTAAAATATTTATTTTACCATAAATAGTATTAATACTTATCCATATGTGCCTATTATAGGTTGATTATAAAGGTATTAACCTGTTAAAACAATAAAACAAGTGGAAACAGCGTTTGGATGGTCAAAATCGGCGATACAGGCCGGGAGTTACACAATGTATGGCTGAGGCAACCTCCCAGCCCACCACTTTCCTCCACCTCTGGAGAGAGACTGTCGATCGATACTCTCTCTCTCTCTCTCTCTCTCTCTCTCTCTCTCTCTCTCTCTCTCTCTCTCTCTCTCTCTCTCTCTCTCTCTCTCTCTCTCTCTGTCTCTCTCTCTCTCTCCGTCTCTCTCTCTCTCTCTCTCTCTCTCTCTCTCTCTCTCTCTCTCTCTCTCTCTCTCTCTCTCTCTCTCTCTCTCTCTCTCTCTCTCTCTCTCTCTCTCTCTCTCTCTCTCTCTCTCTCTCTCTCTCTCTCTCTCTCTCTCTCTCCTCTCTCTCTCTCTCTCTCTCTCTCTCTCTCTCTCTCTCTCTCTCTCTCTCTCTCTCTCTCTCTCACCTCTCTCCTCTCTCTCTCTCTCTCTCTCTCTCTCTCTCTCTCACTCTCTCTCTCTCTCTCTCTCTCTCTCTCTCTCTCTCTCTCTCTCTCTCTCTCTCTCTCTCTCTCTCTCTCTCTCTCGCTTGCTAACAGTGATGACAACGCCCTGCTACCAACTCGCTAATGTTAGCACGAAAATAGACCACAGGAAAAGGGAATAACAGGGAAAATAGGTGATAACTGAAGGAGGGGAGGTGGAGGAGTGTTATTTGGCATGGCCCAGGGGCAAAAAAAAAAAAAAAAAAAAAAAAAAATCGGTGTTTTAAATTGATTTTTTCCCCCCCTGACTCTTAAGAGTCTTCCCGCAGTCCGCCGGGGGAACTCTTAAGAGTCTTCCCGCAGTTCCCGGGTTAAGAAAACAAGAGTGAGAAAATTTGGTCAATTCCTTTGACACGGAAGGTGCAGGGCTGCTTTGAATGGCATTTTGAGGAAAATTATTTTGTATTTTATATATTCTGACAGAAGCGAGTGTAGCAGTTATAGACATGCAGTTTACTTCTAACACCAACTAACTTTTATCTATGACAGGCGTATGGGTCGGCACGTGATGGGATTGTGGCGACTGTACCCCAACATGGACGTGGAGGCAGCAAAGAAGATGTTCCCGGAGGTGGACATCAAGAAGCTCAGATACAGAAAGTCATCCAGGGGGCACCACACCAAGAATGCTGGCTAATGGCTGGTGATGCCGGCTCAGGGTGTCAAACCGGAGGAATTGTGTGTGAAGACTTGAATGAATGTGAGAAGAAATACAAGAAAATTGACATGAAGTATAACTGTTTTGGCCATTACATCACTTCCAAAAACATTATTTGAAATGCTAGTCATACTGTATTTCTATCTTTGTATATACAATAATAAAGACTAAATAAAATGGACATGGCGTTCGTTTCACACCCTGTGCTGGCTCACTACCCCATTCACATTATCCCCTCCAATACGATAGTGCCAACCAGGCCCAACCTTCGTTTTAACTGCATCATTTGACAATTTTAGTCAGCTTAGGAAGGATCTGTGGGAGTCTAGGGATTAATGGAAATAGGTTTTACCCCTTGGATTCTTGAAGCCCTTACAAAGAGGTATATGAAGATCTAGTGTTACCTTGAGTAGAATTAATATGACTTATTATATTGAAGGGGTTAACCCGTACTGTACCGTAGGATACAGTAATAAAAGTCCCCAGCAGTCCCAAGCAATGTGGCAAATATGGCAGGAGAGACCACCTATCCACCTCCAAAGATGAGGCAACACTGGCTCTGTCACCCTTCAGTGGGTCTCATATAAGCTGAGAAGTGTTGCCAACACGGAAGCAGTGCTCAAAAGGTCGTTGTAACTGGTACAGGGTTGTACAGGCATTTACAAGGAAAGTACATTACTGACGGATATATACGTCGCTGGGACTGGGGAGTTACGTATCTACTGACGTATATATACGGTGCTGGGATTGGAGAGGTTAAGGGGGGTGACCTGCTTTTTTTTCTCTTTTCTCTCTGGCTTGTATCCATTCGGACCCATTCAGCCTACTGTTTTAAGACGCAGCTTATACAGTACTTTTGTTCAGATTAGGAATTATGTTTAATAGTCAATATATGTATAACTATAGCTGACAGGGCTAGGATACTAACCATTCAGAATAACCCTCCTTTCGGGTATGGTGTAAAAAACAAATCCTACACCTCCTCCCGTTGTATAATTCTCCTACTCAATGAGACAGAAAAAACGGACGAGGTAACACGAAAGTGGTCCCGGACTCTGAGAATAGGAACTTTATAATTATGTTGTTTCTGTTCGGGCTCTGTCTTGTGTCGGCCACCCCCAGCAATGGGCTATGTGCCTGAGTATATATATACATACATACATATATTTTTGTATTATGGATTACATTAGATGCTATCATTGGTGCAGTTTTTAATGCCGTACACTCCCTTGATTGACAGGGGTAGGGCGTGCCCATGTTATTGGGACTTGACGGGACATTTCCACAATTAAGTCACTAGACCTAAGTGTCCAAACTCTTGATGTCTACCAATGGCATGGGTTTGGATTGAACAGCCGACCCTTTGATCAGCAGTCAGACGCGCTGCCGCCGCTACCTAACATGCCATGGCTCGAATAGGTCTTGCATATACATACATACATTTAGTTTATTGAAGTATATTAACAGTGCCTTGTCAATTTTATTTTAACATAATGCCAGCCATAAATGTAATCTTTGTACAGTGCACAGGATCTATTGGAAAAGGGATGAATCTGGAAAAGCGAAAGGAGGAGTGGGTGTCCTGGTATCTGAGGAATGGGAGAAGAGCGTGAAGACTGATTGTATTGAAATTGAAAGTTGAAAGAATTTTTAATGTGGTATCGGCACATGCCACACAGGTTGTCTTGAATGAGAGCAGAAAGAGGACTTGTGGAACGACCTGATCAGTGTCATTTGAGCCTCACGGAAAATGATACAACAATAGTAGGTGGTGACATTAATGGGCATGTAGAAGCATGTGCTGATGGGCACGAGGGTGTGCATGGAGGAAAAGGGCACGTAAAAAGAAATCTGGAAGTGCCGGAGCAGCTTAGTAACGAAAAGCCAAGACTTGTGCACCCTACCCCTACTGCCATATAATAGCTCCAGCTGTTGTAAGCAGCACAAGAAGAAGGATGGAAAAGCTGCAGAGTGCTTTGGCAGTTGCTGATCGAGATGATAAAAGCCTCAGGTAACATAAGAGTGAAATTGATCACTCCCATCATCAGGGAGAAGAGAATCCTAAATGAATGGTATAAATATGTAATACTAAACATATAGGCCTACAGTATAAGGGCAAGGGGGATTTTTAAAATAGGGGCCTGAAAATGTTTGACCAAGTCATGAAGATCTGTGAGAAAGTCTTTGAGGGTATGCGATCAGGGAAAGTATTTCTATTGATGATGTGCAGTTTGATCTGTTTCATGCTAGGACGTGGTATAATCGATGCTATCTTCATAGTCTGGCAGCTGCAGGAACATGTAGCCGCCTGCCTCTATGTGCACGATATTGGTGCGCGTTTGAAATCTTCTCTTCCAGTAGGAACGTCGCAGCCCACCAGTAAAACCTTCCGGAAGGAGCATTGCAGCCCCCGGGTTAATTCAATTCTAATGCACATCCTTCCAGGAGGGAGTTATTCTTTGTGTGCAATGTTTTCACTCCTATGTTGATCATTAAATAGCGTAGTATAGTTGACATTAAATAATGTCTTGCTTTTAAAAGAAACATTCTAATATATAGAATACAGAAGCCGTTCCAATATCAAGACCATGATCAAGACCTTGGTCAAGACTGTACTCGAGGAACGCCATATTTACATGTGACTCTGTGAGCATAGTTACATCAGCTCGGCACCGTCGTCTTTCTTTCAAACATGGCAGACAAACTGAGTGACCTAGCAGGGCGACTGGGCAAGGGTCCCCGTGGTCTGGGCATAGGTCTGAAGCTGCTAGCTGCTGCTGGAGCCACAGCATATGGGTTATCACAGGCTATGTACACAGGTAAGACCACTGTGTTACGTCTGTCGTGAGTCGTCTGCTGGGAGCCGGCCATCATGCCTCGCTTATCCTTATCATGCACTCTTCGATACTTAGCCTAGGCCTATTACCAAAACTACCACTAGTTTGTTCTCAATATTTGAAGGCTATTATATAATAAGGAGGGGTCAATATTTATGAGACGCACGGTACGCACCACAGCTAGCCTAGGCTATTTTCAAGTTATTTTTTTGTTGGTATTGTTATTTTTTAGGTTTATCCTAGGCCTATCATTGTTTGATAAGATAACCTTCACGCTACTGCAGTGCTATTGTACATTTTTTATTAGGGAAAATAGGGCTAGACTCGCCATATTTTTCTCATTAGGCTAGGCCTAGTCTGCAACTCTGCATGGATGAATTGCGTTATCGACAACTTGAAAATGCCCAATTTCTCCGAATAGGACCTAGCCTAGTCCTAATAGCACCAAAAATAATTAAAGTCCCGACCGTAAAGAAAGCATTCCGTCGACTTTACCTTCTCCTTGTTTTGTAGGATGCCGCGATGCGTCAGGGCGATCAGGCGCGATTCACCCAATAGGCTAGGCCTAAATGGCGCAACTCTCCCACCATAGCCTAGCTGTTACTCGCCAAAACAAAGATCCAGCAACCTGTTTTTTCCCCATTACAGATCAATACAGTAGCTTAGGCCTATATATGAGGATGACAATAGGCCTAAGCTACTAAAATGTAATTTTCGTAACAAGGTTGTCAATAGGCCTACGGTACTTTCCTGTTATCAATGTAGGCTACAATCAAAGCTGAAGATTGCAGAGTAGCCTAAACACCGTAGACTTCATCGACTTTTCTTTCGCATAAGGAAGGTTGAGGCACATGGAATAGGTGGGGCGTTGTTGGGATGGATTAGGTCATGGCTAATTGGTAGGAAACAGAGAGTCAGCATAAATGGTACCAAGTCAGAGTGGGGAGCAGTCAAAAGTGGTGTCCCCCAGGGATCGGTATTAGGTCCCCTGTTGTTTCTTATATACATAAATGACCTAGATTTAGGTATAACTAGTAGGATAAGTAAATTCGCAGACGATACTAAAATGGGGAGATCAATTGATTCAGATAGCGATATAGAGTGCCTCCAAAGGGATCTAGATACCTTACATGAATGGTCAGTAAATTGGCAGATGAAGTTAACATTGACAAATGCAAGGTATTAAAGATAGGGAAGATGCAAACAAATGTTAAATATAAACTAGCTAATTTAGAATTAGAAAATTCAGACTGCGAGAAAGATCTAGGTGTGTTTGTTAGCAATGATTTGAAGCCTAGAAAACAGTGTATAGGCGTTCGTAATAAGGCAAACAGGATTCTCGGGTTCATCTCTAGCAGTGTGAGTAACAGAACTGCTGATGTTATCTTAAAACTTTACTTGTCATTAGTGAGACCCCATATGGATTATGCTGTCCAATTTTGGTGTCCTTATTACAGAATGGACATAGATTCATTGGAGAGAGTACAGCGTAGAATGACAAAAATGATCCATAATATTAGAAATCTTCCGTATGAAGAAAGGTTGAAGAAATTAGGTTTACATTCGTTAGAGAGACGCAGAGTTAGAGGGGATATGATAGAGGTGTTCAAGTGGGTTAGTGGGATTAACAAAGGGGACATGACAAATGTACTAAAGCTCAGTGATAGCGAAAGAACTCGTACCAATGGTTTCAAATTAGATAAATTTCGTTTCAGAAAAGATATAGGCAAATATTGGTTTGGTAACAGAGTTGTAGATGGGTGGAATGGACTACCAAGTGCTATAGTGGGATCTAAAACTGTAGGGAGCTTTAAGATAAAATTGGATAAGCATATGGACGAGAAGGGTTGGGTGTGAAGGGGGATCAGCCGGGTTGGGCCAATCAGCGCTCTGCAGACCCCCATAATCCTGCGTTAATCTCTAACCGTTTTGGTAGGATGATCCTCAGGGTATTAGAGTGTTGAGCCTATAATTGGGCTTTGTAATTGATTTGGGGTTGTGTGGGACAGGGATCTGCCTTGCTTAGGCCAATCGGCTTTCTGCAGACTCCCATTTTCTTATGTTCTTATGTTCTTATAATCGTCAGCCAATTTTTTATTTTTTTTTACTGAGGGATTAGTACCCAACCAGCGGGGTTGTGGGGGCGGCAGCCCCCACCCATAATACTAGGATAGGTTAGGTAAGGTTGTTAGGTTAGGCTAATGTCTTCAAATCATAGCCCTCCCCAGAGTCCCCACTATTGGGGAGTGTCTCAACATAGATCGAAAATGGGGAAAATAGGTTTTTCCGAGATTTCTAATTACTGTAATTACAAACACTATACAGTACAGTATATTGATGCAAATGAACACAAAACAATTAAAAAAAAACTCGGAAAATTTGTGGTATTAAAATAAAAAAATCCGGCTAGGCCTATAGGCCTAGTCCTATTATTTTATAAAATTTATTTTATCCAGGATATATTGTAGGCCTAATGAAATATCATTGTATTAAATTGGTTACCGTCAAGTATTGCATTTAAATTATGAGTCCTGTTTTGCTTGTTCCAGTGGATGGTGGTCACCGTGCCATCATCTTCAGCCGTTTGGGTGGTATTCAGCCAGATATTTACACTGAGGGTCTGCACTTCCGCATCCCTTGGTTTCAGTATCCCATCATCTATGATATCAGGTGACTATACACAGTCTTGTTTGAAGATTTAGTTGTTTTAAATAAGGAAAGACGTCACGTACCTGTTAAAAGAGGTGTGTTTGTAGAAGTTAATTGGGGAAGGATTTAGTATCCAGGCGTACGGTCGTCGTGTTTACATCGGTCGTGCGCTCGCGGTTATGTTCCTGTCTATTTTGACGGCTATTTTGTCCGTTATTTGCCCCCTGCTGGCAATATATATGATGATGACATTAACCCTTTCACGCTTTTATGACGCAGAGGTTGCCAGATTAGCAATAATAAATAGAGTTCTCTCACTCGGATAATTACCTCTCCAAAATTAGTTTTCTGCCCACAGCTAACTCATAGACAACTGCAGAGGTTGAAGTAACTAAAGTAAAGGTTTATAAATACCCCTGATGGTAACAAAGGCTTTAAAGTATCCCCAATAGGCTCAAAATTGTGTCCTATGCGTGAAAGGGTTAAGTCTTTGCCCCCCCCCCCTCAACCTATTATTGTATCCCACGGCAGTCAAAATAGACAGGAAAATGATCGCGAGCATTCCATGTAGTGTAAACAAGGCGGGCGGTACGCCCGAATATTACATTCTTACTGTTAATTGTTATAAAAAGTACTTTTTACTGCCTACTTTATTAACACCAAGGTATAATAATGCAGGAGGGAGCTTGATATACTAGTCAGCTGGAGCTATACGGAATTTCTAGGTACAGTAGCTACTTCTGAATAAAGTACCGGTACATTTTGCTGTATTGGTAAAATTTCAGTGACTAAATAAAAGGTATCAACTCCGCCAGACCACCACACAGATTACTACTTGCCACACTTAACATTAGTAAATCCTTTGATGCCATCCCCTGCCTCAACCTAACAAACAAAATCTACAACACAAACATGTACAACAATACAAAAAGGTGGCTGGCCAGTTGGCCAGCCACCTTATACATGTGCATATCTGTCTGCTAGATAGTTACCTAGCAGACAGATATGCACATGTATTATTTGCTGGTCAGTCATCTAACATCAGAAGCTTCACAAACGAAGCCCCGCAAGGATCCATCCTGTCGCATGCACTCTTCAATCTATACAAGCATGATATAGCCACACCCCATGCACCCCAAATAAATATAGCTTCCTATGCAAATGACATAACACTCACATATACACACAAAGACTCAGACAGAGCAACACATCTCCTTCAACCCTATCTTAACACACTACATGACTGGTGCATTACAAACAGACTCAATTTGGCCCCAGCCGAATGCATTCCACACAATCACGTACGCCAACAACATATTCTACACTCCTTGAGAGCTCTGTGGGAAAGCCTGATCGTGGCTATGGCCTTTCTTATGGACTCGGGGCTGTTCGGCCAGACAGCCTAGGGAACGACAACAACAAGGATATATGCATATAATAAATGTATTTATTTTGTTTTTGATTTTCAGGGCACGTCCAAGAAAGATTACGTCCCCAACTGGTAGTAAGGACCTGCAGATGGTGAACATTTCCCTGCGTGTGTTGTCCCGCCCCATCGACACAGCCCTCCCCAGCATCCACCAAACTCTAGGCATTGACTTTGATGATAAGGTGATCATAAATGTTATCTTTTACTATATTATTAATTAGGAGGATGCCATTAGGTGCCTGGACATGATTTAATTCAATTTGTTTTGCCTTCATCTATTCTCTAAATTAACTTTCACTTTGAAGATACAGTATGATAAAATTTGTATACATATGCTGTGATAATAGAGGACTAAATTACCGGTATTAAACTATATTGTGCCTAGGTGTGAATAAGCTGAACTAATTCTATGTGCAGAGGTTAAGTAAGAATGATTATGTGAAACCCTGCCATCTCTACCACAGTAGGCTATACAGTTTAGGACAATAATCAGCGTTTCAGAACTCCTACGGAAATGGATTGAAAAAGGCCACCAGGGAAAAAATTTAGTGTGGCATTATATGTAAATTTTATTATTATGTATTGAACTATGTAAGTGCCATATTTGGTGTTTTTACCACAAAACCCCCTATCCATTATTTGTTTTACTAATTTCTGCTGAACTATATCCCTCTAGCCCCCAAACCCTTGGCAATATGAAGATGAGACTTTGCATGGGTACTCAGGGCATCCCAGAAAGGATATTTTGCAAAAATTAAAAAAACAAAACAAAGATAATATACAAAGAATATTAAATATATAATTGACGACATCAGCATTACGCGGATAAGTGATGCCCATTGAGTATATTATTATAGTGCTGCCTTCTTAGGATCTGGGGACTACTCTTAAACCTGGACAGGGTGTGTAAACCTTTGCTAGTTCTTCAATATTTGTTTTTAATTTCTTATGGTACCGGTGAATGATTTTAATGTGAGCAGTAACTAATAATGTATTGTATCTATTAATTTGTTTTGTAGATTTGCCATTAATGTATTTTTTTTTTCCTCAGGTTTTACCTTCAATCTGCAATGAAGTGTTGAAATCTGTTGTTGCCAAGTTTAATGCTGCCCAGCTGATTACTATGAGACAGCAGGTCAGTAGTAGGAAGATTTACAATACATTTTATTATAATTTCTTAACTTTGGCATTTTCTGAAAATTCTCAACATTAATAAATGCGTTAAAACTCTTCGACTTTTAACGCACATAGCCTGGATGGCCGCCCAGGCAGACACTGGAAGTCTTCACCGCACAGCCTGGATGGCTGCCTGGGCTCCCTGAGCTATTACAGGGTCTATTACCATCCTTCAGTCTCTAACCCTCTTATTAGTGCCTATACTGTATCTCCAATTTCTTTTCTGACCGTTCCATAGCTGCAGTTGTGGATGTCCATCGTTAACTTCCTAAACCTGTCAACTCAGGTGTTCCTCAGGGTTCTGTCCTATCTCCAGTTCTATTTCTAATATATATTTTTGATCTTCTCAACTGTACTTCTTCTTATCCACTCCCATGCAGATTATTCTACCTTGACTATTCAACTAGCTTTCCACAGTGACCCTCCATGCTGTCACTTCAAAACACGTAATGAGGCCATAGCACACTTATCTTCTGATCTTTCAACTATTTCCAATTGTTGTTGTTCCCCAAGCTGCCTGGCCGAACAGCCCCAAGGCCCCGAGAAAGGCCAAGGCCATAACCGTGCGCCCCCACAGAACCCTCACTGCCGACCACAATAAAGCCTGGGTGACCGAAGCCACTCCATGGCGGGGAGCTGAGGAGGGTGCGGAAACGCCCGGGAAACCAAAGCCCCACCCAGGGCCCTGTGCCCCTCAGCAATTATGAAGAGAAAGTTAAGGGGCAATTTCCAATTGTTAGTTTCAATGCTTCAAAAAACAAATTTCTCCATCTATCTGTATGTACAGTATGTACTCAGGCCCATTCCCCATTTTTCCTATTTTGATGAATTGATGCCATCCAAAACTTTTTGTGTGAGGTGTGTAAGAAAGGTGTTTGTGGAGTGTAGTGGCCTAAAACCATGTTGTGATGTAGCTAGGGGAATGTGAGGTGTGGTTAGTTGTAGTAAAAGGCATATGGTAACTTTTGAGGTGGTGCAAAAGAGAGTAATGGGGCTGTGTGAGGAGGGTAGCGTGGGGTCATTATTGGGTTTGGGGATTGTGATGATGGTACCATGCTTACAGATGTTGGGTATTGTTTTGTGTGAATAGCTGTAGTTTGATATGTTGGTGAGTGCTTGAATGCCTTGTGGTCCCAGGTATCTAAGGTGTGTGTTACTTATATTGTCTTGGCCACAGGTGGATGAATGTTTGAGGCTACTAATGATTTGCTTTGTCTCACTGTTAATGTAGGGTGCATAGTCCGGGTCTCTGGGGAATAGTAGTTTTCATTGGATGACTCGTCATAGTGGAGGTTTAGGTGGCTGAGACATGAGAAATGTTTGATGAGAATGTTTACTTGTTTGTTTGAAGGTATGGTGTCTGTTGCTATGTTGGCAGCATGTGATTGTGTTGTGATGCTGTTGGAGAGTGTTATGCATCTTGTGTTATCTCACCTGCTGATGTCTCCCTGTCTATCATCAGGTGTCTTTGATGATCCGACGAGACCTGACACAGCGAGCCCAAGACTTCAGCATAATTTTGGACGACGTATCCATCACAGAGCTCAGTTTTGGCCGAGAGTACGCATCCGCTGTCGAGGCCAAGCAGGTAGGTTCTAGGGGGATTTAACACTTTTGCTACAAAGTAATTATTAAAATATTATTCTAGGTACCTTTAGGTGATTTAAGTTATCTTGGAAGGTCTTCTCAGAATTAAAGGATTAAATATATTCTTATTCCAAAAAATATGGGCATCCTCATTTGAGGATGCGCGGAGGTCGTACCGACAGCTCCGGGCATCCTTATATGAGGACAGAGCTCTTTTCATGCTTCAAGCCAGGCCTATAGAAGGCTTTGTGTGTCAGGCCGGCCGTACCCGCAACACACACCAAAACACGTCAACGCTCAGTCTGTCGTGCTGACCCTGCGGCATAAGCATAACCAATCAATAAATTCTGTGCGTCCGAATCCATGCACACGCAAACCGTGTACAGTGACTTAAGAATGGCTACAATGTACATACAGTACATATATTTAAAGACGGAGTGCTTCACACGAAGTGCGCTTCTGGTCTCGCATCATATTGGCGGTGCTAGCACTAGCACTGTTCAGAGCTGGCTCACAATTTCTGGCCTATTTATAATGAAGGGACTATAGTGGAGTAGAACCTCATTTATCCAAAACCATGGTACAGCAATTTTAAAACCTCCCCCAGGGGGTAAGGGGGCCTTCATCTAATGGTGGAGGAAAAAAAAGAATATGCCTCACGCATCCTACTGCGTGTTGTACAAGGCGACTAATAGGGGGGATGGTGATAGACTTGTGGACCCACAGCCATTACTATGCAATAAAGTCTTTATCTTAGCACTGTCTTGCTATGGCACTGCCGAGGCTGGTGGGGTGCGGATAGGTGCCACAGGGGACTGAGTCTTACCTGGGCACTGTTTTGCACCATTCTTGTGTCGGCAACAGTGTTTGCATGTTGGAGCAGTGTTGGGGCAGGACTTTATTGTTCTATAGTCCAAATTGCCTAATATACAGTAGAGTCTTGTTATGGTGCTGTCTTTTTGTAACACTGTTAAGGCTGGTGTGGTTGCAGATACTGCAGGTGCAAGTGCTGCAGGGGGACTCTGTTAACAGAGTCTTGCTGAGGCACGGTTAGCACTATACCATCATCAGCCACAGTGAACTTGGTGGGGCAGTGCTGTGGCGGGACTTTATTGTACTACAGTACACTCCAACTACTGAAAGGCAACCCCGTCTGAGCCGTTACAATGTATATAATGGAAAAATGACGCTAAACCATTGTATAACTACAGTAAGTAAAATTTTGAAGTAAACAAGGGTTCCTTTTGATAGGGCTTAATATACGTAGAACTGCCAAAATCACGTATTTTATCATTATAGTTTTGTCTTATCCCTTTTTAACTTCAATTTTCTATTTACTTCAAGCCTTGTCCACTTCAGAGTTGTTATAATGATGGTCAAGCAGTAAAATGCCAAAAACCAGTGAAAATGTCTGAATAAATTGCAATATAGGAACCATTTAAGATAATTGGGATATGCGAGAGCTACTATGTGTATTGGTAACTGTGTGTGTGTGTTGCAGGTGGCGCAGCAAGAGGCCCAGCGAGCGTCCTTCGTGGTGGAGCGAGCACACATGGAGCGACGACAGAAGATTGTTCAGGCTGAGGGTGAAGCAGAGGCAGCCAAACTTATATCCTTTTATAACAAAACATTTATACACTTCACCAGCTTTCCTGTTTTCAGGTTTTGTAATTTTGATATGGCAAAGTATACATTTCTTTAGAATTATATCTCTAGAAAACCTACACATGCTAGCATGAATATGGGTCTTCCATAAACTTAATTCTGGACAACTGAGTGTTTTAAAGTAAAACAAATCTGTGACACAGAATATATATTAAACCTCTCACCCTCACTGGAAACATATATAACTTATGTTCCATGACACTGACTCCCTTGATTGCTGGGCTACAACTGAGGAACAAAGCCTCCCGGGTGAAAGGGGCTTCCTACAGCGTTGTCACATGTTCACAGCCAAATGGGCCTTTCCTAGCTGATGCTGAGAGGATTGGGTTCTAGTCATGTGGTGATGGGCTGTTTATCAGAGTGAGAGCTGAGCGATCTCTGCCATACCCATAGCTCACGCTGACTGTTCCTTTTATTTATACACTAGATCTCAAGTGACGACGTCTCTTCCGTGGATTGACTTCCCTACTGCCAACCTAGAGGTTGGCAGATTGGGAGCCAAAGCGTCACATTTTTCCTTTGTCCCTCAACTTTCCCTTCATAATTGCTGAGAGGCCCAGGGCCTTGGGTGGGGCTTTGGTTTCCCGGGCGTTTCCGCACCCTGCTCAGCTCCTCGCCTTGGAGTGGCTTCGGTCACCTGGGCTTAATTAGTGGTAAACAAGGAGGATTTTGTGGGGGCGCTCGGTTATGGCCTTGGCCTTGCTCGGTCAGACAGCCTGGGGAACAACAACAACAGCCAAATGAATACTTAAATTGGGGCGAGATGAGCTCAACTTGTTGCTGCTAATCTTTGCAGTTTATACATGCAAGCAAATATTATTGTATGGTACAGTGGTGCCGCGCAGATAGCGACTGTATTAGTCCGGCGAAATGACCGCTATCCGTGAAATCGCTATCCGCTGGGCAAACTTTCTACCTAAATTAATCTAACTAGTCTAAGACTTTTTCAAAAGTCCCTTATTTTTTGTCTCTAAACCACATTTATCAAGTAAAATTGCAACATCAATAAAATATTCTTACAATAGGCATGCAAGGTGGATATTAAAACTTACTTTTTATTAATTTTGAGTGTTGTTTATTTAAGTTGGATGTGTATGTACCATTACGCTGTTGGTCGACCTACCGCTTCTTGGCCTTTCCCGCATATATTCTCTTTAGCCTTTCACACCTTTTCCTGGCCGTTTCTCTCCACCTTCACCACCGCTGGGACCTGTGCCAGAAGTCGACGCCATAGTTTGTAGCGAAGAATCGGAAGTAAGGGGGCACAGAAAGCACACAAAAAAAGTAATAATGGAAGGTAGTGGCGTCCTGCGAGGCTGCGACAAGTGACTGTCGGAATCCTAGATGATTCACCCCCAGGACGATTTGCCCAAGTTTCAATTCGCCCTACTGACTGGCCTGATAAATATGAGTTTATTGGAGGCTTTTATATAAATATATGTCATTCCTCTGATACCTAGCACACTGTATGACAACCTTTCACAATGACAATACAAGCTCAACTAAGGTTATTCTTGTAAGGTTATTCTTATTTGTGATGCTAATGCAGGGCGTTCGTCTTCTCTCTCAATTCAATCCTCTGATTATTTTCCTGCTTTCCCTGCCTTCCTTTTGTCTAGGTGGCAAGCCATGTAATAAGCTCACAGTCTTCGCCATTGGGAGACTTGGATAGGTCATACCAGGTGCCATTGTCAATGCGTAAGTGTTAGGGTGACATATGAATAGGCCTATTAATATACTTCATAATAGGATAAGTAAAGAAAACTATTATTTTATTGACATTTACAAATTTTAGGGCAAAAAGTCTTGCATTGACGAATGGTCTACCTCAGGGGCAAAAAATCCAGCCTATACGGGGGCGAATCGTTTATATACCGACGTTGGCCTTGCACACTCAAATCAGAGTTGCCAAGGTCCCAACGCTGGCAACTCTGCCCTGGCTAGCTGTTGCTGCCCTATACTCTCGGCTATGCGGCTTTTCGCTATCCGCGGTTCCAGTTCGCTATGAGATAGTTTCTATCCTGTCGCTATCCGCGAGATCGCTATGCTTAATTACGATATCCGTGCGGCGCTACTGTATGTCTTAATAATTGTGTTTGTAATAATATATGATACTTATTTAGACATAATTATATGTATAGTATATTATATATAACAAACAGTACAGTATATCCAGTTTGAATCCTTAACTCCAGTGCACCTTGGTATAGCCATGAGTAAAAGTCCCGGCTACCTTAAGCTCCGCAAGATTAAGGCAGCTACAAACATCGGCAAGACGGTCAGTTTCTTAGCAAAGCATATTTTGTATTTTTGTCAGGTTCACAATGAAATCTATTGTGCAAATAATATTATGGTATTATCTATACTGGTACAGGTTTATTTATATATATACAGTATATTCAAAAGTTCTTTTGCCTTTATATTGCGTCTTCTCTGTTTTGGTTTGTTTAGTTTGCAAGTTTTACTTTATAATATGAAGTTAAAATTGTGTCCTTATTAACAGTGTTGTTTCCTCTCCACAGATGTCCCAGACCCAGAACCGAGTGTACCTGGGAGCCGACACACTCATGCTTAACTTGAACGAGGAGGCCTTCGATGACAATGCCAGGCGGGTTACTGCCAAATAATCCAGCTAATTAGAAGCTGAAGGAAAGCTTAAGTTGTTAAAAGGGAAAATGTATTCCATTGTCCTATATATTCAGTAGGGAAATAAAACTGAAATACTGCTAACGATGCACATTACTAAAGTCTAGTTAAATTCCTGTATGGTTTTTCAATTTTTGTTTTCTCCCTAGTTTAGTTTAGTTATTTTCTTGATAGTGTTTTTACTGCAGTGGTAATAATCAAATTTTAAGGAAAAGATGCTTTAATATGGCATTATTCTCTTGTATATTCATTAGTTTGTATGTAAATGTATTACAGTAATATAACTTTTTTAATAGCCTTATCTTATTTGTTGATTTAATGTTTGTTTCTGTCTACTGTTAATATTACATTTTCTTTCCCTCATATAAGTTTGGGTCTGTAATTGTATTTAGTTTTTTAGTACTGGATATCTCTGAAGCCAAGTTGTGTATCATGTTGGAGATGACAGAGTTGGCTGGCTTATATTATTAGCAGCAACATGTACTGTACAGTGGGTTTGTTGAAGCAAATTTTCATACATAAAGGTGTAAATATGTTGTGTGTGTTCATATCCACTGCTGTTATAGTGTATTCAAATATAAAACTTGAAAATTAACTCAAAAGTTACTGTTCAAATTAATATAACAAACTCACAGGTGTCACCAGAAGTTAGTGGGAAACTTGATGATAAGCTATTGTTGACCACCAAGGGAGTCAGTGAGTGGGATTCTGTAATCAGTATTTATTGTAGCCTTGGCCAATATTTTACTCAAGCCATCAATATCCCCTTCCATCCATGCAATCTTTAGGCTATTATAGTGCAGTTGGGTATATGTACATGCTTAGATCAATATCCAGTATTTGAGAATAGATAGATAGATTCGAGAATGGATGATATATATTTTGACTTTGTGCATAAAGGTTTATCTTTCTTGATAGTGTAATGGTTAGTGCGCTAAATTTCTTTGTGAGTATCCTTGGTTCGAGTCCTTGGAGTACCACATGTATTCATTAGTTTAATTTATTTCATTAAGTTTATTTGTAAGTTAATTGGTGGGTTGGTGATAATATAAAGGGGTTAACAAATATCCAAACTAACCTATTGAGCCCGGGTATCCTCTTAGAAGGACGCAGATGCTTTAAACTGCGGGCTAGAAACTTTTGTGTTAGGGTGGGCGGTACTGCCAACACACACCAGACACATTCACACTCAATCTTTGTTCTGGGACCGTAATGCAAGCACAGCTCTCTACGAATCCCGCGACATCTGAACCTATGCACGATAGCATTGTACACTCACTCCAAGAAGTATCTGCACCTCTATGCTGATCATCTGGTGTGTACAGCTCGGTAGGGTTGGCACCTCTGCCTGCAACTATTTCCATGTGTCAGAGACGATCGTCTCTGACACATGGATATAGTTGCAGGCAGAGGTGCCAACCCTATCAAGCTGTACACACCAGATGATCAGCATAGGGGTGCAGATACTTCTTGGAGCGAGTGTACATCGAAATAAGAATATACAAACTTTTGGTGACATTTCATGATCATCTATAGCGACGTACAGTATACTTGCATTATGCTATATGTTCCCTTTGTTTTGTTTAATAATTATATGTTCTGACACTGATGTAGCCAAAATCATATTTTTTTTATTTATTTATTTTTATTTTTTTTTGCTAGACGCCATAATTCCTGATGAGTGAAAATGAATGAGAGTTGCAGGGTCTGGTAAATGAGTTTGGAACAGTGTGCGAAAAACGGAATTTGAAGGTAAATGCGGGGAAGAGCAAGGTTATGGTCTTCGAAAGGGGTGAAGTCACAGAGTGTGAGGTGAAGCTGAACGGTCAGGCTATGGAGATCGTCAACTCTTTTAAGTATCTGGGCAGTGTGTTGAGTAAAGATGGGACTATGGATGAAGAAGTGCGGGAGAGGGTCGTAGGAACGCTGAAAGCAGTAACAAGAAATAGGGTGGTCAGTATGGAAGTGAGGAAGTCCTTGCATGACAGTGTGGTAATCCCGACACTGACTCACAGAAGCGAAGCATGGACGTTGGTTGAGAGACTCGGACCAAGAGTGAGAGCAGTGGAAATTAATTACTTAAGAAGTGCGTGTGGAGTTACATGGAGGGATAGACAGACTAATGAGGAAGTAAGGAGGAGGTGTGGTGTGGAGGTAGATGTGCTGGAAAGTGTGAAAAGGAACAACTTGAGATGGTTCGGCTATATGGAACATATGGAAAGTGAGAGAATGACTAAGAGGGTGTACGAGAGCGAGGTGGAAGGATGGAGTGAGGAAGTACATGAACAAAGGCGGTGCTGGTTGGGGGGAGGGGTGCATGGGGCCGGTTCGTTCGTGGCCACCCCTTCGGGGATCGCGGGGTCAGGCAATAGATAGATAGATGAAAAAATATAATGCTTTATATTGTAAATATAACAAATTCTGTCAGAATCCAAGGCTAGAAATTCACAAATAACTACCCTAGGGCAATAGATTTAGAGTTTTACAGGTTAAGATTGCTGGATAATATGTGTTAATGCTGAAATGTGACGGTCCTTAGTATATACTGTATAGACATGGTACAGTACATTAAAGAAAATTTGAAAAAAATAATTAAATGACATTAACAAGTTAAATCGGGCAGGTCCTAGATTTTTACCGCTTTTAAGCGGTACATGTTTTTTTAGTGTTTGTAAGTAACAAATGGAAGGAGCATGTAAGAGACTATGGGTCTCTGGGTTCAAGGATTGTGTGGGTGAGAATGAAAGTAGGAATACAAACGTGAGTGGTTGTGTGTGTGTATTCTCCGACAGAGGATAAAACTGTAAGAGAGAAAGAGGAGTTCTGGGTGAATGTGGAGGCCTGCCTGGATAATATTGGCAAGAATATTTCTGATTGGGGATATGAATGGGAAGGTGGGTGATAAGAAAGTTGGAGTGGTGGGAGGGTGGGGTGTACTGTGAGGTGAATGGGAATGGTAGTGCACTTGTGGACGTATGTGTGGGGAGGAGGCTGTGGATAGCCAACATCTTCTTCCGACACAGAATGATACACAGGTACACATGGAAAGTGGTGTGGATGAACGAGTGAAGAAATCTGTGCTGGATGCTGGAGTGTATAGGGGTTCTGTCTGACCATTACGTAGTAGTAGCTAAAATTAGGATACAAAAGAAGTGGGTGAGGAGATCTGGAGGGAGGTGAGGAGGGTGAAGAGGTTGCAGGAGGAGGAAAGCAAGGAAGAGTTCAGGAGAGCAGTAGAAAGACAACTAGGTAGGTTTGACCTGGAAGGTATGGAGGAGGTGAGCAAAGTGTTTAAGGAAGAGAGCTGTACAGCATGTGTGGAGTAAGGAGAAGAGGGAGGAAAGTGAAGGGTACAGCATGGTAGACAGAAGAGGTAAAAATAGCTGTGGAGACGAGAAGAAAGCGTATAGAGAGTGGTTGGGTAGTAGAGGGAATGAAGATTTGGAGAGACAGAAAAGAGAGTAGTGAATGAAAATAAGAGTAGAATAGGCCTAGACGATAAATTTGAATGGAATCAGAGTGTAAAATGAAGGGAGTGTAAGAAACTGTTCTGGAAAGAAGTCAAGAAAATTAGGGAAGGTAGTAAGGGGGTGAAAGATAAGAATGGGCGAGTGCTAGCTGAGAAGCAAGAGAGTCGAAAGATTGAGGGAATACTTCAACGAATTGCTGCATGTAAGGAATGAAGGGTCAGCAAACATAGTTGGATGGGGTATGGGAGAGAGAAGTAGTGGAGGAGGAGGTGAGGATCAGGTCAGAAGTGTGAAGCCATGACAAGAGTGAAGTTGGGGAAAGCACCAGGAATAATGGAGTGTGGGGAAATGTTGAGGTATGGTGGTGAGATAGTGATCGAATGGGTATGGAACATATGCAAACTAGCATGGGAGAAGGGGAGTGCACCCGATGACTGGAAGACAGGCATAATAGTCTCCCTATATAAGGGCAAAGTGGAAAGAGGAGTGTGGTAACCGCCGCGTAGTAGGGAAGGTGTACAGTAGGGTAGTGATATTATTTTTATTATTATTAATGTGTGCTGTTTTCTTATTTCTTGCTTGTTTTTCTTTTTGATTGTTGTTCTTGTTTCTTCTTTCACCTTTATATTTTCTTTGCAGGTGTTGTTCCTTTGCTTTTCTCTCTTTCTCCAAAAACTATATATTGCCTTTTTGAGAGATAAGCCTTTACAACGGCACCCTTGGAGCCCTCAGTTCACAACTTCACCGGCCTGGACAAATATGCTCATCTTCGTTTTTGTTGGATACACAAACATGGCTCGCATCGAGATTTGTGCATATGTATGCCTATTTTATAAAGTATATTGTGAATCTTGCTACAAACTACCGTATTGAAATACTTCTATATATTATAAAATAATGTAGGTTCTTTGAAGTTATGACGGAACAAGAGTGTCCAAACAACAGTTGATCAGACGTCGTCTGCCCCATTTAGCCTATATAACGTTAGTGAAGGGTCTACTTTTTCGATTTACATGTAGGGGTTTCTGTGATCACGTAAATCTTCGATGAATTACTGAGGGGTAAGCATAAAGGTTTAACTTTGGTTGTGCCATAACCATAAGACATATCCGGATTCCGGAACAGTAAGTAACTGTAGGAGCATAACTAGGCTACAGTACACCGAACACACTGCATGTTTACCTCGGAGGTTTGCCGAGAATCTTGCATAAGGATTTAGGTTGTTAGGCTACCACAACCCTTTTCTCACAAGTTGTTACTATAATATATAGTGTGTAGCCTAAATATATGAGGGGAGGAGTATTGGGGACAGGAGGGAGTGAGACGCAGTGAAAGAAAGGCTGGTAGGCTAGCTAGGCCTACTTAGGCTATTACCAAAACTAGGGGGCCTAGGCTACCACAAAAATGTTGGTAAAAATTGAAGAGACCCCAGACAGCCTGTTTACTAGTTAGCTTAATTCTAAATACTAAAATGCGACGGTCCTCGCTATTAAACAACACTGTAGGCCTATAGGCCTATCAAAGAAAACTTTTAAAAACAAATAGAATTAACTAGTAAAAAGGGAAAATATCAAGGAAACTGGCCAACTTTTATTTCGTGATTTTTTTTTTTTTTTAGCTAGCCTAGCCTAGTTTTCACCATTAGGCTAGGCTATACAGTGGTTGTCATTAATTAGAATCTCCGGAAAAAACGTTTTCCCCATTATCCTACAATCTTAAGATACGGACCCCGATAGTGGGGAGGGCTATGAAGTAGGCCTACAGGGAAATTGAGGGGTAAAAGACGAAAATAAGGGGTAATATTAGCCTAACCTAACAACCTTACCTAACCTAACCTAGTATATTAGGTGGGGGCTGCCGCCCCCACACCCCCGCTGGTCTATCTATTGCCTGACGCCGTGATCCCCGAAGGGGTGGCCACGAACGAACCGCCCCCATGCACCTCTGTCCCCAGTCAGTTGACGCCCCTCCCCCCAACCAGCACCGCCTTCGTTCATGTACTTCCTCACTCCATCCTTCCACCTCTCATTCGGTCTACCTCTCCCTCTCTGTCCCTCCACCTCGCTCTCGTACACCCTCTTAGTCATTCTCTCGCTTTCCATACGTTCCATATGGCCAAACCATCTCAAGTTGTTTCTTTTCACACTTTCCAGCACATCTATCTCCACACCACACCTCCTTCTTACTTCCTCATTAGTCTGTCTATCCCTCCATGTAACTCCGCACGCACTCCTTAAGTAATTCATTTCCACTGCTCTCACCGCTGGTTTGGTATTTAATTAATAAAAGGTTGACGGATGCAAAAAAAATAAAAAATAAAAAAAAATAATAATAATAAAGTCTACGGTATTTACTCCGCAATCTTCAGCTTTGTCTGTGGATAACAGGAGGTAAATATTAACTTTTTCAAAGTAGGCTAATTGAAAACATTTTTTCCGGAGATTCTAATTAATGACAACCACTGTAGGATATAATGAAAACTAGCTAAAACCAAAAAAAATAAATCTCGAAATAAAAGTTGGCCAGTTTCCTTGATAAATACTGTTAAAAGGCTGTCCGGGGTCTCTTCAATTTTTACCAAAATGTTCTCAATATTTGAAGGCTAGGCCTATTAGCCCTATGGAATAAGGATGTTGCAAAGATCATCTTAAAATTTGTTTCAACCACTGGAAATGCATTTTATGTGTACTAAGCAGTAAGCTAGCCTTTATACTTATAGGCTAGGCTAAAGCCTCCCCTCAAAATACTAAAAAAAAGAAAAAAAAAAAAAAAAACCCTATTAACCCGGCAAGCGCGATAGGCCTCACGGAAGGCTTCCTATAGGGAACGCGATAGGCCTCACGGAAGCAAGACCATAAAAAAAGCCTTCCATAAAAAAAAAGGGCCTATCAAAACAAAGGAATTTGTCTCTAGGTGAGATAATTCCCCTCCAGTACTCATCCATGTAAATCTCACCCACCCCCCTCCCCTCCTTCCCACCTTATTCCCCCCTCCCTCCCCTCCTCAATTATCACCTATTTTTCCTCTTATTATCATCATTTATCGGTTATTTTTCTCTCCCGCGATAATGTAGCACAAGTGGGTTGCATAAAAGATCGTTATGCAACACCCAGACACCGGCCCACACCGCCCCGCTCGTCTCAGTTACCTCACAGACAGCGAGAGAGGAGGGTTGCCTGTGGCTCTCTCTCGCCTGAGATTATGACCGGGTGGCCAATATCTTTGTTTTTCACCACCCAAATGCTTTTCCCACTTATTTTAGCACTCTTGAAGGTTCATATATACATCATATATGTAAAATAAAAGCATACCGAAAACAAATAATGCTCTATATTGTAAATATAACGAATTCTGTCAGAATCCAAGGCTAGAAATGCACAAATAACTACCCTAGCCCCTAGGTCTATTTCGCGCTTGTCAGGTTAACAGCAGTAAAACTCTTACTAAGGCCCCCTTACTGGCAAAATATATGCTGATTTTGGTATTATTCTATAATTGCACCTATACGAGCTAAACAAGTTATTATTGTATTTAACAAGAAGGTATGATGAGGTAAGTGATGTGGTATAGGTGGCAATATGCGGAAATGGATTATAAGGGCATTTCGCCCTTATAATCCGTGTAAAATCCGTGTCCCATCTAGATTGATAGACTTTTGTCAGAGGGGGCGGAATGTCCTTATAATCCATTTCCGCATATTGCCACCTATACCACATCACTTATCTCGTCGTACCTTCCTGTTAAATACAATAATATAGGTTTTAGCTCGTATAGGTGCAATTATAAAAATTTACCCTGATTTTAATAAGTCATGGGTGGGGGGTTTGCCTCCCCTCAACCCATCGTAGCTGTATCCCAAGGCAAATTTTGTTTTGTTTTGTTTTTTTACTCTAAAAATGACATAGTCTAGGCCTAAATCTGAGTGTTTTAACTCAATGAGTTGACTGCGGGCTGTAATTATATAAAAAATACCGTCATCACTGCGGCACTTGTACTTAGGCTATCATCATATGGTGTAAACTGTGTAGGCCCTAATAGTAGTAATTTATTGTACCAGTATGGTATGATTTTCATTATTTTTTTTTACATACATTAAGCCTGAATGGATTTGTTGATTACAGGGCTGTGACAACCAATGAAGTTGGATGTGGCTCTTGGTTGAGATAGTCCCGGTACTGACTTGATGGCTTGATCACCCGAGTGCATCTCCAGGCAGCCCATAAAGGTAAAAGAGCAAACCAGGGTACTTATTACCGAAACTACCACTTATTTTTTCTCAGTATTCGAAGGCTACTATAGACTAACTAAGGATGTTGCAAAGATCATATTAAAATTTGTTTCAACCACTGGAAATGCATGTTATGCACACCATATAAAGCACTGTAAAAAAAAAATCCCTATAGTTCTCCCCATCGACGGCACTAAAAACTCTTATTCCCCACCTCCTCAACCCATCCTGTATCCCAAGGCAAAAATTTTTTTTTTTTTTTTTACCTCTGAAAAGGACACATCTGAGTGTTTTACATATTTATTCAGGAAGAAATCTTGATATAAGAAACTTTGAATACAGGAACAAATCTTGATGCAGGAATAAAGTATGAATTTTGATATTTAGAGTACAGTACTGTATAATCTATTTGCCAAGTGTGTCTTTAGGGATAATAGAACTCTCTATGACCAATCTTGACACCTTAAAACCTGATGCCCAAGTGTATGTTAAAACTTCCCTTCGCCCCAAACCTCACATTGACTTTCGGCCGACATGATCTACAGTAATGCACCGTGACCTAAGATTGCTTGGTAAGTCTGACACAGTGAATAGAGAGACGGCCTTGACTTTCATTTAACCTTCAGGGCATAGAGGGGTGTACAGGTACCTCCTAAATTACATGTGAAAGTATTATTTCCACTACAAGTACTGTATATTACTTTGACCTATATGAGAGTAGTATTAATGTTTCTATGTACAGTATACTGTATATTCCTAAGTATGCTGTATCATGTAATATTGACTTGTGTTTGGTGTAACCTGTGTGTTTTTTCCAGAGGTGTGTGTGTGTGTGGTGAGTGAGGATGCTGCAGGTGTGGCAGGGTGTGGTGGGATGGTGTGTGAGGGCAGCAGCTAGAACACACACCTCAACCATCATTACTCCATCTTGGACGCTGGTTAGTATATTACTAATGCACTCATTACCCATAAGCCAATAAATATTAGGGCAAATTTGTCTGTCGTTGTTTGCATTCCTTAAATGATAATAATCTTTAGGTTTTATTGCCTAGTGTTCGTCTTCACACTGATAAAGAATAGAGTGTCTAGGATACATGTAGCCAGAGTAATGACGAGATCAAAAGTGTGGAGAGTATTATTTTGTCCGAGGCAGCCTTGGTGTGGGATATCTTGTCACCCGGGGCCTATGAAAGTGAGGATTGTGAGCAGGATATTCCGCCACCCGGGGTCCGAAAATCAAGTGCCATTTTCTCTTTAGCTCTTTCTCCGAGATTCTATAGTGCTATACAGTACATGATAGACTATAGAGTGGACATTCTATATTACTGAAAGACTAAACTCATCTCCTTGCTCAAGGGAGACTGTACCAACCAAGGCTAATGAGAAACTTCACGCCTGAGTGAGGCTTGAACTCGAGACAGGTGGTCTTTTATTTAATGATAATAATAACTTGTATATTATCATTTGCACCTGTTCTCCACATTGTGGTTTCACATGAGTGGCTATAAAGGCTCACATAATGTAGCTATCTTATACACATTTGAACCTGTATCAAAACCAAATGAGAAAATACAGTACGATATGCAGTACGGTACTGTACCATAATACCCCAAATGCTTCAGAGTTTGGCTATAAAGATTCAAGTGGGTGTAGGCCTTTACTTATAATGATTTGAAAGTGTACTTCTCTAATATATTCATTATGGTTATAGTCTACTTTTAATTGTAATTTAGTACAGTACAGTACTTTGTTCTATATTTATAACCACATAAAGTTAATCTTCTCGGTAATTTATGGGAACAGTTATGTACCATAGTACACTACTGTACTGTACTGTTATATCGAACCTCAAGGAGATACTGTAGTGAAAAGTGAGCACTGAGTTTTCACTGTTGTCAATGTTGGGGGCAAATGTTACAGAATCACTGTGTCAAGCTAGTGATATTTATAATGTATGCCTATAAAATTTATTTAAATTCTAGGGTAAGCAAAAATTATAAAAGTGTGTGAAGTCTGTGTGTTTAATACAGGAAATTTGTGAGCATTCTATGATTATGGGAAAACTTAACTAAGGTGGGCGAGCATTTTGGTGTGCTCCGCTGTGTGTCTGCCTGCTGAGACTGGAACCTCTCCTGGAGTTCTGGGGCCGACAGAGTTCTGGAGGCCCTTAGTGATCCTTGGTCTCTGGGTCTTCTCCTGGGCGACCTACATGTGTGTGAATTTATATATATATTTTTGGTTTTATTGTTTTGTGTTGTCCCTGTTAAGGCTCTGTCTCGAGTCGGCCACCAACAGCTATGGGGTATGTTCCTGAGTAAATACATACATACTGTAGGCCTACATACATAAATACTGTACAAATATGATCATTTGTTTCCCCCTTTTACTTGAAGGGTAAAAGACTGAAGATGAAAATAACAATTAAGTTGGGATTGCTCTATGTAACACAGATGTTATGATCATTTATGTATTGTGTGGCCTTTTATAAAAAGCATATAAACATGACATTTACATATACAGGTATAATTATATTCAGTTCATAAAGTGTATAGCCTTTATATTTTATATTATTTTACCAGGTAGGAAAGTGTCCCACAGCAGCCATCACCACCACAGCATCTAGAACACTACCCGACCTGCAGGAAACAGCTGTCAAACAACAAGAACAACATGATTCGCAGGAACCGCACAACCAGCAGCAGTATTCTCTGTCGGAGGAGAACGACCAAAGTATCCAGTCATTTCAACAGAACACCGAGTATAAAGACCTCACACACTTGCTACAGACAGCTACGGAGAAGGGATCTGTCAACGATGCTATTAAGGTTAATATTCATAGTTTTCGTATGTGTGTGTGTTAATTATCTACTCTATTCTAGGTTTTATTAGGTAGTACTGTACAATAAAACCCCTATCTTTTGGCAACTAAAGTGGTTCCTCGACTTGGTTGTATACTTGATGTGGCAGTACATGTGTGTTAATCATGGTGACGAAGAAAAATACAACAAAATAATTAATACGGCAGATGAGCTCCAAATTAACCAATGGCCATCAGCTCCAACCATAAGTAAATGTTACCAGCTGTTGGCTAAAGGCTGTGACAATGTATGACGTGGCACCACCAGAGCAGTCAATGACTACCCATCAGCGAAAGCTATGTAATCAACGAGGCAGCATTTCCACAATCCTGCAAACACCCTCATCAATCTCTTCCCTTTCAAAAAGATGTAATGGCCTTCACAGCCTCCAGGTTCCATGTGGTCTATACCCTGTTCCAAATAAGTAGACCAAAACTCTTGATCATTAACCTCTTTAACTCACAAACAACTAGAGTAATCAAGCTAATATTTCTACCATTTGGGAAGGGTCTGCCAGGGATTAAGTGTGGAAATATACAGCCCATTTGCTCTATCCCTATTTGAGGTACAAAGGTTAGGATTCACGATTTCTGGCATAGGAACAGTGTATAGGATTTCACTCTATTCTCTGTGATCTTCGGGTAAGCCAACTGGATGTGGTGGGCCTCCTGGGTGCCACTAGATTTATGTTGGGAGTATTGGGGCTATAACTATGACAGTAACATTCAGATACTCTTGCCAATGGGACAATAATTAGATATAAACAAATCTATAATAGATCTTTCAGTATACTGTACAGTATATACAGTATATATTTCTACTGTACTTCCAAATTTCAGTCTCCTGTTGTGTTTTGTGCTGTACATCTCTTCACATGCAATCTATATTAAAATTATTTACAGTTCTGTATATCTTTTATCACAGGGTCTCCTTGCATTGTCCGACTTGGTCACCTTTAAAAAGCTGGACTTTAAGAAAGATTTGGAGAAAGAAGCTCAATTTTCAAAGTAAGTATTGCAATTTTTCTAACTTTTTTGCAAATAAAATTATTATACTGTTATTCTGCTTCTAGCTAAAAACTCCACCTGATCAACAGAGAGGAATATCCTTGACATAGAATTTGTTTTGCTCGAATCAAACTCAGTTTGAGACTGACTCACAGAAATCTCACAGAAGATCTCCAGCACTAAATCCCTTGTGTGTACACGTGGCATGTTGTATGTTGAAGTGACTGGGGTTGTGAGAGTTGTCTGTAATCAGTGTAATCAATCTTGCTGATCAGGTGCTAGCATTCACATTTATTCCACTGCACCTCTGATGTCTGCCATTGCAGAGATTGGTTGGGAAACTATGGGGATGAGTGTCAATGACATTTAACCAGCGATGATTGAACACGCGGCCTCCCGTATGCGAGGTAAACATGGTACACCCTCCATGAATGATTATATTTATAATTAAATTTACCTGGCTTCACATATCCAATATTTTTATCAATCCGTATATTTTGTAATATATTTACATAATTGAGAAGACATTCTTCAAAATTTGATTTCTGTTATCTATGTATCTACAGTATTGCCAGATGCCTTTATCCCCAAGGGGGTGACTATGAATGTATCGCCTCCATGCAACTGTCAGGTAGCTCCCCTCCTTCCACCCAACACCACTTTCTCTCATATATCTCACAAAATCCATCTCTCCAACTCACTCTTGGTCTTTCTCTCCCTTTTTGCCCTTCTTATATATACTTTTAGTCATTCTCAAATTCACCATATTTTTAAGTAGATATTTAGACATATTTACTAGTATTTCCTTTATTGCAGGCTGATAGATGTATTAGACCATGGTGTAATTCGCAGCAGTCCCTCCACCCTATTACACACCCTTCGCAACCTTCTCTCCCTCGGTGTCAGCAGCAACTCTCACGTGGTTCAGGTACGGCATAATAGAGGATATTTTTTGAAAGCCCGACCGTAGCCATGGCCATTGTTTCCATAGGTTAATTCAACAGATTATAGTATAGCTAGTTTTTCATCTCACTTTCTACATTTTACTTTCATGTACAGTATACGGTACCGTATTAAAATCATTATTTAAAATTTTAGATTTTGTAGCTTTATCATATTTTATATAGTTTCAGTTATCACCACTGGTTCCATATTAATTCATATGTACAGTTGGCCACATAAGTTCTGTTCCTCTCTGTGATCTTATACATCAAAATATAATACCCATGATTGAAATACGAGTGTAGTTTCTTATGCACTCATCTCGTAAGTCAACGGATAATTAAAAGAAACCACACTCGCAATTTATTCATACTATTTTACTTTCATACAATAAGATCACATCGAGGAACAGAACTTATGTGGCCAACTGTACATTTTACTAATGTGATTTTATGCATGATCACTGTTATCTATTTGATATGACTGAAACATAACTCTTGTTACAGTCAATAGAGGTGCAGCCAGCGCTATCTATTTGATATGACTGAAACATAACTCTTGTTACAGTCAATAGAGGTGCAGCTGGAGTGGCAGATGCGCAAGATGTCATTTCCGATGTTATTGTCATTGTTGATGTTACAATCCAACCATCAGCAGACTGAACAACAAAAAAGGGTATGTCAGTAAAATTGTGATGTTACCTGTGCTTTTAACATAACTATATTTTATGTATCTATGTATGTATGTACTCAGGCACATACCCCATGACTGGGGTGGGCCGACTCGAGACAGACCCCGAACAGAAACAACATTTAAAGTTCCAATTCTTAGGGTTCTGGATCACTTTTGCATTCCCTCGCTCCTTTCTCTGTCTTGTCTAGTGGGTGAATTTTACAAGGGGAGGAGGATTCATAGCCTCCCGCCCCCAAAGGAAGAAAAGTAGTAAAGGTCGGGTAAAGGATGCCAAGCCTCACTCTGGGACGAGACCAGCCTTCACTATTTTATACAGTATACGTATATTAACCCTCCAGCCCCGGCTATGTATTATATATATATTCCTCGAAACCCGGGTGTTTTGGCCGAAAAACGTCTAGGCTAGGCTACCGTATATTCATTAATCAGACTGCCGCCCGCATTCCCGCGCATCCCCAAGCGTAGCTGTGTTATTTACCTGTAGAATGGCATTAAGTAGAGCTCTCTAAGTCAACTGGTTGAGCTGTGATGATGATTTCATTGGAGATAACTTTATGGCCAAAACAGCCACTTTACACCACTTTTCGATACTTAACAACAACATACAGGCACACACGAACAAGCGACGCTCTCCTTCTTGTGGCCGGAGATGCGGGGCGTCGGTCCAGCCGGCTGTTGTTTATATGCGTCGGACCGACGCCTCGCACACGAAGCTCACAGGCTTTCAACCACTGGCGTTCAAGAGGCCTTCCGGGTACCTGTTATATGCTTTTTTATGGGCGTTCAAGAGGTCTTCCGTGGTGAGAGGGTTAAATAAGTCTGTTTGCTGAAATATCATAATCATCAAGATATATTCTTCCATACATAAAGTCTTGGTGTGGGTACAAATTCCTCTGAGCAACTGTACATGATAAACATGGTCTGGGGATGCCAATCATCCACATTCTGTGGCATATATTTTAGTCAGAGAATACAACTTTACTGGAAAGTGTATCTAGTCACTTGACTAGCTACACTTTCCAGTATCACGTCAGGGTGGTTGACCTATAGCTTGTGGTGAAATGGTTATTGTAGTTCTCCAGATAGTCTGGCCGAGTAGTCCCGAGTCCGGTTGACCGAAGCCACGCCAGATGCTCGGGTCCCTGAAGGGACCAGGGCGAGATGAGATCTGTCTCTGAGACGGCAGCGGGGTAGGGGGTCATCAGCCCACAGGCTTGCACCCCTGGGCCAATGCCCCCTTTGCAATGCCACCCAATCGGGCGATCTCGCCAGCACCTAGAAGGAAAAGTAGTACAGAAAAAGAGACAGACAGAAACAGCTAAGGTAGGGTAGAGGATGCCAAACCTCACTTCGGAGAGGACCAGCCCTCGCCCTAATAATGCTAGGAGCAGCCTGGCAGGTCTGTTATCAATCGCTGAAAGTTTCGTACTGATGATCAACTATGATATCATCATCAAGAGGTATATAGGCTGTTTCAAGCATCATTTTATAACAAACATTGATAAGAGAGATATATACTGTAGTGTCTATACCAACCCCCCAAAATGAGGTATCTTTGTTAAATTTCCATGGGCATTCCCTATGGGCAAATGTTTATGACCGCTCTGTTTACATGTGTATTTTGTAATGCCACATTCCTCTATTTTAAGCAGTAATGTGCATTTTATTTTAACTTGATGAACTCTTGTGTTGTGTGCCAGGTGCTGCAGAACTGTGTAGAATGTATCCAGCGGCGGTGGGTGGAGGTGCAGGATGGGCGGGATCTGGAAACCCTGTACAGCCTTCACACCCACCTATCACCAGAGTTCCTCGGTCAGCTGGATGACAGGGCTACGGAAATGGTTGTCAGCATGTCCTACGCAGAGCAAGCCAAAGTCCTCTGCGCTTTGGGAGCCATTAAGCGAAGGGCCACTCCTGTAATACGAGCGCTAACTTTTCACATGGCTAAGCAGAGAGACTCGCTCCTACCTAAGCAATTGGGAAATGTAATGTTTGCCATGAATACTCTCTCATTTCCTGACCCAACTATGCTGGAGAAAATAGCACATGATTTAATACCCCAAGTTCAGGATATAGACAATCCAAGGTTAGTAGGGACTATTCTGTTCAGCATGGGACAGATGAGATGGCGACACTTACCACTTTTGGAAGCTCTCTCCAATTGGACGGAAAAGTGTTTATCTGCCTGTCCTCTTCCCAATTTATCTGCCTTAACAATGACACTAGCTACAGTTGGGTATGAGCCTTCCAATGCAGATACTTTATTCCCTGTCATTACATCTAGACTGACTCGTTCTGCCCTCCCTAAGCATACATCATGGCTAGATGTGGTTTGGGCTCTGACTGTGTTGGGCCGAGCATCAAATGAACATATTGCCTCTGTCCTTAACCCCTCATTTGTGTCGGCTGTTCCTTCAATAGAGCAACACCTCAGAGTTGGTATCAAGCTTAAGCTGCTCAATATTAATGCAGTGGCTAGGCTGACTATGCCCTCCTATAGTGGCCCACAGCTTAACATGTCTGATTTCAAAGATGTTATCATTACACCACGGAAGGATGAACGGCAGATCTCGCAGCATGTATTAAAGATGCTCCACAATCTTCTACCTCCCCCTAAATACATACACCAGAGCATTCAGACAACAATGGGGATCTACGTTGATGCCGAATTCGCCACCGATAGCAATGCGAAACCTTTTCCACTCCAGGAACTAAGTAATGCATTTAGCCAAAAAATATGTGAAGGCGTTGGAGACCTGAGAATCAACGAGAGTAAGGACCTACCTGAGGGAACGACCAAGTTGGCCCTGATGGTTTGGAACTACAAGGACCACACCATTGGAGTACAGGAGCTGACGGGGATCAATAGACTAGCGGTGATGTTACTGAGGCGGCAGGGCTACAAGATCGTTCAGATACCCTACTATGAGTATAACATGAAGGGAAAGACACTTAAGAATGTGCAGTATCTAGAGGCCAAGATCAAAGAAGCCTTGGCAACATGATGTGGAGGAAATATGAAAATAATCAGGGGTCTGTTACAGTGATAGGTTGTTTAAAATTTTCTTCTTTAACTTGAACATTAATACAAATTTGCCAAAACGTTGAATCATAGTGTATAATTAAGTTTGAAAGTATGCAAAAATTAATGAAATTTAAGTGAAAATTGGTGCAAATCATCATGTCATCAATTGGAGTAATATAATAAAAATGCTCTATAAGAATATTTTACAATTTACCTCGAGACATGAAATACTTGTGTACAGATTGTGTTTGTAATATTTCGGTTTGCTGGAATATTTGTATGTGGAAATCAGTATGTGAACTAACGAATTGAAGAATATAAATTGTTGATATAAAGTACTATTTATTACAATGGTTGTTTGTTGTACATATTTTATTATTTCTATTGATCAGTTCCAGATTGTAATAAGGTAACAAGAGAATACAAAGGATTTTTTGTATGTATTGTTTCAGTAACTATCCATTTACTATATTAAGATTACCAGCTTTCAGTTGCAGTACATTATATATATACCGGTATATATATATATATATATATATATACTGTATATAAAAGTTTAAAGACTGCTTAGTATACTGTAGTACCGTACAGTACAATAAAGACTTGCCACAACACAGCCCCATCATGTCATCACAGTGACCGATGTTGGTATAGCGCTGAAAGTGTCTCATGAAGCCTCAACAAATCCCTCTGAACCACTTGTACCTAGCGAAATCGCACCACACCAGCCATAACCGTGCTACAATAAGGCCGTAAAAAACTAATCACCGTAACTGTTACATTGGCAGTTACGGTGATAGCTGCTACATTGGCTGGTGATGGGCTGGTCTATCAGAGTGAGAACTGAGCGATTTCTGCCATACCCATAGCTTACTCTGACTGTTCCTTTTACTTATATATTTTCTAGATCTCAAGTGACTGCATCTCTTCCGTGGATGAGATGCAATCTACCAAGATTGGAAGCCAAAGCATCACATTTTTCCTTTGCCCCTCAACTTTCTCTTCATAATTGCTGAGGGGCACAGGGCCCTGGGTGCCCCACCCAGGGCCCTGTGCCCTTGGTTTCCCGGGCGTTTCTGCACCCTCTTCAGCTCCCCGCCATGGAGTGGCTTCGGTCACCCAGGCTTTATTGTGGTCGGCAGGGAGGGTTCTGTGGGGGCGCTCGGTTATGGCCTTGCTCTGGGCCTTGGGGCTGTTCGGCCAGGCAGCTTGGGGAACAACAACTGCTACATTGGCTGACTACCACCTAAGTGGCGGGCGGTGGGAGTCGCTGCATCCCTATGCCAGAGAGAAAGGCCTACTTGTGCCAATAGGCTGTGAGAGTAAGACACTAGGGAACCATGGGGTACACCATTATGGCCCCACTGCCTTCACCACTCTCAGGAAAAAAAGATAGAAATAAGAATGATGAAAAAGGTAAAGTCAGTACTGGCTATGGGAAGTTGAGCCCACCAGTGTGTGTGTGTGTGTGTATATACCGGTATATATATATACAGTATATATATATATATATATATATATATATATATATATATATATATATATATATATATATATATCAGGGATCAGGGAGGCGAATGCGAAGTCTTGATGGTAGAAAAAAATAAAATTTATAATTATATACATGTACAATACTATATACTGTATATAAATACAGTATACTGTATATATATTTTTTAAAGCTTACATATGGTGAATATAATATTTCCGAACTATTCACTGTAATCTATTGCCTGACGCCGTGATCCCCGAAGGGGTGGCCACGAACGAACCTCCCCCATGCACCTCTGTCCCCAGTCAGTCGACGCCCCTCCCCCCAACCAGCACCGCCTTCGTTCATGTAGTTCCTCACTCCATCCTTCCACCTCATATTCGGTCTACCTCTCCCCCTCTGTCCCTCCACCTCGCTCTCGTACACCCTCTTAGTCATTCTCTCGCTTTCCATACGTTCCATATGGCCGAACCATCTCAAGTTGTTCCTTTTCACACTTTCCAGCACATCTACCTCCACACCACACCTCCTTCTTACTTCCTCATTAGTCTGTCTATCCCTCCATGTAACTCCGCACGCACTCCTTAAGTAATTCATTTCCACTGCTCTCACTCTTGGTCTGAGTCTCTCAACCAACGTCCATGCTTCGCTTCCGTAAGTCAGTGTCGGGATTACCACACTGTCATGCAAGGACTTCTTCACTTCCATACTGACCACCCTATTTCTTGTTACTGCTTTTAGCGTTCCTACAACCCTCTTCCCCTGTTGTACCCTCTCCCGCACCTCTTCATCCATAGTCCCATCTTTACTCAACACACTGCCCAGATACTTAAAAGAGTTGACGATCTCCATAGCCTGACCGTTCAGCTTCACCTCACACTCTGTGACTTCACCCCTTTCGAAGACCATAACCTTGCTCTTCCCCGTATTTACCTTCAAATTCCGTTTTTCGCACACTGTTCCAAACTCATTTACCAGACCCTGCAACTCCCATTCATTATCACTCATCAGAACTGTATCATCCGCAAACACTGTAATCAATAAGAGTAAAGAAATATGAAACGGGGGGGATATAAAGAATTACACTCGGGTGCATAATTCGTGGCCTAAAGTTTTCAAAGCCATCCTAACTGAATTTTACGTACTACATTTCTGAGGTTGAGCTATGCTGTTCAACAGTTTATATATATATATATATTTTTTTTTATGTCAGTCTGGGCAAATTGCCCAAATGAAGTGCATTTGGAACAAGCCCAAACGGACTATAGGATCGTTAGGCCGT
Source organism: Paralithodes platypus (assembly GCA_032716605.1). Classification (NCBI taxonomy): domain Eukaryota; kingdom Metazoa; phylum Arthropoda; class Malacostraca; order Decapoda; family Lithodidae; genus Paralithodes; species Paralithodes platypus. The sequence continues at coordinate 36,481,289 of CM064522.1, forward strand.
GTCATTTCCTAGGCGTGTGGCATGACGCACAGGGCGAAAAGAAAAGGGCTTCCATTACGGCAAAAAGGATAGTTAAGAGAATATACAGTACATGTGAAAAAGAATTCAATTTGGTTCACAAATTATTGTTTTTTTACACCAACCAACTTCACATCTAAACTCAATTAATGAAATCAACAAATACATGTGGCACTCAGAGGACTCGAACCCAGGATACTCGCATCGAAATTCCGCGCACTATGCATTACGCTATCAAGACAGTTAAAGAAATATGGCCAAGCCTAAGATTTATTATGCAGTTTTGGATCCTGCATATTAATCTGAGCATGTACATATAACAGAAATATAAATTTTTAGTAAGCGTTGCCCCAACAAGAATAATAACGACATGAGTGGGGCCTGGAAGTCCTCGCTTGTTCACGGACCTAACAAACTCCTATAATCTGTCAAAAAGTTTACTCTATTACCATCTGATTTGTCTAGAATTAATGGAAAAATAAACTGCCATGGCTCTATAATATAAACGCAAAGTTTTCACAATTAACATCATATTTGGCTATTAACCCGGGAGCTGCGGGGAGACTCTTAAGAGTTCCCCCGGCGCACTGCGGGGAGACTCTTAAGAGTCAGAGAAAATAAAAATCAACTTTTGACATCGAAAAAAAAAAAAAAAATTATTTTTTGTTTTTTTTTATTTTGTTTTTTTTTGGGCCCCTGGGCCATGCAAAATCTCAGTCCTCTACCTCCCCTCCTTCCCCACTTTCCTCCTCTCCTTCAGTTATCACCTATTTTCCCTGTTATTCCCTTATTCTGAGGTATATTTTCGTGCTAACATTAGAAATCCGATTGGAGGGTGTGGTCATCACTGATAGCAAGCGAGTGCAAGAGAGAGAGAGAGAGTATCGATCGACTGTGTCTCAGTGGCCTTGGGGGAAATTGGCGGGAAAGCAGATTGCCTCACCCATACATTATACAACTCGCGGGCTATATCTCCGATTTTGACCATCCAAACGCTGTTTTCACTCGTTTTATTGTTGTTTCAGGTTAATACCTTTATAATCAACCCATAATAGGCGCACATGGATAAGTATTAATGCTATTAATGGCACAATGAATATTTTAGTGGCGGAAACACCTCAAATACGTCAGCACAGGGGGACGTTTCCAATTACCCCCATGCGCACTTCAGAGGTTAAAACTGTAACAAGTCAGTTTCTCGCCAGCTTAAAAAGAGACTATAGATTATAGACATGATGGACATCAACATATCTTCCATACTTACAAATTTGGTCTTTTGCTGAATCTGGGTCATGTGCGGGAATTGACACAAGAAAAGCAGGGTGGTGACGTACAGGCAGGCAATTAACAACCGCTGCTGAAGTATTCCACTGCCACCATAACCATGCCGTCATCGTCCATCAG
>CM064522.1:36482810-36492810 GCA_032716605.1 Paralithodes platypus
AAACGCACATAGACAAATTTGCTAGAGCTGCCTCTAGGAAACTAGCTGCTCTAAGAAGGATCTCCTGGCTTTTGGATAGAGAAGGAAGGGATACTTTACAAGGCACAAATTAGATCATGTATGGGATACTCTGCACTCTCTTGTGGTGGTGAAGCCAAGAGACACTTCAGCGATCTCGTTCAAATTCAAGACCGCGCCAGACAAATAATTGAAGACAATCAACCTCCAACTCATTCCATTGATAGCCTTCAGCATGGAAGAAATGTGGCAGGACTGTGAACATTATTAAAAATACAAACACAACACAATGAGACAAGAAAAGAGGAATCCTCTACGTACCACAAGAGAGTGGAACAAGCACCTTTTGCTCTTGAGGAACCTCACTGTCAAAGGCAATTCTCTTACAGATACTCCATTTTGTGGAATAGATGAGTAAGACCTAGCTTAAACCCACACTAATACACACTGCAAGGGTTCAAAATAAATGTCAATCTTATGCTTAAAAATATTGAAAATTACCAATACAAATCTATGCTAATTTGGTTGAGCTTTGAAATAATAGATATGGACACATTATTCTCCTTTGGCTTATAAAAACTCATACCAGGTTTATATCATTATCCTGAGTATGTATTCTCGAAGCATTTTCATTCAATGTTAAACAAAAATCAATAAACAAATACAAAAGTGATGGAGGACATCTATGGGATTACTAAAGATATTAATGGTGGGGCTCAGGTGTCGGTGTAATGAGAGAGAGAGAGAGAGAGAGGTGAGGGAGGACGACTATGGGATTACTAAAGATATTAATGGTGGGGCTCAGGTGTCGGTGTAATGAGAGAGAGAGAGAGAGAGAGAGAGAGAGAGAGAGGTGAGGGAGGACGACTATGGGATTACTAAAGATATTAATGGTGGGGCTCAGGTGTCGGTGTAATGAGAGAGAGAGAGATAGAGAGAGAGAGAGGTGAGGGAGGACGACTATGGGATTACTAAAGTAATGGTGGCTCAGGTGTCGGTGTAATGAGAGAGAGAGAGAGAGAGAGAGAGAGAGAGAGAGAGGTGAGGGAGGACGACTATGGGATTACTAAAGATATTAATGGTGGGGCTCAGGTGTCGGTGTAATGAGAGAGAGAGAGAGAGAGAGGGAGGAGGACGACTATATTACTAAGTATATTAATGGTGGGGCTCAGGTGTCGGTGTAATGAGAGAGAGAGAGCGATAGAGAGAGAGAGAGAGAGAGGTGAGGGAGGATGACTATGGGATTACTAAAGATATTAATGGTGGGGCTCAGGTGTCAGTGTAATGAGAGAGAGAGAGAGAGAGGGAGAGAGAGAAAGAGAGAGGTGAGGGAGGACGACTATGGGATTACTAAAGATATTAATGGTGGGGCTCACACAAAGAAGAGCGTAGAGAGAGAGAGAGAGAGAGGTGAGGAGGACGACTATGTACTAAAGTTTAATGGGTGGGGCTCATGTCGGTGTAATGGAGAGAGGAGAGAGAGAGGAGAGAGAGAGATGTGAGGACACTATGGGATTACTAAAGATATTATGGTGGTCAGGTTCGGTAATGAGAGAGAGAGAGCGAGAGAGAGAAGAAAGAGAGAGGTTAGGGAGGGACATTACTAAAATATTTGGGTATCGGTGTAATGAAGAGAGAGAGACGATAGAGAGAAGAGAAGAGGACAAGTACATGGAGTACAAAGGAAATCAAGCAACAACAGATCTAGTGACCCTTCTAGGTTGCTTGTCCTCCAAAACACTGAGGATCAAGTGTCCAAACAGTGGTTTAGAGTGGGTAAGGGAACATTGGAAAGGGAACTACTGCCCTGCCACTAACGTGGCAGGACTAGGAAGTTAGTAGGGGACATATGGGTTAGTAACTGAGGGAGGATAAAGTTATTCATTTACAAACGCAGTCAGTCGCGGGTTTGATGCGAGATATTTGTCTAGGCGGAATTTAAATGAATCAACGGTGCTGCAGTCTATAACGTCTCGGGGAAGCCCATTCCACAAGTTGACAACTCGATTGAAGAAGAAATTCTTAGATTCGTGCGAGTTAAAAGATTTACCAATAATTTTGCAACCGTTTCCCCGCGTGTAATTAGATTGGTCGATAGTGAAGTACTTACTACAGTTCATATTGTCGATGCCTTTGATGATTTTGAACACTTGAATTAAGTCGCCTCTTAATCTGCGCTGGGTTAAAGGAAATAGATTTAATTCTCTAAGACGCTCTTCGTATGGTTTGTTCTTTAGGCTAGTATCATTTTGGTAACTCTACGTTGAACTCGTTCTAGCTTGTTTATATCTTTTTGGTAATAAGGGCACCAGGATTGAACGCAGTATTCCAGAGGGCGGACTAAGGAATTGTAAAGGGTTAGGATAACTTCTTTGGATTTATGCTCAAATGACCTGCCTATAAAGCCAATTATTTTGTTTGCCTTCTTAACAACTTCTGAACATTGTTGACTCGGTTTTAGGTTACTCGATATTGTTACTCCCCGATCAGTTTCTCTGTTTACATTCTTAAGCTGAGTGCCATTCATCGAATAGTTTGCTTTCTCATTTAGGTATCCGACATGTAGTACTTTACATTTATCCGCATTGAAACTCATTTGCCAAATTTGGGCCCAACATGACAATTTATCTAGATTGTGTTGCATATCGTCAACTTGTTCTTTTGAGAGTACGCTATTTGCAATATTTTGGGATTACGTATAATTGGTGAGACTCATGTCGTGTAATGAGTAAGAGAAGAGATAGAGGAGAGAGGGAGGTGGGGACAGAGAGCGATAGAGGGGAGAGAGAGAGAGAGACAGAGGGGAGAAAGAGAGGGGGAAAGAGAAGGTTAAAATTATAATTACTAAACTTTATTCTCTGTCGGTTTGAGAGGATGAAAGAAGATAATGTAGAACAGAGAGACAGAGAGAGAGCGTGTTGAGTTATGTTACTAAAGTAAAATGGTCTCAGGTGTCTGTGTAATGGAGTATGGAGAGAGAAGAGAGAGAAAGAGAAGAGAGTTATCTAGAGAGGATTACTAAAGATTTAATTAGCATTTTTGGTGTAAGATATGAAGAGAGCATAAGAGAGAGAGTAGAGGGGAGGGAGACGACAATCTAAAGTATTATGTTTCTCACATTAATGAGAGAGAGAAAGGAAAAAAAAAAGGAGGAAAATAAGAGAGAGAGATAAATATTAACGCCTTAGGTACAATTTTTCACTTATGAAGAGCGAGACAAAAGAGAATGTAGAAAGAAAAAAAGAGGTAGAGATATATGACGACAAATACTAAATAAATTGTTTCTCAGTCTGTATCAGAGATAAAAGAGAAAGAGAGAGAGAAAAAAAGATAAAAAGAAAGAGATATAGAGGCTTTTGGATTACTAAAGATTATATTTCTATTCTTTAGTACAAAGGAGTAAATGAAGAAACAACAGATCTAGTGACCCTTCTAGGCTGCTTGCCCTCCAAAACACTGGGGATAAGGTGCCAAAACAGGGGTTGAGAGGGGGAAGGGGAACTTGGAAAGGGGAACTACTGCCCTGCACTAAAGTCCGTGCAGGACAGGAAGTTGTAGTAGGGGACATAGGGGTTAGTAACTGAGGGGGGATAAAATAAAGTTATTCATTTACAAACGCAGTCAGTCGCTTTTGATGCGAGATATTTGTAGGAATTTAAATGAAATCAACTGCAGTCTATAACCCTCGGGAAGCCCATTCCACAAGTTGAACTCGATTGAAGAAGAAATTCTTATTCGTGGTGAGTTAAAGATTTACCATAATTTTGCAACCGTTTCCCCCCGTGTAATTAGATTGGTCGATAGTGAAGTACTTACTACAGTTCATATTGTCATGCCTTTGATGATTTTGAACACTTGAATTAAGTCACCTCTTAATCTGCGCTGGGTTAAAGGAAATAGATTTAATTCTCTAAGACGCTCTTCGTATGGTTTGTTCTTTAGGCTAGGTATCATTTTGGTAACTCTACGTTGAACTCGTTCTAGCTTGTTTATGTCTTTTTGGTAATAAGGGCACCAGCATTGAACGCAGTATTCCAGAAGAGGGCGGACTAAGGAATTGTAAAGGGGTTAGGATTACGTCTTTGGATTTATGCTCAAATGATCTGCCTATAAAGCCAATTATTTTGTTTGCCTTCTTAACAACTTCTGAACATTGTTGACTCGGTTTTAGGTTACTCGATATTGTTACTCCCAGATCGGTTTCTCTGTTTACATTCTTAAGCTGAGTGCCATTCATCGAATAGTTTGCTTTCTCATTTAGGTATCCGATATGTAGTACTTTACATTTATCCGCATTGAAACTCATTTGCCAAATTTGGGCCCAATGTGACAATTTATCTAGATTGTGTTGCATATCGTCAACTTGATCTTTTGAGAGTACGCTATTTGCAATTTTTGTATCGTCAGCAAATTTTGAGATTGTACAGGTGAGACCCTCATCTATGTCGTTGATGTAAATTAGAAAGAGAATTGGTCCTAGTACCGATCCCTGGGGTACCCCGCTACTTACATTGGTCCATTTAGATGCCTTACCGTTTAGGACTACTCTTTGCTTTCTGTCGCTGAGCCAATTTTCTATCCATTTCAACACACCGTCTTGTATTCCATGCGCTTTTAGTTTTAGCAGTAAACGTTTGTGGGGAACTTTGTCAAAGGCCTTTTGAGAGAGAGAGAGAGTTAGCGTGAGAGTGAGTTAAACAATATGTGAAGGAGAGCGACGTCTCTTATGTAGGAAACAATTAGAAGGAAGAACTCGGCGTTGCAAATCTTTGTAAAGAGAGTACCAAAAAATTCTTCAGCTATGTGAATTGTAGAAAACCATTCTAAACTAACACTGAACTTCTATTGGGTACATCGGAAGTTATAAATATATATTCTGCAGTACAGTACCAGTAATTCATATTATCACCAAACCACCAATATATATTCTGCAGTACAGTACCAGTAATTCATATTATCACCAAACCACCAATTAACTTACAAAATTAATATACCTAATTAATGAAATCATTGAAACTAATGAATACATGTGGTACTCCTAGGATTCGAACCTAGGAGACTCACACCGAAATTCCGCGCACTAACCATAACGCTATCAAGACAGATATCAAGGAAGCATAAGATAGTATTCTGCACATTGCACAAGAGAGTACTGAATCACGCTATTTTTTTCTACACTAACAAGTATCTCCCTAAAACGGTCCATAAGGTCTTTGAATGAACTATCACTAGTAATTCCTTGTAATATTCTCTCTCTCCCCTCTGACATACACTTGCTATCATGCATGCAAATATTTGGACTTTCTCTGTCTCCATTTCTACTCCCCCCCCCCCCCCCCCCATCTCTCTCTCTCTCTCTCTCTCACTCACTCACTCATTCACTCTCACTCTCACTCACTCACTCTCTCTCACTCACTCACTCACTCTCTATCTCTCTCTCACTCACTCACTCACTCACTCTCTCACTCACTCACTCTCACTCTCTCTCTTTCCGTTTCTATTATATATGCATAATAATCTACTTACCTTAGCCTTTAGATACCTTTAGATGTGTTCGCCGCTCTTCTAGCGGCACCAAGGAGCGCGACGCCCCTCGTTATGGGTGGTGATTTGGTGCAGTAGACTGTTTGAAGCGACAGCTCGCTCCCTTGCGAGGATGGGCTCGTCTGGCACTTTTTGCAGTTCGACATCTAGGGCTCTCTTGAAGTTGTCTAACGAGATGTCCCTCATGTCTCTTACTCGCCGTGGGAGTTTGTTGAAGAGACGTGGGCCTCTGTGTGATAACCAGCCCTCTCGCAGAGAGCCCATAGCACCCCTGTTATTCATCCGGGGGATTTCGCATTCCCAGCCTCTCCTATCACTGAATTTCATGACTATCGGAGTATGTAGGTTTGGTACTAAACCCTCTGCGATTTTCCACGTGTATATTATTAGGTAACGTTCTCTTCTACGTTCCAGTGAGTACAGATTCAGTGCTCTTAAACGCTCCCAATAGTGTAGATGTTTTATCGAACTTATATGCGATGTGAAATTTCTTTGTACACTCTCTACGTCATTTATTTCACCTGCTTTGTATGGGGATGTTAATACGCTACAGTATTCAAGCCGCGGTAGCACTAGAGATTTGAAGAGCGTTATCATAGGCAATTCACCGCGTGTTTTAAAAGTACGCAGAATCCAACCCGTTAGACGTTTCGCAGCCGCCACTTTGACCTGGTTATGTACTTTGAAACCCATATTTTCAGACATTAATACCCCAAGGTCTTTCACACTGTCTTTCCGTGCTATTATATGGTTAGATTCTGTTAAGTAATTTGTAATTTCTTTAACACCATTATTATCTCCGTACCGTATTAATTGGAATTTCTCCTCGTTGAATTGCATGTTGTTTTCCCTGGTCCACTGGAACACTACATTCATGTCTTCCTGCAGTCGGCCCGTGTCCTCTTGTGTGTTTACTATCTTGCTTAATTTTGTGTCATCAGCAAAAGACGACACCGTACTGTGTCTGGTGTTGGTATCTATGTCGAAAATTAGTATGAGGAACAGAAGGGGCGCTAGCACTGTTCCTTGGGGCACTGAGCTTTTGACATCCGAAGGCTCAGAAGTGACTTGGTTTACTGCTACCGATTGTTTTCAGTTTACGAGGAAATTGTATATCCACCATCCGATTTTCCCAGTTATACCTTTTGCTCTCAGTTTGTGGGCTATTATACCATGGTCACATTTATCAAATGCCTTAGCAAAATCGGTGTAAATGACATCCACGTTTTTCTTTTCTTCTAGCGCTTTAAGAATTTTGTCATAGTGTTCCAAAAGTTGTGAGAGACATGATCTTCCCGCTCTGAACCCATGTTGACCGGTGTTGTGTAGTTCATTTGTCTCCATGAATGTTGAAATTTTGCTTCGCAAGACTCGCTCGAAAACTTTAATGATGTGAGAGGTTAGAGCTACTGGGCGGTAGTTTTTTGGTAGTGCTTTACTCCCTCCTTTATGCAGTGGGGCAATTATTGTGTTTTTCAAGCTATCTGGTATGTCACCAGTGTCTAGACTCCTTCTCCACATTATAGCCAGGGGTTTTGAGAGGTTTTCCTTACATTTTTTCATTAGGATCGAATTCCATGAGTCCAGGCCTGGTGCCGAGTGGGATGGCATGTTGGAAATGGCCTCTTCTATGTCTTTTGGACCGAAATCAATATCCAGCATCTGAGGGGTTTCCGTGGGGGAGGTTTCCATGAAAAATATATTTTGGTCTCTGATGACTTTTGTTTCATCAGGCTCACTGAATGCCATTTCATACTGCCTGCTTAAGAGTTCGCTCATTTCCTTTTTGTCCCCTGTGAAAGAGCCGTCCCCTTTGCTCAGTGGGCCGATGTTTGATGTTGTTTTAGCCTCCTTTTGTTTGGCGTATGAAAAGAAGTATTTGGAATTTTCCTTTATACCTGCAATAGCTTTCCTCTCCTCTTCCATATGTTGTAGTTCATATGATATTCTTAGCCTTTGTTCAATTTCCACAATTTCTCTATCTATTTCGACCTTTTGCCTATCCTGTAGATTTTGATGTGTGCATCTTTGTGTGAGTAATTTTCTTCTTCTGTACAGCCTCCTCCTTTCCCGATCTTGTTTGCTTCTTCGTTTTGTTTGTCTTGCAGGTATATGGTGGCTACAGATTTGGGTCATGATTTCTGTTATTAAGACTAGACATTCTGCTGGTGTCAGGTTATCCATTAAATCTTCCCAGTCTATTTCCTCCATTTCTTGATTTACCTCTTCCCATCTAATGTTTTTGTTATTGAAGTTAAATTTACTGAAGGGGCCGTTTTTTTTTCTCGATTCTGAGGTTGTCTGTACACTTTCTAAGGTTGTTTTGATCTCAATTAATTTATGATCTGAGTATGTTGTGTCGATATGTTAATGCTGTGTACTAGAGAGTCGTTGTTAGTGAAGACCAGGTCTAAGATATTGTTTTCCCGTGTGGGTTCAGCAATATGTTGGGTAAGACTAAAAAAATCACAAAGTTCAAAAAGCTCTCGTATTAGTATTTGCTTCTCCGGTGTTATTTGCCACTAACTGGTTTTCTAGTTGTCTCCATTTAATGTTTGGTAGGTTAAAGTCTCCTAGCCATATAATATTTGGTGTTGGGTTCCCCAGGGTTTCCACTTCTGATTTTATTTTGTTGAGCTGGGTTTTGAATTCTTCTCGGGATGAGTCTGGAGGCCTGTATGTAACAATAACTGCTAAATTTAGGGATTCTATTTTAACTCCAAGTATTTCCACCACTTCATTACTGTTATTTAGGAATTCAGTACATATCAGTGAGTCATGTATGTACAAGGCTACACCTCCATGTGATCTATGCGTTCTGTCCACCCTATGTAGGTTGTAACCAGGAATCCATACCTCACTATCTTCCTGATCTTTAATGTGAGTTTCTGTGAGAGCCGCAAATATAGCGTTTCCTTCTTCTAGCAGGCCCCTAATAAATGGTACTTTGTTCGTGGTTCTATTTTTTAGGCCTTGGATATTTGCAAACAAGATTGGGGAGGGATTGTTTGGAGTACTATGTGTAACTAATAGTCTTCGGGATGTATTGGCCACTCTTGGGAGGCCAGGAGATGCTCGAGGTGTTCTATGTGCTCTTCCATCTCCCTCAGTCTCTTCATCTTCATCTGCCCTTTCCCTCCTTGCCTTTTTCCTCTGTCTCGTCCTCGCATAGCTAGAGGGTTTTTTGGGCTACCATTCGTGTTAGGTCTAGCATATCTCCAAGTCCCTTTAATATGAAAAGCTGGGCATTTCATATTGTAGCAGGTCTTGTTCTCAAGTGATGTCTTGCAAAGGGATGGGTGGTGGTATTTGCAGGTTTCACCAAATCTACATTTTCCATGACTGGTTATGTTGTTGCAAATTTTGGGATGAGCAAATCTACATGCATTCCCATTATATTCGCCCTTTTGACCAAAGTAGCACCTTCTTTTCAGATAATATCTGCACACTGGTGTAGACAACCCCAGTAGGTGTGGCTGGGGCTGCAAGGGGTTATGTGGTGAGCTAAGTGTGGTTGTGGGTGATAGTGGGCTTGGTGTATGGGTGGGTGAGGCCTGCAAGGGGGTGGAGTTACGGGTCGGTTGTAGGTGGGCAGGTGGCAGTGGTGAGGGGTGAGACGATGTGGAAGGGGAGCCTGATATGGGGGCTTGTTGCATCCTACGTTCATCCTGCAAATGTATTTGATCAACAGCAGTAGGGTGGTCAATGGCCATAGATGGGATTAATGTGGGTGTTTTCTGGGTCTGGGGAGGTGTGGGGAGATGTGCAGCAGGGTTTGTGGATATGTAGGGTGCGAGAGGTTGTTGTTCGGCAGGCGATGTGTGTTGATGTGCAGGAGGCAATGTGGGCATTTTCATGGGAAGGTGTGCGTGTGTGGGTTGTGATATTAGTATGGGCCCTGAGGCCCCAATAGTTCCCCATTTTTTGTGAAAGGTAGCTATGTCTTGGCTATATTTCAGTCTATCTTGTACTTCTGTATTTTCTACAGTCTGTATGACTTGCCATGTGATATCGAAACAACTATCGCAGAAATGGAGCTTCTTCCCTCTTGTATTGTACACCTCATTTATTGGTGTCAATCCTATGCAAATCCAGTGGTATGGTTGCTTGCATATCTGACATGCGGTGCCATTATGCATGTGTATATTCATCTTACAACTCGTACAGTTGTCTCTGGTAAACATTTTTGTGTTTTTTTTGTGTTTTGTTTTCTTTTTCTTTTTGTTTTTCCACCCGCCCTTACATGGGGGAGAGAGAGAGAGAGAAGGGGGGGGGGGGGGGCTTGGAGGACAAGGAGGTGTTTGTTACACGGTTTGTGGGGAGTGTGGGGGGGGGGGGGGGGGGGAGTGCCACTCGTTTACACTCGTTATGTTTAAACTTTAAGTAACTTTAAGTAACACTTTCAATAATTATCTTATGAAACAGAATTCTCACTGCC